>CM059192.1:79455770-79905595 GCA_030323885.1 Branchipolynoe longqiensis
GCATGTTACTAGTAACATGAGTAATTAGCAGGCGGGGACGGGACCCACCCGCCCACGACACAGATGCCACCTACACCCACACACCCCAACTAACTAACCACCCCAGCCATAGGACCATGGTGGCGCCACCTTGAGTGACACCCACACACTTCCCACTTACAACAAGCCTCTCAGTTCCCCCCCCGATTTGAACCAAACCACCTCCACGGCCCGCACTTCGCCTCCAGACGTCAACCGGACAACTCCTCAAGCCTATCTTCTCCACGTAACGCAACGTAACGCAACGAAATGCCGACAGCACGCAAATCAACTAAGAACATGGCAAAGAACAACACCAACCACCCACCTAAAACACGGGGCCGCCCAAGGAACAAATCACCAGACACGAGGCCCGTAACCGAAAAGCCAACCGACGAACAACAACACGACGAACACAACCAACCGAGAGCGGCTGCCAGCTCTAACGGAATCCCCGATGGCATACTGGAAGCTATACAGGCAGCCATGGCGAGCCAAATATTGGACCTAAGGACCGACATTAGGACCGACATCACAGCAACAAAATCGGACCTCCTTGCCACGATGAACGCACGCATCGACCAGATCGGCACGACAGACATGGGAAGGAGACACCAACCCCAGACAACACCAGGCGTGCGGATAAGTGACACCGACACTGTCACGGTCACACCACGTGCCCCGAGGCGGCAAAGCTTGCTAACGGCCCAACCGTCACAACCACACGCAGGACCGGCGCAGGGGCCGGTGCCCATGCCAAGGAGGCAGCAGCGAGGCATGGTCCCCGCTGCGCTCCAGCACCAACCAAACAACGTGCAATTCACAGACGCATACGCATACTCCGACGACGAGAACACCGACTATGGACAATACCACGACACCAATGACGATGAGCTCGACACGGACAGAGCAGATGTGATCAACGAACTACTAGCGGCAGCAGGTTCAGCACTCGGACGCAAACGAGGTAAACCAAAATTCCAACCTCATATGTATGTCATCCGTGGAGAGAAACGTGAGAAAGTAGGGGTCACTGAAGCTACATGGCACGAGTATTTCGCAGCGTTGTTCAGAATGAGGAAAGACGCCGCAGTCCCATATGCCTGGAAAGAGCCGATGTTAGAGCACCAACACCAGCTAGCAACTATGGCGGCAACATGGGAGTGGGAGACCTGTAGGCTGTGGTCAGAGCGTGTGTTTAGCATGATTGATGATGGCCGGCTCCCACACGGATGGGCCGACCAATATGCAATAAAGGACGTCCAGAGGGACGCCTGTGCTGTAGGAACACGACTTGGCGCCAAACACCAGCACCGGGCGGCGTACTCCGGAGGACGAACCAACACGCCAACGACAAACAACAGTGATAACAAAACAGACTACAACAAAGAGACCGATGGGAAGCCGTGCCACCTCTGGAACTGGGGTAACGACTGTGGGTTCAATGCCTCCCACGGTCAACACCCCGACCGCAAGGCGCACATCTGCGGATGGTGTGCTAACAAATATCACCGCACCAACCCTCACCAAGAACGAGCATGCTTAAACAAGAAGCGCTTCCAAGAGAGGAAAAACTCAGACTCAACGGCCCAAGCAACACAGGGTTTTTGCTAGACGGCTCCACGATCGCGTACAACCAGGCGAAAGAGGAGCCCATAAATGAAAACAATGACCACGATGACCAACACACGGTATGTGACATTCATAATAATCACGTGAAAATAAATGCACTTCCACATGAACAATGGGTAGACGCAACACCCGCTGACGTAACAGCTCGGGCCCGCACCGTCCGCGACAGGATACGCTCAGAGGCCGAGAAGCAAAATAACAGCAGTGGTGACGACAACAAACAAGCCACCCCAGCCCCACCCAACGTGAGGCGGGGAGCCCCCTGGAGGATACAACCACGCAACATGGTTGACAGCAACCACAGTAGTGAACGCGAACACCCTACAACCAATAACCTTGTCATGAACTGTGAACATGAAACTAGCACTGCATATGATACCAAGAGTCAGGCCGATTGTGATGCGAATTGCGTATGTGGTGCTAATTGTGATATTGCTTGTGTTATTGGCGGCGACAGTGCATGCAACAATGAAGGTGACACTGACCATGACATGAACAGTGATAGTGAAAGTTGCACTGAATGCGACCAACACGACACTCATGAAACAAATACTGCTAATGACCGCAGCAACATAAACCCAGGAGGCGCCACCGGTGCCCTCACAAGCGGCCATGACAGCATAAAAGCAGGTGCTGACACCGACGGCCCAATGGCCAGAGGCACCAAGGCACACTCCAGCACCATCACCAACCCAAGAACAAACAAAGATGGCGGCCACCACCACCCGACTGCCACAGCCAGGAAGGCACACTCCAGCAGCCACCTCGGTGACGTCATCAACAAAGATGGCGGCGCCCACACCGCCCACAGGGATGTAGCAGCAATGGCCGACCACGGGATGTCAACAACAATGGCCACCCACCCCCCACCATGCCACGCCCACACCGGCATGGGCGACCACAACACGGCCGCCGCTACCGACACACCCCGCCGGGACTCAGCAGGAGATGGAGCACCACCCCAACATAAACGCCAGCGAGTGAGCAGCAACGAACTATGCCACCCAACTGACAATAAGAAAGAATACTCATACGATGTCCTCCCACTAAAATCCCCGATAGACTACAGACCAACGCTACACGACATCTGGCCACACACGGCCAGGTCACAATGGACCAACCACCGTGGATATATGAACATCTACGAACAAGTGAGGAAGACGGGCATTCCAAACTACATGGGAGCCAGGCTCCCAGTCCCCTCAGGCCTCAACATAACCGAGTGGAGACGTCTACTAGTCGACTACCACGACAAAGAGATAGTTGACTACCTCGAGTATGGCTGGCCAGCGGACTACATCGCCGACAGCCCGCCAACCCCTACACTCACCAACCACACTAACAACCCACACCAGCTCGAAGCAGTACGGAAATACGTTAAGACAGAGCTCGGGCACGGCGCACTCCTGGGCCCCTTTGCAGAGCCACCCTTCACCCCATGGGCACAGGTCAGCCCCATCATGACACGCCCCAAGAAGAACTCAAACGAGAGGAGGATCATAGTGGACCTCAGCTGGCCCAGAGGACAGAGTGTAAACTCGGGCATCAAGCGAGGGCACTACCAAGGGCGCCAGTGCACATACAGCCTCCCCAATGTAATGGACGCCGCCGACGAAGTCGCCAGGATCGGACCAACCAGCTACCTATGGTGCGCCGACCTCGCAAGGGCATACAGGCAGCTCCGGACCTGCCCCCTCTCCACCCCGCTGCTTGGAATAGCAGTAGATGGGAAATACTATACGGACATCGCACCGCCCTTCGGCTGTCGCACCTCCTCGATGGCATGCGCAAGGACGACGAATGCGATCGTCTATCTACTCAGGAAGAGGGGGCACTTCGTCCACTGCTACCTGGACGACTTCGTGGGCGTCGCGCCCACAAAGCACGAAGCGGAGCTAGCATACATGGACTGCATGGACATAACATCCCAGCTCGGACTACAGATGTCCCCAGCCAAGTGCACTCCCCCTACCAAAGCAATAGAGTGGCTAGGCTTCAAGATTGATGCCAAAAATATGCAAGTAACCATACCCCCCGAAAAGCTAACGGAAACACTCACCGAGTGCGGAAAGTGGAACGCCCCCAGACAAGCAACACGACGAGACCTACAACAACTTGCAGGTCGGCTACAACACATTGCGAGATGTGTAACCCCTGCAAGACGCTTCATGGCGAGGATCCACGCAGCGCTGAGGCAAGCGCCCTTCGTGGGGAAGACAGAAGTACCAGACGACCTGCGGGCCGACATCCGCTGGTTTCTCGAATTCGCGGAACGATCCAATGGACTAGTTCTCCTCCGAACCGAGCCACGCATACCATGGACGATAGAGTGCGACTCCTCACTCACCGGAGGAGGGGCCCACTCACCGACTACCTACTATGGACAAGCATACCCAGACGACCTCGCACACAGCACAAACAACATCGCACACCTCGAGGCGATCAACCTTATCACGGCACTCAGGACCCTCGCCCCCCCAAACCCAAGCGAGTGCGTGATAATAATAAACACTGACAATGCTGCCAGCCAACAAGTACTCAACAACGGTACGGGGAAGGACCCCGTCCTCACAGCCTGCGCATGTGAAATATGGCTATTCGCAGCAACCAACTCCTGTGAGATAGACATACGCCACAAACCAGGAAAGGAGCTGATCCTCGCGGATGCCCTAAGTCGACGAACAACCGACCGCAATGCTCGTGCCATAGCAGCAGACATATGTAACCAACTAGCAATAACTGAAGTAATACCAGACTTTACCAATGTATTCACAACTGGCTTGTAGTATCCTGGCTCGCTAGAACGTATTTGCTTCTCTCTCACCAGGATACCCCGACGACCTACACAAACGAATACTCCAAGTCTACTTCGCTGGCCTCACAGCGGGAACCTGGAGAAACAAGTCGGCACAGGCAAAGCGCTACCTCCACTTCGCAGCGACATACAACATCGACCCACTAGGACCAACACAATACGACTTACTGGCCTACATCCTCAACCTAAAAGAATCTCTCTCAACACCAGGGGCGGTCCTCAACTACATAAGTGGGGCCAAGACATGGATCCAGCTCTTCGGTGGGAATGTATCAGCATTTAGCACCTACCCTGTTACGCTAATGAAGCGAGGGGTGCAACGACTATCAGCACACACACCCACACAGGCACCGCCTCTCACCCCACCAGACCTACAGCAAGTCATCAACTACCTGTCAACCGCAGGCCCAACAGCACGAGTGCTTAAAGCTGCCCTCCTAATAGGCTACTACACCGTGCTGCGCCAGGGAAACCTCCTACAGACAGGAGCGCGGGATGACCCAGGACACACCCTGGCGGCCCGAGACATCCGCACAACCCCCACGGGCCTCACCATCACAGTGAGGTCGACCAAAACAAGATGGAGGCCTGGCCAATCCTACCAGGTGCTGTTCCCGGCCACACCCCTCTCCCCCTACTGCCCGGTTAAGGCATGGAAGGCCTACCATGCCTACCAATGCCCATACCCCCTCGGCCCAGCCTTCCTGGTAAGAGGGGGTGGGCCCCTCCTGCCGGCAGCGCTCCTCGGCGCACTCCGGCTGGCCCTAGCCGCTGTTGGTGTTGCCCAACCAGCCTCCTACACACTCCACAGCCTCAGGCGGGGTGGGGCCCAAGCATGTGCCGCTGCCGGTGGCTCCCTCAAGGACATAATGGAGCTGGGTGCCTGGACGTCCACCGCAGTCCACACATACGTGCCCAAGGAGCAGATCAAGGCCGGACCCCGAACCCTCGCCACAGTACTTGGTTGAGGGTTCGGTGTCAGCATAACATCTACTGGGGGAAGGGGCGAATCCCCGAGGGAATAATTACCATGACAACCACACCTGTATATGATTACCTGTCCTCTACCTGAATAAACAGCCATTATATAACACTGTCACCGCCTGTCTAATTGTGCATGTTACTAGTAACATGAGTAATTAGCAGGCGGGGACGGGACCCACCCGCCCACGACACAGATGCCACCTACACCCACACACCCCAACTAACTAACCACCCCAGCCATAGGACCATGGTGGCGCCACCTTAGTGAACACCCACACACTCCCACCTACTACAAGCCTCTCAGTTCCCCCAACGATCACGTGACCCCCCCCCCCCCCGACTTGAACCAAACCACCTCCACGGCCCGCACTTCGCCTCCAGACGTCAACCAGACAACTCCTCAAGCCTATCTTCACCCACCCACCTACACCGCTAATAAGACACTAACGGGTAGGGTTGAGGGTTCGGTGTCAGCATAACATCTACTGGCGAAGGCCCCCCCCCCAGGGAAATAATTACCATGACAACCACACCTGTATATGATTACCTGTCCTCTACCTGAATAAACAGCCATTATATAACACTGTCTCCGCCTGTCTAATCCACACAAAACAATCAGTCATTTTAAGGCTGATACCCATATCGCCATTATTAATTCTTGTTCTAAATATTAAAATGCCAAATGTGTCAACAGACACTTGTTTCAGAGAAATATATAACCAATATCTGACTAACCCTACTCATTTTCTAGTTTTACATATGTCATTAACCATAGGATATAAATAAAAACATGAATAAAATAAGTAAAACTGACTGGCTATGGCTCTAACACTAGTCTGAGTGCTTAGATTTGTCTAAATCTAAATGGACATGGCATAAGATGTGCTGATTATATTGATGTAAATGCAATGCTGGATAAAAGAATAATATCTTAATTTATTATATAATTGTTTTTAGTTGGTATTCTCTGTTTCAAACAAGAGCTGAGATGAGCTGAAACTAGCACATTTCATAGCTGCACCCAGTGTATTAGCATGTGCCATGTGCTTCTTGCGGGTTTGTTTTTCTTCCACGCATCCCACAATGCAGCGCACCGCTGGAATGGTGATGTAGTCTATTAATCAACTTTTAATGCCGCTGACAGACGGTGAGGGCGACACTGACCCAGGTTGTTCCTGAGCGTAGCTACCATGAGCGGCGTGAGACCAGACTCGTCCTGACAGTTGATGGTGGCGCCCCCTGCCAGCAGCTCGCGGCATAGTGCCGTGTTGCCCCGCCAGGCGGCGCGCAGCAGCAGGCCGCCCCGCCCGCCGCGCCCCCTGGTGGCAACCGCAGCAACCGGACAGTCGGAGTAGACGCCAGCACCTGAGAACAGAGAAGGCAGGGGAGTAGGTGGATCGTGTGTGATTGAGGGTGTGTGTGTGATTGAGGGTGTGTGTGTGATTGGGTGTGTGTGTGATTGAGTGTGTGACAGTGATTGCAGGTACCTGTGAGTGAGTGTGACTGAGAGTGTATGCGTGATTGAGTGTGTGTGAGTGATTGGATGTGTGAGTGTGTCAGTGATTGAGTGCGTGTGATTGAGGGTGTGTGAATTGCTGAGTGCATGTGAGTGATTGTATGTGTGAGTGATTGAGTGTGTGTGCATGATTGAGCCTGTGTGATTGAGGGAGTGGTTGAGTGTGTGTGAGTGATTCTGTGTGAGTGATTCAGTGTTTGACTATGTGACTGGTTGTGTGTGTATGCCTGCGCATGTGAGTGATTGAGTATGTGACCTTGAGTGATTGATTGAATGTGAGGTGATTGAGTGTGTGAGTGATTGAATGTATACGTGATTGAATGTATTTGTGAGTGGGTGTCTGAGTAAGTATATAATTTATTGAGTGTGTGATTGATTGAATGTGTGAGTGATTCAATGTACATGTGATTGAATGTATTTGTGAGTGAGTGTGTGAGTGAGTATATAATTGATTGAGTGTGTGATTGATTGAATGTGTGAGTGATGGAATGTGTGAGTGATTGAATGTACACGTGATTGAATGTATTTGTGAGTGGGTGTCTGAGTGAGTATATAATTGATTGAGTGTGTGATTGATTGAATGTGTGAGTGATTGAGTGTGTGAGTGATTGAATGTACATGTGATTGAATGTATTTGTGAGTGAGTGTGTGAGTGAGTATATAATTTATTAAGTGTGTGAGTGATTGAATGTGTGAGTGATTGAGTGTATGTGAGTGATTGAGTGTGTGTGAGTGACACTAGAGACTCTTATCGCTCCCTCCTCCACACACCTGCTGAAGGCACTCCCCCCCCCGCCCCCTACCGCCCTCTCCCCTCCCCTACCCCCCTGCCCCCAAACCCCCTACCTGCCCCCTGCCACTGTGGAGCCAGGTTTATCCCGAACGTTGTGTAGATACTGCACCTGCAGGTGGAAGAGTGATAAAATGTGTAACCCCCCGCCGTTACCATGGTAACACCCACACCATGAGGCCCGTCGTCAAGGCAACCGTATCCGTGCGCATAGTGCAATGGGTGTTGGCTTCCACAGACTGGCATTGTGCGCTTTGAAATGGGGGGTGGGATGGGGGTGGGGTATCGTGATTTATTTCCGTTATGAGAAGGGTAAATAAATTCATCACCAAACAAAAAAGGAAAATGTAAAAAATAGATCACCTTTGCTTAAAATTGCATTGTCCAATGTAGCTTCTTTAAAAAAAAAAGAAGAAAGGTGTGCAAACCAAAACACTTACCTACAGTTGATTCTAATTATCCAACTTAGAATTTAGTGCAGGGGCATAGATTCCTTATGCGCATGTACACAGCTGCATATCACCTGCGATCACAAATTATTTTTTTATAAGTAAAAATATACAATGTTTTATAGCACTTTATTCCATTGCATTTTATTCCTATTGTGTTTTACTCCATCGGCCTACCACCTGAAAGTCCCAAGCTAGGCCTCTGTAGTGCATTAATTAATGATTTTAGGAAACATGGAAATAATAATTAATACATTTTTGCAACCACGCGTTTTCATAATTATGTTGAGGGTTCTGTTAAGTAGGGCCCCTCTCAAAAAGTATCTTAATCTTAATCAGACGGAATGGCTGAATGAGTTGAGCGTCCATCTCCCATTTCGGTAGATCATGGGATTCACGGGTTCGAACTCTGGTCGAGTAAACCAGTGACTTAAAAATTGACACTAGTCACTTCCTGGCCAGGAGCTCGGCATTATTAGGATAGGGCAAAGACTGGTTGGCTCAGTGTCAGGATAATGTAACTGAGTGGGATATCAGGTCATGGTGCTGGTGGCCTGGTCTCCTAGTGGGACAGCACTATAAAGTCACCATGAGTGTGCACTCTCACAAGTTGGTACCCGTCCTGATATAACCTTAGATGTTGCCAGGATGTAAAACTCCAACAACCAACCAACCTTAATCTTGTGACATCGCGTTAATCTTCCCATAATTCTAAGTACCCTGTTTACCCTTAGTCTGTTCTTGTTCTTAGCTGTGTCAGGAAAATGTGGCTGAGTGGGATATCGAGTTATTGCTTCGGCGGCCTGGTCTCCGAGTGTGGCAGCACTATAAAGTCGCCATTAGTGCGCATTGTTACAGGGTGGTACCCGTCCTGTTATTACCTTAGATCTTGCTAGGATGTAAAACCCCCAACAAACAAACATATGGGCCATAATCGATTAGTCACCTTGGATCATCCTAACCATATTTTTGCACATGCGCAGATCATACACATTCGGATTGCATAAATGAATGCACTCGAGGCAGACAAATTGGCAGATTGAGTGTAGTGTACTAAATCAGCGTAGGATCTGTAGTGGATCTGTAGTCCCCCGAGCAATGGTCAAAGAAAGAACTTTAAAATTAAGGAATATTGCAATAAATAAATTGTGACAATTTACATATTATTGATAAGCACACACTCACCCCTCCACCCCCCATCCCCACACACTAAAAAAGAGAAAGGGGGGGGGGGAAGAAACCTCAAAGAAAATACTTGTACTCATGTGAGTACAATGATTAAATATCGGTGTGTGTGCAGTGGAGGTTTTGGACCGAGGAGGATGGCAATTTTGATTTAGATGTATATATATGAGTCAGGATTACGAAATGAGGCCAATTGGGGAAAGTTGTGGGCATCGAGCATTGGATGTCGTCGTCAAACAGTATAATTATAGTTTAGCATTGACAGAGGTATTGGAAAGTTCTTAAATTTATCCTGAATGTAAAGGTAGAGAAAATACAACAACCTCATTTGTTTCTAGGATAATTTAATATGAAACAAAGAAATGCACTACGCCTTAGGAATTGCGACGCCGACATCTGTTAAAGTTGTCGGCGTCGAACGGCATAATTATAGTTTAGCATTGACAGAATTGTTGCAAAGTCCTTAAATTTATCCCGAATGTAAAGGTAGAGAAAATCCAACAAGCTTATTTGTTTCTAGGATAATTTAATATAAAACAAAGAAATGCACTACACTTTAAGAATTGCGACGCCAACATCTTAAATAAACCACCAATTGGCCCATTTTCATGAGGCTGACTCATATGCATATGTGTATGTATTATGCATATGATATATATTATATATGCTATATATGGTATATATATATGATATTCTGAAAATAATATATAATATATATTATATAGTATATACTATATATGCATATGTATATAATATATGTTTATATATAGTATATTCTATATTATTTATACATACATATATGATATACGTGTACATATAATATGTATGTTCACATATGATATGGCAAACGCAGCGGTCTGGGCGACTCAGATTTGCACTCAGGTAGGCAGGCCCGTGGCGAGCGGCCGCCGAGCAGGCACGAGCTCTACCATCGCGCTCACTCTCGGCAGAAATTTTGACCAGGGTGGACGCTCATTACCACGTGTGGCTCGTGTGTTGTGGCCGTCAATTAATACGTGGTCGCCGGAGGATGGATGTGGAGTTGTGTTCAGGTTGTGGAGAGGAGCATAAATCACCAAGGGGGCTCAAATGTAAATTGTCAAAGGCTAAGTTGGCAAAGAAAATTAAGTTGGAACGAGATGGGGATAGTGACGGTGCTACCCCTGAGAACGCGACCATGGAGGACATCGCAGACCAGATGGCAGTTCTGATGGTAGCGGAGACGAGTAAAGTGACTAGCTATAAGTTCAACCGGAGGGAGTGTAGCAGCCGAAAGGGACGAGGAGGAGGAGGCGTTGATTCGGGAAATCGTGGAACTCGACTGTGAACGACGCAAATCCAAACTTAAAGCTGTGCTGGCTAAGAAGAAGAAGAAGCTAGAAGAGGCCAAGGAGGACCTTGCGGGGAGCAGGAGCACTGCGCAAAGGAAGCGCGATAAAAAGTGTAGTCGCCATAGGAGGAGGCATTACGACTCGCCGGGGTCGAGCCTGAGTGGCAGCAGTGACCAATCCTCATCATCTGACCATTCCGATTCCGACTGGAGCAGATCGCGGAGTCAGAGCCGCATGAGGCGTAGGAGATGCCGGTGCAGTAAGTTTGCCATTGATTGGAACACTAAGGGCAAAAAGCGGGTGTCGAAGTTGGTGTTTAGCAAGTTGTTGTACGCTGCGTGGGGTCATAAACGATCCATTAAAATGGACTGGGAGCTGGAGCAGTCTTCAGGCTATATGGGTCACCTCGCATATATGGGTATGCATGCCACAATAAACAATTATTCTGATGAGGCTTATCGTGGCTACGATGAGGTGATAAGGGAAAAGGCTAAGGAGAAGGGAATGAAGGCATTCAGAATGGGGGACACCGAGTTGTCCCTGTTGCATTTCAACAGGGACAATTGGAGTCAGTGTGCGGCGGACATCAGGGCTTTTCGGCACCGACCACATTGAGCTGGGGAACAAGAATGCTGATTGGCTGCGGGTGGTCAGTCCAGACCCGGCTCGGCCAATGAGCGACAGGCTTGTGTGCACTTTATGGGTGGCAGACAAAGATGGTGATGTGGTGTGGAACACTCGATCGATGTGTTCGTTCCATGTTTTGAAGGTAGTTGTGCTTGCATATATGTGGTACAGTGTCGCAACTAAAGCTGTGTCGTGTGTTTGTTGAACGTTTCTATCGCTCCAGCAGGGGAATTATCTGGCTACGGTGGATATAAAGAATGAATATAGGGCAATTAGCATACATCCGAGAAGCCGGCTGCGGCTGGAATTATCCTGGGATTTTGGGGATGGTACAGTCTATCTAAGGGATAACCGCCTGTGTATGCGGATGGGTAGCAGCCCATATGTATTCGCAAAGATAAGCGATTTTGTGGTAAGATGCATGGTCCGGGAAGGCTTCCTGGATTGCATTAACTATTTAGATGACTTTTGTGTAGTCTCCCGGTCGGTAGATGCCTGCCTAGATGCCCAGATGGTGCGGGTAGCCATTTTGAGACGTATAGAGTTCTATGTGAGTTTCAAGAAAGTCACGCCCCCAGCGACCACGGCTCACTTCCTGGGGATAGACATCGACTCAGTAACAATGGAGAGGAGGTTGCCCAGGGATAAATTGGCTAAGCTGCAGTTGATACTTATGTCCTTCGTAAGGTTGATTGATTGGTGGTTTCTTTACGCCGTGTCGGCAGCATAGGCCATATTCACGGCGAGAATTGTTTGTTTTTTATTCAACCATCGCCTTTACATATAATGTAAAAGCATACAATCAGTTATGTGTCAACAGACACTTATGAATTTTTAAAAGCTAAATCATATAATTAAATAAAATAGATGAAAGAATTAATTAATCAAATTGTTGAACTATATGAGGTGGTACAGACCAGCTGCCCTCAAAAAAGCTAAAATGTCTTCTTGTTTAACTTTAGTAAAAAGGTCATGCATGCTGTTTGCAGTGTAAAATTGTTGGCGCAGTGCCATAAAATCAACACAGTTTAGTAAAATGTGCTTGACTGTCAGTGGGGACTGACATCCAATACATTCAGGGGGAGGGTCCCCCTTGAGCAGGAAAACATGTGTTAGTCACGAGTGGCCAATACGGCAGCAGCTAAGGACCACTTGGTCCCGCTGACCCCCCACATGAGAATGTGGTGGTTTTCCCACAGATGGTTCAATTTCTTTAAGTTTATTAATGTTTTCATCCCGCTCATGTTGCCATTTGCATTTGATGTGGGTGGCTATTAGGCGTTTCAGATCAGAGTGGGTTATCAGACATGGCTCAACATCATAGTTCAGAGCCTCCTTCGCAGCCCGATCAGCTCGTTCGTTTCCCTGGATGCCGGCATGGCCAAGCACCCAACACAAGTGGATGTCATATCCATCTGTTGCTAGCTGGTTCATTTAGTAAATGACCTTTGCCACGAAAGGGTGGTCCGTTTTTAGCCCAGCAACAGCTTGCAGGCAAGAAAACGAATTGCTGTATATTACATATTTAGTGTAGGTGGATAGTTCAATGACTTCCAACGCGAGAAGGAGTGCTCGGGCTTCCGCTGTAAAAATCTAGCTCTGATCGGGCATGCGAACGCCAAATTTCTTGCCCTGGCAAACTCCCACAGCAGCTGCCCGGCTTAGGTCTTTGGAACCATCAGTATACATGGAAAAGTGGTCTTCAAACTGGCCTTGAATCTCTGCGTACAGTCGTTGATACTCAATTGGATGTGTCCCAGACTTCCTCAGTTCCGTGAGTCGGAGGATGACCGATGGCTTCCTCAACGACCATGGGGGATGTTCTGGGACCTGGGTATCCTCCAATACATCCAAATCCAAGTACAAAGCCTTCAAATGAGGTTTCATCTGGAACCCCAGGGGCCGAATGAAATTTGGCTTGGCTTCATACTTGGAGTCATTGCGTGTCTCAAAAACACAACTGTACGCAGGATTTAATGCATTTGTTTTTAATTTGACAACATATTGCATGGCCAGATTGGTTCTCCTAGTGTCAAGTGATGGTTCGTTGGCTTCGACGTATAGGCTCTGAACTGGAGAGGTGTGAAAGGCGCCAATGGCCAGATGCAGCCCCTGGTGATGCACCATGTCCAGCAGCCCAATATGCAACTTCCTTGCGGAGCCGTATTATACTATGCTGCCATAATCTAGCCATGACCGAACTAGGGTTTGGTACACGGCGAGCAGAACATCTCTGTCTGGTCCCCACTCTGAACTGGAGAATACCCTCAGAACATCTAGCCCTTTAAGGCATCATGTTTTGAGGTACTTGATATGAGGCACGAAAGACAGCCTCGTGTCAAAAGTGAGACCCCAAAATTTGATGACTTTTATGGGATCCCCATCGAGGGTCAGCTCTGGTACAGTCTGCATGCACTCTGCATGCACTCTGCACAACTGGCAGAAGTGCATGCAGACTGTCTTGGCCTTGGAAAATCTGAATCCATTCAGAACTGACCATCGCTGAATCCCATCCATATACAATTGAAGCTGTCTCTCAATGACATTCATACCAGTACCTCTATAGTATAAAACAAAATCGACCACAAAAAGACTACAGGAGACCTTCCTTTTAACGGCGGCAGCAATACCGTTGACCTTGACTCCAAAAAGAGTCACTGCCAGTATGCTGCCTTGGGGTACTCCCAATTCCTGCGAGTGCAGACTAGAATATGTAGTCTTGACGCGGACGCGAAAATGCCTGAGCGCCAGAAAATTCTTGATAAAATTTGGCAGGTGAACACGAAGGCCGATCGCATGGAGATCCTCCATAATGCCATGCTGCCACGTTGTGTCATAGGCATTTTCGAGATCGAAAAAGACAGCCACAACGTGCTCCTTCTTAAGGAAGGCATGTCTTATGAAGGTCTTCATGTGAACCAAATGGTCGAGGGTGCTGCGGCCTCGTCTGAAGCCACATTGGAGGTCGGACAAATGGTGTCCTGACTCCAGTAGCCAGACGAGGCGTTTGTTTACCATACGCTCCATGGTTTTAAAGATGCAGCTTGTGAGGGCTATAGGGCGATAGTTGTTAGCTTCACTCTTGTCTTTACCAGGTTTGGGAATCGGTATAACTGTCGCCTCCCGCCAAGAGGCGGGGACGACACCCGACTCCCAGATGTTGTTAAAGAGTTGAAGCAACAGTCTCAGCGCAGATTTGGGGAGATGCTTAAGGAATTGATAATGGATTCCATCAGGTCGAACTGCTGTATCATGCGAGCTTTCTAGAGAACACCTCAACTCACCCATACTGAATGGGGAGTTGTAGTACTCCCTGCCGTCAGACGGCCAGAAAGCCCGGGAGGCAGCTTGCCAAAGACGAATTTCCGGCAAAGGCGCGAGCCAATTCTTCACTTATTTCATTGAGTGATGTGAGAATGGTGCCATCGTCCTTCAAGGGTTGGACTACAGAAGAATCATCTCCTCTTCGCTTGATTCTTCTGATCATCGTCCAGACTTTGCCCAATGGCATGCCCATGGTAATGCCAGAAACGAATCGTAAGGAGAAGGAAAGCCACGAGGCTTGAGTTGGAAAGCCTGGCAGGGGTCCTCTCACACTGCTGCAAAGTTGTCTATGGGGGGTGCACTTTCTCAAGGCGGGTCTATGACATGGTGAGTTCAGCCAAAAGGGTGACCAGTAAAGTCAGGCTGAATGAAGAATTCAGGCTGGATGTAAAATGGTGGATAGAATTCGCGGGTAAGTTCAAAGGGAAGGTGAGTATTATCCCAGCATCTGAGCCTGTGATTTCGGTCTATATTGATGCATCTTTGTTCGGTTTCGGCGCCACTCATGGCGACGATTGGGTGGCTGGAGGTTTTAAGTTTAAAGATGAAAGGAACCTCCAGACATGGCTAGGGCATCATTTCATTGATTCAAGGGATGTGGGCTGCAGGACGGATAACATTAATGTCTTAGAGCTGTGGCCCATCCTGGTGGCAGTAAGGCATTGGGGCCATACTTGGGTCAATAGGATGATAATGTTCGTCACTGACAACACACAGGTCATGGCAGCCTTAAACTCACGTCGAAGCATGAATAAAACCATGATGGCATGGCTGAGGCTGATCTTCTGGGCATCAATTTGATTTAACTTTGACGTTCAATCGGTTTATATAAGTACACATAATAACAACATTTGTGATGCTCTGAGTAGGCTGGATCAGTTCAAAAGTATTGCATGGATCAGGGACGCTGACACTTCACAATTCATGTGTTGTCATAATGTCTTTGATTGTTAATTGACAGATTGGGACGAGCTTTATATGTAATTAAGGGCCTTATCCCTAAATAGGCCTTATGCAGTTGATTAACCCATCTGTGGGAATGTAATAACAGACATCTTAACAGAATTGACGTAGTGTTACTTTTGGCTAAAATAACGACATAGACTTAGGCGGATTAACCGTGACAGCAGCAGCTGACTGCTTAGTTCTGGATTAATTTAGTAACATTAATACAACCCAAATAGCGAGGGGACAGCCAGTTAGTTAAAATAACCTAATATAAATATCCTTTAGGCCGATAAATGCGTGCGATGACAAAGTACAGTATTTAGACGATACTCTGGCTGGCCGCCTTTAGTACGGGGCAGACACCGACGGAGACTGACGACCTGCAGACGGGGCGAAAGGCTGCGGCGACCCGGGGCAGGCCCAAGGAAATACACAAGGAAACAATTACATAATATTAACATGAAGGCTCACCTTAAGCGGGGGTGGAATAGCCCGACGGTTAAAATAATAAAACGGTAGGCTAATTTGTTTGGCCAGACAGAGGTATCGATCTCAACCAACATACGTCTTACAAAATATTTTATATACAATACATAGGTTGGTTGTTGGAGTTTTACATCCTGGCAACATCTAAGGTTATATCAGGATGGGTACTGACTTGTGACATTACGCACTCAGTGCTGCCCAACTGGGAGCGCAAGCCACCAGCACCATGAATTGATATCCCACTCAGTGACAATATCCTGACACTGAGTTAACCAGTTCTGGCTCTATCCTAATAATGCCGAGCCCAAGTGGCTGGCTAGGAAGCAACAAGAAGCAATTTTTAAGACATCGGTTTGACTCGACCAGAGTTCAAATCCGTGGGTTCGCATCCCACGATCTATCAAAACAGGAAACGGATGCTCAACTCATTCGGTCATCCCGTCTCGTCCCATGTAGATGGTTGAGTAGGCCTGCTAGCTTCCTAGCCAGGTATTCGGCATTAATAGGATAATACAAGGACTGGTTAGCTCAGTATCAGGATAATGTGACTGAGTGGGATACCAGGTCATGGTGCCCATGGCCTGATTTCCCAGTGTGGAAGCACTATATAGTCACCAGGAGTGTGCACTGTCACAAATCAGTACCCATCCTGATACAGTTTAGATGTTGCCAGGACGTAAAACTCCAACAACCAACCAACAACCTAAAGACCTGTTTGTTTATTCAAATGAAGTCAATTCTTAGCTGGAAGGAGGTGGATTAATTGGCGGGTGGGAGAATGCGAGAACCACCTAGTGGCGTTCCATCGCTTGGCAGCATGCGGGCTGTGGGTCAGGCCGCTCATGGGGTACAAACTAAAAGTAAAACTTTGTTTATTTAACGACGCCTCTAGAGCACATTGATTTTCATATCATCAGCTTTTGGACGTCAAACATATGGTCATTCTGACATATTTCTTTTCAGGAAACCCACTTCCACCACATAGGCTAAGCAGCAAGGGGTCTTTTATATGCACTTTCCCAAACAGGACAGTACATACCACAGCCTTTGATGGACCAGTTGTGGACCACTGGTTGGAATGGAAAATAACCCAAACTGCAAATGGGTCCACTGAGCAGGATCGATAGGATGACCGACATCTTCAGAGATGGACACGCTACTGCCTGAGCTACGTCCCGCTCCCCCTGATGGGGTACGAACATGGGTAATGACTAATGCAATGTGTACAAAAGAGTACAGGTAGAAGCGGGGCTGTATATATTGCTCGAGCCCTCCAGCAGAAGGTCCACATCACATCAACTTTCCTGCGAATGGAACTTATCGTGTGGGTCTCTGTACATTGGCGGGTAAGAGGTAGTAGTAATAACAAGAAAGACTTGGGTACATGGTGAAGAGGTATATCAACTTGCATGTGAGTTGAGCATTCGTCTCCCGTTTTGGTAGATCATAGGATTCGAACCCATGATCGAGTCAAACCAATGACTTAAAAATTGATGCTCGTCACTTCCTAGCCCGGCACTCGGCATTATTACAATAGGACAAGCACTGGTTGGCTCAGTATCAGGATAATGTGACTGCATGGGATATCAGGTCATGGTTCTGGTGGCCTGGTCTTCCAGTGGGGCAGCACTACAATCTAAAGTCGCCATGAGTGCGCACTGTCACAAGTCGGCACCCATCCTCATGTGACCTTAGATGTTGCCAGGACGTAAAACTCCAATAGCCAACCAACATCATGTGAGTTTCTGCACACTGGCAGGTAAGGTATAGTGGATACAGAGGACAGTTATACAGTAAAACCTCTCTAAATCGACCGACCATGGGACCGACTTTAAATGGTCCATTTAGGGAGGTGGGAGGTTTAAGGAGTTTTTTTCTCATCATTACAACGGTCCTGTGTGGGCGATCATTTGGGACCCAAATAAAGTGATCGATATAGGGGAGTGGTCGATCTGTGGAGGTGGTCGGCTGACTGTCGAGAGGTTTTACTGCATATAAATTGGACGGAATAGTGAATGTTAGTGCGTAGTTTACCAAGGCTGGGTGGGGAATCTGAATTCGATCTTATAGGTGTTGCTAGGACATAAAACCCCACACTAAACCAACAACAAACATGCACACTCCTCACCTTCAGCATATTGAGGCTGAGCCGTGTGGACGGACCCCGGCATGTGTATGTGTGTGTGGGGAGGGGGTGAGGGGTGGGGGGTCCGCTGCTCCTCCAACAGCTGCAGATCTCTCAGCTGTACTCGTCCCGCCGTGCACCGCGATGTGAGAGAGGCGTGGAGGGTAGCTACTGGTACCAACTCACCCTGTCTGTGTGTCTGTGTGTCTGTGTGTCTGTGTGTGAGGCGGCCTGCGGTTGGCTGTTGGAGTTTTACGTCCTGGCAACACCTAAGGTCCTATCAGGACGGGGCGGCCTGCGCGTTACTCCCGCATCCCTACACTCCGCGATGCACCGGACGCCAAATCGGTAGGTTAGTTGGATGTTGGAGTTTTACGTCCAGGCAACATATAAAGTTATAACAGGACGGGTACAGACTTGTGACAGTGCATACTCATGGTGACTTTATAGTGCTGCCCCACTGGGAGACCAGGCTGCCAGCACCATGATCTGATATCCCACTCAGTAACATTATTCTGACACTGAGCAAACCAGTCCTTACTCTATCGCAATATTGCCAAGCGCCTGGCTAGGAAGCGACAGGTATACATTTTTGGGTCATTGGTTTGACTCGACCAGGGTTCGAACTCATGGGTTCTAATCCCATGATCTACCATAACGAGAGATGGATGCTCAAATCATTCGGCCATCCTATCTGGTGCCGAATCGGTAGAGCGCAGGCTTTCCGTGCTGAAGATCGGGGGATTTGATTGCCGGCCGAGTCAAACCATATGCATACTTGTCATTACCTAGCCTGGCATTGGGGCATTAATAGGATAGAACAAGGACTGGTTAGCTCAGTATCAGGATAATATGACTTAGTGAGATATTTGGTCATGGTGCCGGTGGCCTGATCTCCCAGTAGGGCAGCACTATAAAGTCACCATGAGTGTGCACTGTCACAAGTCAGTACCCATCCTGATATGACCATAAATGTTGCTATGATGTAAAACCACAATAAAACAAACAACTCTATGATGCTCCGTGCACAGGGATACCAACCTACAATACAGAAAGAAAAGGAGAAAACCCGATTGAGTTTGCTGAGTTATTGGCAGATTTAAGCGACTTTGGATCTCAAGGGGCGTAATCGATTAATCAACTCGGGTCACCCGAGCCACTTTTTGGCGCATGCGCACATCCTACAGACTCGGGTCGAATAATCAAATACGCTTCTCCACTCTCGGGGTGGAAAAAATGGTGGCTTAATCCAAAACTTAAAAAAGAAAATTGAATAACCAATATAACTACAGCAAAATAGGATTTAAAGTATTTTATGATTGCATAGTTTAGTTATATTTCCATTTCATTAATCTGTGTTATTACCAACAAAAACCATGTAGGACTGGTGCTGTTAGCTATTATCCCGCAGGACGGTACCAGCACAAATGTGACGTCATCGTGCCTAGCAAACCCTAGCCAAGAGGTGGGTTACTGGGGTCGGGTCGTTTTGCACACGGCACTTGTTTTTGTCAACTCCACTCGCGGTGTTCGATTTGAAATTCGCCCGGGTCGTGTTAATCGATTACTCCCAAGGAGAGGCCCTGACTTGAAGTCAGGAAACACTCACTTTTCCGAGTGACAGATCCATGGAACAGTCTTCCAGACCAAGTGGTTGAAGCACCAATGGTAGAAGCATTTGAGAGAAAGCTGGACAGACATCAGAGAGGACACCACAATTATATGACTTCAAGGCTCCGTCGACCTCCTATGTGTGCATCGGTTTCTTCTTTGGTTCCCCCGTCCACGTATATACCCTCTGTGTGCCGCGACCAGAACACACGATTCAGAATCACCGCAAACCAGAGCTCTGTTGGCTCTGACCAGCCACGGTGAGGAACTTTGATTGTACATCAGGACGCTATGTCCCTTAAAATTGCCTTGTACGATGGTGTTCGAATTTTTGTCACATTTGTTTAGATAAATAAATCAAATTAATCGTTATGAGCTACTAATCATTAGTCCGGAGTCATTTTGATGAAAAATGACTAGTTTTGAAACAATTTGAGCTGAAAGAACCAAAAATAATTTTGACAAGCTTGCCAAAAGTCATGTGACTATGACCCAGATGGTCATCTTGTGGTGACCACTTGATGTGAGATGACCTACTAATCCTGGAACCTGACAGGGCTGTAGGTAGGTATTTCTGTTTGGATCTGAACATTCTGGGAACGGATTGGTGGCATAGGCCCCTCCCTGGCACTAGGGTTTTTAACAAAATATTATTTTGTAGAAAGGTTAATTTGATTTATATCTATCGAATTGACCAAGTACCATCGAATATCCAACATCACATATACATCAGTATATGATTGGTTTCATCCCAATGGCAGAAATTTCAAAACATCCATCTATACAACCACCCACCAAACTGCACATTCTATGATTCAGCCGGGCCTGAGTATTAATGGTTTGACGGGATCTGCCACAATTGCACAGGTTTCTGGGTTTAATGCTATGATTGCAGCAGCCGTTCTGGTCATGCCTATGTGTTATCATTTGGATGGGATCCTTCGCAAATGCACCGTTCCACAGCGTATGCATCGGAGGATGGCCTGGGGTCATAGGACCATATCAGTTTCTACACTCACCTATGATGAACTGCACGTTCTGCGATCTCGAGCTGCCCACCGCCGCATACGCTGCAGAACGGCTGTTGCCGTCATAGTGTTGAGTCCAGAACCCGGTGCATTTGTGATGGATCCCGTGCAAACAATAACGCATGACCAGAACAGTTGCTGCCATCATAGCATTAAACCTGGAGATCTACCCATCAAGCTATTAATGCTCAGGTCCGGTTGGAATGTAGAATATGGCTGCTGCCATCATAGCATTAAGCACAGAACCCCATGCATTTGCGATGGATCCCGTCCAAATGATAATGCATAGGCACAACCAGAATGGCTGCTGCCATCATATAATTAAAACCGGAAACCTGTGTATTTGTGGCGGATCCCATCAAACTATTAATGCTCAGGCCCCGCTGATGTGGCCAGCATGGAATGGCTGCTGCATTAACTAATACAAAAGATCTGAAAGTCAAAAACTTTCAAATGCACATATCTCTCCATATGATTCACTCCTTTTTACATTACATAACGAAAAAAGGTTTTCCTTTTATATACAGTGTAACTAAAAAATTTCAAACGGATGCGCGCAAAACACATGCGTGCATATCCTCACATAAATTTAGACGGCCAAGGATATGCGTACTGCTTACATTTCTCATGTACATATTATTGCTCTGTTATTATTTACTGTTATGTCATCCATGTCTCATCCTCCCTCATACCTCATACCATGCATAGTCCCAATGGTAGATGCAATTTTAATGGACAAATGTAAAGTTTTCAAAATTTAAATTACTCAAATTGATTAATTATATTTATAGAATTGAACAAACAGTATTGAATATCCAACAAAGAGGGGAGGGGCAACATCCACCTCATTTCCCCTTCTCCTCTATGGCCCTGCATAGTAGGCCTACTTGGTCGGGGGAGGCTAATGAGGTCACAAGATTGGCCTAATTGGTTAATGGCCTCCCTGCATAATGGGTGTTTCAAAGTGAGTTTCTAAAGGGGTGAGGTTATAAATTCACTGGTTATTCTGTATATGGTGTCCTAAATCATTAGCTAAAACACCAGTATCTAAGTTGGATATATAAGATCAAATGTAAGTAGTTGTTTAAATTTTGACAAAATTATATTTCATCGGACCATGCAACTGGCTGAGACTTTGCCTTTTCTTTGTTTTGATTCATTGTGTATTTAGTCATTTTGTGTTTGTTATTGATCGGTAGAGCGGGTGGGGTCACAACAGGAGCGTCCACATCGCGGCCCTGGGAATCAGCTATCTGATTGCAAATCCTGCTACCACCATCCACCACCGAGAGCACGTCCCACCTCTGTCTACAAACCACCAACTAGACAGTTCCAGTTTGCTAGCCCAGATTCTCTGGAATATAACAAGACGAATGTGGTCATTGGCGATTTCAACAGCCACAGCACCACCTGGGGATATAGCAGCACAGATGCGAGTGGTGGCCTAGTGGAGGAATGGTCTGATGCCCACCAGCTGAGCTTAATACACGACTCGAAGCTCCCCTGCTCGTTCAACAGCAGCCGTTGGAAGTGCGGATACAATCCAGACCTTTCCTTCATCAGCAACAACATTGTGTTACTGAGCAGCAACGCAGTATTGGACCCAATACCACACACCCAACATTGACCAATCGCCATCTTAATCAACACGGCTGTGACACCAACACCAACGCCATTCCGACGCCACTTCAACTTTAAAAAGGCCAAGTGGAAAGCCTTCTCAACAGACCTAGACAAACTCATCTGTAACATTGATCCATCCCCGGAAAATTACGATCGCTTTGTGAAGGGTGTTCATATGACAGCCAGAAAGCACGTTCCACGGGGATGTAGAAAGAACTACGTTCCAGGACTCACCACTGACCTGGCAGAACAGTACAATGACTACATCCAGTTGTACGAACAAGACCCCTTCACCGCAGCTACCATCATGGCAGGAGACACAGGCACTGGCAATGGAACAGCGGAAAACGTGGCAAACACTCATTGAGAACAACTATTATAACTCAATGACTCAAGACCCACTACCCCTACTTTAGACCCATTACCACCACGACATAACTACATCTCCAACCAGCAATGCACACAATATAAACCACTACACATGCACAACATGGCACTATTTAAAGACTAACCATTATTAAAACCAAATCTAACTGATATACAAACACAGCATATGATTTAACCACTAGTGTACATTACTGCACACTCAATCTTGATGCATATACCTTGCACTATGTTCAGTACATATGCTGTACACTATGCAGCATAGGCTGCTCCCCCACTTTCTTTTATGTCAGAATGGGTTGTGCTGCACACAATGCAACACATTCCACTTCCACTATGTATAGATGAAATGCGACCACTCCAACGGCTGGAAGACCAGTGCCCCGGCGCTGACAAAATATGTATTCAGATGAATACAAATATTTACCAAAAAAAACAAAAAACACTGACATGACACACAACAGCAAAAAGGCCTGGTCACTGATCAGGAAGCTGTGGCGTTCTCTGTGGCAGAGTGGTTAGTGTCCAACTTTTTTCTAGGTCAGACTCCTAATCTGAAGGTCAGTGGTTCAATTCCCTGTGCCCCCAGCTCTGCCACTTTAGATTTCCACCGCTGTGTAAAACTTACAGCACCATCAAAGGCCAGTTGCTCTCATACCATGTCTATCTGATGTGGGAGGTTAAAAATCCCTTGGGTCGGTAAAAGTGTAGGTGCAGGCTTTCTATCGACAAACTGTCTCCTGGTGAAAACAAGTCTATTCAGACCTATCCATGATAGGCAGTATAAATCTTCAAGAGAAAAAAAAGAAAAGGAAGCTAAGCAACAACCCATGCAAAGCAGATCAGCATATCAACGTAACACCAAATCAAGTTGCACACCAACTCCTCCTAAATGGCAAGCCACCAAACAAACAGCGACAGAGTAAGACCGTACAATGTGATCAAGAAAACCATGACTTTGATGACGACTTCACTGCCACCGAACTGCAAAACGCACTAAAACACCTGAAAACGGAAAAGCTGCTGGACTCGATGAAATCTTGACTGAGGAGATCAAGAACTTCGGAGTCAAAACAACACAGTGGGTATTGAACCTGCTGAACATGTGCGCAAGAACACACCGCACACCAAGACTTTGGAGGCAGTCACGTGTTATCGCTCTGCTGAAGCCAGGAAAGGACTCATCGAGCCCGAAAAGCTTCAGGCCAATCTCCCTTCTGTGCCACCTCTACAAACTGTACGAACGTTTGATACTGAACTGTCTGTCTCCTATTATCGAACATCTCCTTATCTCAGATGTCACATATAATAACTAATGCCTAATCTTATAGACTAGCTAATATAGTGAGGAGAAAAGAGAATTTGGAATATCTTCTATTCTTAGTGAAGAAGACAAATAACGATACACATCTATGTACTTATAACATATATTCTCAATTACAAAGTGTACAGTTACATATAAATTCTCAATGGTATAATCATCATCAAGAGTAGCTATTTCATACAATAACGTAACTTTCTTTTCATCAAGATAAGTTTTTAGATCACTGTATGTGCAACGCTTGAATTCTTCAACAAGACACAGTTGTCTGAGATTATCAAAACTATCTGTAACTTCCATAGACTTACACCACCTATCAAAATACATTTCCTTTTCATGAGCAAACTCTACATAGGTTTGGTTGTCTTGCTTACGGTAACTCCTAAACTTCTGATGATATGCCTCTGGAACCAGTCTTTGAGAATAACAGCTTTGATCTTTTCATAATCTAAACTGTCTTGCAAGGGTAGTGCTGAATAAGCTTCCTGAGCCTTACCTCTCAGAACACTTTGTAACATCAGTGCCCACTTATCCTTTGGCCATTTCATATTTAGTGCCACCTTCTCAAAATGTTGAAAATAATTATCAACCTCCTTTTCATTGAATGGTGGAACTAATCGGACATCTCTACTAACATTACATATATTTTGCTGTATTGTCCTCTCAGAAGTAAGCTGGAGCTCCATTTCTTTGAGCCTGAGTTCTTTTTCAGCCTGAATTCTAGCCTGTTCATTTTCTTTTTCAGCCTGAATTATAGTTCTCTTTCAGCCTGGATTCTAGCCTGTTCATTTTCTTTTTGAGCCTGAATTAGAGCTAGTTCATGTTCTTTTTGAGCCTGTTCATGTTCTTTTTGAGCCTGAATTTCCATTTGTTTGAGTGTGATCTCCCTTTCTGAAATTTCTTTACGGCCCCCTCCTGAAGGACCAAGAGGACCCAATTCATCCAACACATCCTCTGGCAATAACTCATCAACCAATATTTCAACAATAGCTCTCTTTAGTTCAGCTTTTCTGCTAGACCTTCTCACATCTAAGTCTAACTCCCGAGCAATTTCTAACAATTCATCCCTTCTGAACTTTTCTAGTTTTTGTAGAGAGGGTGACTCGAGAAAGGCTTTATACTGAGACATTTTGTTAAGATTCTGTGCAAATACCAAGAGAACAACTTTGACAGTTTCCCGGACAAGCCCCCAATTTCTCTGTCACTTATAATATTACACTCACAACTGTCTGTGTAGTCCATATGGATGATATATACACTCAGTCCTCTTGGTGCTTATTCTATGGCTCAGTTGCCTTGAGGAGTTGATAGATGGAGATGATCCATTGTCTGTGAGCTGTTGCCAACCATACAGGTATAGAGTCTCAGTTGATGATGGATCTACATGTCAGCCTAAAGGCCCTGTCACATTACGGCGTATGGCGGGAGCGTATTGAAAACCTACGTAGGTCCTGCGCGTGCCGGCCTATGATGACATTTGGTGAACTTTTGGCTGGTTTTGAGCGTATGTGGAACCTATGAGGAGCGTACAAGGAGCGTATGAGGAGCGTGTGGGAGCGTGCTGTGACATTTTTTGACAGTTTTGATTGGCATGTGGAGCGTACGAGTAGCATACGAGTAGCGTACGCATACCGTATGCACGTATGAGTAGCGTGCATACGCTGTGCATACGCTAGGAGTACGCTCCCATACGTAACTCGTAGGTTATGCGTACGCTACATACGCTAGAGATACGCCGGTGACACAAGTTGAGCGTATGAAAAACCAATGCCGGCGTACCCCTAGCGTATGAGGAGCGTATACCGGCGTATGAGGAGCGTATGTCGGCGTATGAGTAGCGTATGGGCCATACGCTCTCATAGGTCGAGATTTTTTGAGCATGCACAAAAAAATGTGGACGGACGGATTTATGAAAGCGTATGGCGGCGTATGCCTCATAAGCCGGCATCTGGCGGCGTATGAGTAGCGTATGAGTAGTGTATGCGTAGCGTATGAGTAGCGTATACAGCGTATGCCGACGTATATGACGTAACGCGCCTACGCCGCCATACGCTCCCGCAAAAAACCCTAATGTGACAGCCCCTTTAGCAGCAGTGATGTGGGAAAAGGCAAACACCCCAGTCACTAATCCTCCTCACGTCCATTGGTCCATATTGTAGAAGCTCAGCAAGTTGAATCCATCCCATAAGCTGTAACTAGCGAGATCAGGTTTCTGGCCTAACTGACTTGGAGATGTTGACGCCTCGATGTCTGGGAGTAGAGTGCCGAGAGTGTGTGACTACGCTCCTTATATAGTTGCTGGATAGGCCAGTCCTAATGAAGAGATGGGACAAGTAGGACGGTCCAAACATGTGCTGTAACCACTATAAAAGGCAAACTACCTGTTAGGAAGCAGTCTCCATATATTCACTGCTATGTTACACAGAGCAGGCTGGATTCCGCCCAGGCAAATCTTGCAATGCCCAGGTGTTGAACCTCACCCAGCACATCGAAGACGGCTTTGAGACAGGGAAAGTCACAGGCATAGTCCTCGTAGATCTCTCGGCTGCCTATGACACAGTCAACCATCGGCGACTGCTTGAGAAGGTCTATAACATGACAATGGACTACCGCCTGATGTGCATGATATGCACCCTACTGGAGAACCGCCGCTTCTTCGTGGAACTCAGGGGGAAGAGAAGCAGATGGCGATCACAGAGGAATGGTCTACCACAGGGGAGTGTCCTCGCACCACTTCTCTTCAACGTGTACACGAATGACCAGCCGATTCACCCAGGCATGCGCAGCTTTGTGTATGCAGACGACCTTGCCGTCACTACACAGAGCTTGGACTTTGCACCGATTGAAGAAACACTGACTTCAGCTCTAGTTGGACTGTCGGAGTTCTACACCACCAACCAACTCCGCGCAAACCCAACAAAAACGCAAGTCAGTCTCTTTCATCTGCGGAATCGCAAATATGGCAAACAGCTCAACATCAGCTGGAATGGTGTGAACCTTGCCCACTGCAACCACCCAGTGTATCTTGGCATCACACTCAACCGAACATTGTCATATAAAGCCCATATTGAAAAGACCAAAAAGAAAGTCGGAACAAGAAACAACATCGTCTGTAAACTAAGAAACTCAAAATGGGGAGCCACTCCAACCACACTCAGGTCATCCGCTTTAGCGCTATGCTACTCAGCTGTAGAGTATGCATGTCCCGTGTGGGAACGCTCTACCCATGCAAAGAAACTGAACGCGACACTGAATGACACCTGCCGACTGATCACAGGCTGTCTGAAGACAACGAACATCAATAGCCTGCCCATACTTGCCAGAATTCCCACCTGACATCAGGAGAGCGGTGGCGAGCCGCACAGAACGGACGCGGCAAGCCACAGACCAAGGGCATCCACTCCATGGACATCTCGCAGTGGTGCCATGCCTGAAGTCACGTAGGAGCTTCATCAGAAACATGAAGTCCATCAACACAACAGCGACCCGTGTGGAGATGTGGAGGGAGCGACTCGAAGCCCTAGACGCCAGCGTGCACCTCAACATCCGTGCCGAAGAACACCTCCCCGCTGGAACGGAGAACCCCTGGGTAACCTGGAAGGCTCTGAACTGGTTGCGAACACAGGTTGGCCGGTCCAGAGTGAACATGCTGAAGTGGGGGTACTCTGACTCATCGGAAACCTGTGACTGTGGATTCAGGCAGACGATGCAACACCTACTGGTCTGCCCCATGATGGCCAATGCCTGCTCTGCTGCAGACCTGACATTGGCCAACATTGCCATCAGCTGCTCTAAACACTGGGAGAGCAGCATCTGAAATAGACAACTGGTGGAAGGACACGATGAAGAAGGTAGAGCGGGTTAAGCCAAGCCAGATCCGGTTCTCTGTATGGAGGTTAAATAGAATTGTATCGACCAAACTTCTGCATCCGTTGGGTCTGGGGACTTATAGCATATAATATACAAACAACAAAAATTATATCATGGTTTGTCATTTATTGATCTTAATAATAATCTGCATGTATATATACACACATATATAAAGATCTCAAATATAATTGTGGTGAGCATCCACCGCTCTATAAGACATACACTGTACACTAGGTGGCGCCACACAGTACCAGTCGCACAAACCAGGTGGCGCCACCGACTCAGCCCCGTAATGCCCCAGTAGTTTATTTATCATACAACCTGACAGTCACCAGTCTGTGTGAGGTTGTGACACTTGACAATTAAAGAGTGATATGTTCTAGATTACAACAGTTAACGGAGAAAATGAGAAATAACAGTTCTGAGAACACAACACGTAGGATGGCTAAGTGAGGTGAGGGGTTGGTCATATCAGGACAGGGGAAGGGTCGCGGAGGGTTTCTTTTGTAATTTCTGAAACACAACTGTCCCCAAGGGCTTTCGGATAAGGGGTTGTGGACCTGTAAAAGATGGCATGTTGGGTACTGGAACGAACCAAAACACAGGTTACGAATGTCCATGTTAATTCAAATCCATTGTCTTTGATGAATAATAATTTTTCAAACTCGATCGAATCAAACGAAGTGATTTCCGCAACCTGTTATTGAGTGACCCAATGGAAGAACTATGGCAATGTTGAACCGGGTTTTAAAACCATGGTTTTAATGTTATGTAAAACAGCATTGTGATACGAACTGAAGATTTCAGCACTACATTTCACCTTGTCTTGTGAGTATAGCTTCTGGGTTGTTCGCATGAATCAGGGATGAAAGTGGTCTCAGGCAAATAATGCGGAAATCAAGGCAGAATATTACACCGACAGTGAATTTCTGTGAAAACACGGATTTCCCCCAATAGGATTGGCACTGTCGGGGAATTGCTGAAAAATTCCGGAAGTCCTTGTTTTTCCTATATTATCACCCAGATCTAACTCGTTCTTCTCAGGATTTTATGTTTTAGCTACATCTAAGGTCATATAAGACAGGATTCGAACTAACCAATTGTCATATTCATCCCGATTCCTTGACATGTTTTTAAACATTAATCTTCAAATATAGAGAAAAAAATCGCGGAAATCCGTGAAAACGCGGAGAACTTTCATCTCTAGTGAATACAGCACATTTGTCGGATACTCACAGATTCTTGGCATGATTTGATAATTGCTTACAAGATCTTACGCTATTCCAACGATCTCCAGCACACATTGATCATGACCACTGGGGTTTCAAGCATGACACAGGGCTACGTATACAGTAAAACCTCTCAAAATACACCGACCATGGGACCAACTTTAAATTGTCCATTTAAGGAGGTGGTATGTTCAGGGAGGCTTTTTTTAATCGTTACAATGGTATTGTATGGGCGATCGTTTGGGATCCAATTAAAGCGATCAATATAGGGGAGTGGTTGATCTGTGGAGGTGGTCAGTTAGAGAGGTTTTACTGTACAGAGTTCATATCCCTGAAGGAAGTTACAAATTCAAGGGTTTCTTCAAACATTTTGCAGGTCAACTAACCAAAATTCCAGGACCGTACCTAGCTAAAAATGTCAAACTTTCTTTTCCAATATGGAAACTCTTTCACTTGGATCTCATGGCTGCATGATTCTTATTTAAGCCCTGTTCACACGGGCAAAATGTGAGGCGAACTAGTCAAATCGAATCAGGTGAGGCGAATTAGCGGCCCGTTCACACGGGCAGTACTTGGGCCGGAAATCGAATGCTGCGCATGAGCAAGTCCAGGCTAACCAGCGCCATTTTGGGTTCGACGATGCTGGCACCAGAGAGTGTGGGTTCGACCTAGATATGTAATGACTGAATCGTATTGGTTTGGAACGGTCAAAACTTCTGCTGGGCAGTGAAACCCTAAAAATAAATAATGAAAAAAATATCTGTGCATAGATAGCGGTTTCATTAATTAAATTATATAATATGCGCTTTTGATCGACCGGAAAGTCAACAAAGTAAATCGGGCAAAATAAATCGAATCAGAGAAATCGCCTCACGTAAACTACCTCGCTTAGGTGGTTTACATTATCCAGATCACATGAGTCGAATCAGCCCTAATCCGCCTCAGACGTGCGTTCACACGACAAATGTGAGGCGAACTAGGCAAGTCGCTTTCTACGAATCGATTTACATTGCCCGTGTGAACAGGGCTATAGTGAGATATAAAAAACAAAATGGGGAGGGGGACCCAACATTTTAGGCGTTTATATTTTATTTGACATAAACTTATCATTTTCAAGGGTTTTCCAGACCGCATGATATCCAAGCGTATTCAAGCACTTGAATACATTACTATATTTCCTGGGTTTTCCAGGTGTGTACAAACCATGCATATAGAAGATGGGGTAATTAATATACAATACATTCAGTTTTACTCAATTCCGGTTTTTGTGAATATTTTACATTCAAGAAATATAACTATATGTACAGTTTGATTTTTGTTTTTTTATGGACGTTTTCTGTAATCGATGAAAAAGAAAAGAAAATAATATATATGTATATATATTATATATATGTTTTGTTAAACAATTAGCGGAATGGTCGTCGCCATGGAAACAACCTTTAGCAACCCGAGTCACACAACCACTGCTATTCACAACTCAAGTGAGATCTTGTTTATAAATCAATGTAGCCACCAAGGAGAGATGGGGGTGGGGGTTCTGATCTGGAAGAGAGAGGAGGAAGAGAGTAAAGGAGAGAAGGCGGAGGATGGGAGGGGGGGGGGGAGAGGAGGAGTGGAGGGGGGAGGGGAGAAGGAGCGGGAGGAGAGGAGGAGGAGAGAGGGGTAGAGAGGGGGAGCAGGAGTATGTGGGGGGAGGAGGGACGGGCGAGGGGTATGGAGGAGGCGGAGGAGGAGGAGGAGGAAGAGGAAGAAGAGGAAGAAGAGGAAGAAGAGGAGGAGGAGGAGGAGGAGGAGGAGGAGGAGGAGGAGGAGGAGGCGATGATTACATGAAGTGGAACAAGCCCACCACATCTCCCCCACCACCTCACACATCTCACTCCACAAATCAGGAAACATAACCAGCGTCCTAGTCAACAACAAACGCCATGCACCGTTGCCTTGGTTACCGCGTGTAAGCTGACCATCACTAGGCGTCGCGACCCGCGCGGCCGGCGCGTGGTGGCCGCCATCTTTAATCGTGGTGTGTGTGTGTGGGGGGGGGGGGGGGGGTAGTTTCACAAGTTGTATGAATGTATGTAATTGTATGGTATTTAGGTGGCTTGAGGTTGTTGGTAGGGCGGTATTGAATTCGTGGTGGTTGTGGGTTGGTGGGGGTGAATGTGGGGTGTGGGTGGATCAGTGGGGTGACAACTCAAGTTTTGTAAGTTAAGCGTTTGTGACACACACCACAGACTTGTCTCCAATGACGTAACTCAGCTCACGTTAAGGCTGCATAATCCGATGAAATCAGACACATTGTCTAAATCAAAATATTACCCCAATTTAACCACACGTAAGCAACGTGCATGGTCCGCACACAGGTGAAGATTTAGAATTCAAGGCTATTTCAAGGCTGTTTTTGATAGGAATTCAAGACTGTTTTCATTTGGATTTCAGGGGGGGGGGGGGAAACAATTACGAATGGAGATTTCAGACTATTTTAGATCAGTGAGGACAGTTTAATAGAATTTATAGCTTTTCAAGACTAATTACCCAAAGTAGGTTAAATTCAACGCTCTTCAAGGCCTTGAAACGGGGGAAATGAAGATCAACATTTTCAAAGACATTCCAGGCCCCGCACGGACCCTGAACTCGGTGCGCTCATCAAACATTCATCCTAGTTTGGTACTCCTGTGTTATACTGCTACAATGAAAACAACCTTAAACAAGGCCCATATTCAACATTTCAGTGTGCATACCAAACTTAATTTAACCTGTGTTTTGATTAGTTCAAATACCTCCAAAAATTAACCATTTAAAGCTCTGCCAATTTGGATTTCCACCACTGTGTATAACTTACAGTGTCACCAAAGGCCGGTTGCTCTCATACCATGTCTATGTGGTGTGGGGGTCAAAAATCCCTTGGGTCGGTAAAAGTGTAGGCTCGGGCTTTCTATCGACCAGCAGTGGAATGAGTTAGACCAGTCGTCTATAGCCGTGTTCACACGGGCAAAATGTGAGGCGAATCAGGCAAATCGAATCAGGTGAGGCGAATTAGCGGCCCGTTCACACGGGCAGTACTTCGGCCGGAAATCGAATGCTGCACATGAGCAAGTCCACATCACCACGAGAGAGTGGATTCGACCTAGATATGTATTTACTACATCGTATTGGTTTGGAACGGTCAAAACTTCTGATGGGCAGTGAAACCCTAAAAATAAATGATGAAAAAAATATCTGTGCACCTCTAGCAGGTTCATAGACCAAATTATATAATATGTGCTTTTGATCGACCGGAAAGTCAACAAACTAAGGTGTCGACTGCGCATGCGTGTCACTTCCTTAATTCGCCTCACAGAAATCGCCTCACATAAACTACCTCGATAGGTGGTTTACAGGATCCGCATCACGTGAATCGAATCAGCCCTAATCCGCATCAGACGCCCGTTCACACGGGAAATGTGAGGCGAACTAGGCAAGTCACTTTCTACGAATCGATTTACATTGCCCGTGTGAACACGGCTTATGACTGAAATTTCCCCTGCTTAAACAACTAATGGACCAAAAAAAACCCACAAAACAACCTACTTAGTTACACACTGATCTACCTATTTACAATGTAATGCAAACGGCCGGAAGACCAGTGCCTCGGCGCTGACAAAAATGCATATTCTGATGAATAAACTGTTTTACCCCCCCCCCCCCCCCCACCCCAAATAAAGATAATTATCGCCTAGCAAAGAATATATTCCTGACTACCAAAATTAACAAAAGTAGATTTATAACAACAAAACTAACATATTTATTAAAAACAAATCTGGCAGAAACCATAGGATTATGCAGCTTTAATATAAAACCACAACGTGCTCGATCAAACCTCATTACCTCTGAATGAGTTAGCCAACCATCAATTCCCACACGAAGCGGCATTGTTACAATTATTAATTAATTATCACCATTAATAGTATTTCCCAAATGATTCCGGTCCAAATTGACCAGAACTTTGCTTCAAGTCGTGATGGCTTTCATGATTCAACCACCGTCCGGATATGACCCTAGATGTTGGTAGGACGTAAAACCCCAAACAAACAAAACATTATTCAAAACATTATTCAACCATTCTGAACCGTCTCCCCACTTCTAGTTATTTACACCAGGTGGCAGCACCGCCACCTGGTAGCAGCACCGCCACCGGGTGGCATAACGCCGCACTAGCGCAGTATCCACCACAGGTATTGATTGACTGATCTCACACTTGGGGGCGCCACTGTTGAGTGCATGTACCTTGCGCCACCTGGAATTTTAGTACCTTCGCTACCCCATTTGGGGGTCAACGCTGAAAGAACTGCGATTGCAGGAAATGCCTAGTGAACCACTGAAGGTGCAGAGACGCTCACCAATGCAGTTGTAATTACGGGCAAACTTTTCCCAAAACGGTGCAGAGAGATCTGCAATTGCTCTAAAGTTCCCAATAAGCCATTAATGCAGAAGTCCCGCCTAAATCTTTTTCTTTTGTTTCTTTGTCTGTATCCTTGTTGGGAAAATGGCAGAAGAATTATTGGAATAACACTTTCACTACGTGATGCGCTTTTTGCATCGAGCCATACAACAGTAAACTTGTATTGCTAGGGCTCTGCTAGGATCAGTTGTGCAGTTAGCCTCATTTTCAAATCAAGATGGCGCACATGTGAGAACAGTCAATTCTGTGTCAGCTGGTCCCTCAATAAAGACTGTAGCTAGGACCCAGAGCACGCCGGGTCACAGCTTCAGCTCAAAAACCGGAATTGGGGGTTAGCGGTACTTCCAGCCCTATCCTTCACCGTAGAACGTATACTTTTAACTCACTTGACACCGATAACCAAAAGCCACCTGATGGCCAAACTAGGTAGGGTTCTTGCAATACATTTGTTTCCTAATGCAGATTACCGTGAAATTATCATAGCAAATATTTTACATTAGACAAACTATACGACTTTGTGTATGTGTAGTCACCACATCCCCCGACCTTGCATCAGATGATCTGTAGCTACGAACCGGTGTAACGATTTCAATTTCCCCCCTTTCCAAGTTCCCCCCGGGAATCTGAAAACGTTTTGAATTTCCCTCTGGTGAAATTGAAAAGGTTTTCAGATTCCTGGGAGGGAAATTAAAAACAGTTTTCAGATTCCTCCCCCTATTTTCAAATTCCCCCCTCTGGGAATTTAAAATTGTTTAAAAAACTTTTAAAACGTTTAAAAATTCAGACCCATAATATTTTTTTCTTAGCCATATTGGAGACTTTTTGTGTCATTCGGGGTGAAATATGTTTTGTTGTACTAGTAATAATTTCCATTATGCTATTCTCTGTGTATTATTATATTTGTCATGAAAAATAACAAAAATAGAGAAAATTCCCCAAAATTGGGGGAGGGAAAGTTAAAACGAGGGAGGGAAAACGAAAAGTAACGTTTTCAAATTCCCATGGGATAAATTTGAAAACGTTTTCAAGTTCCGCTGGGGGAACTTCAATCAGGGCGGATTTTGAAATCTTTACACCGGCATGCTGGGTCACAGCATCAGCCCTTCGTGAGGGACCAGCAGTGGTACTCGGAACACCCGCAAATTCTCTCACCAATGCAAAACCAAGGCGCTCGACTCCACTAAACTCAAAAGGTGTCACCAACAAAAGTGTCCTACACTTACTTCCCTTACTCACCCACCAAGCCACCCCTCCCTCACACAAAGCACAACTTAACAAATCAACAAAAATACCAACTCGGATGTGTATATATAATATATGTATAATGTAAATGTATAACAACGATTGATTGACAGTTGCCATGGGTGCAGCGAAGACCGCCCTATTCTTCCATTTGACTCTGCACTCCACCGGCAGAGTGTGATCATTGTAAGTACTGAGACCAGCGTTGTCTTATATACAGGTCAGGAGAAGCAAGCTATCAATTAGCAACAATATGTACACCGCACCAGCGAACAACGCAGGCGCATTTCTCCCAGTTTCTCTGCTCATCGCGCATTTCCCAGCCAGGCGCTATGCTATCCAAGCAGCACTCCCCCAATATACTCAAGCGCGCTGTCCACACCGCTGGACACCATTTGGCCCGTATGCATGACGCGGTGTTAGCGAGCCAAAACTGGTTTTGGCGGGGATTTCTAGGTTAGCGTCGAAAACTCAGTATGCAAGGAGCAGTGTTAGCGCAAACACACCGAGTGTAAGCTAACACCACGTCATGCATACGGGCAGCGGTAGTCACAGGAATACAAAATGGAGAAATGCACAATGCTGCGCGTTACCCACTCAGAGCCTTAGTTTCCAACCCCCCACCCCTCCGGCTATCCCTTTGCACTGTTAACCGGATTGTTCGCAACTGTCAACATTTTCCTTTCTGTACAAAATGAACGATGAAGGTGAAAAGACCAGTGTCATTCCATGCACTTGATTGTTCGGTGACAAATAATCAACATCATAAAATACTAATTTGGAAAAATGAAGCAAGCACGCGCATATATGGGTCTGAGAATTAGTACTCTGTACGAATCAGAAAATGTTAACAGTGACTGACCCCTTAAGTGTATAATTTGCTCATCTGTTGTTTCAACAGTAAACACCGCAGCGATTAGTAACCAACAATTTACATATAGAAACAAATACCTCAAATGCCAAAGTGCTCCTTTTGATTCACTGAGCTATAAACATGTGTGAGAGTCAAACTTATTTGTACGCTAGTGTAGTGATGTAGCCTAACAGCATAATAACACCAATAACCTTTTACATTCCAATGTTGAACATAGAAAGCAGTCATTGTGGTAAACTAAACGAAAAGGTTCTTTTCCATAAATAATTTATCTCACAAACTCAGAATCAATCAATATCTTACAGTTGTGTAACTGAGGTCCATCGTGTTGCTGTGTATATATATAATAAAACTATATTAATATTTATATTTATATACAGATAATTCTACAGCTGCTGTGAAAGGTATTGCTGTAGCACAAAATATAATATGTTTGGAAGAAGAGGGAAGAGGGATGGGGAGGGGGAGGGAGAAGGAGGAAGGGGAGGAAGAGGGTGGAGAAGAGGGAAGAGGAGGATGAGGAGGAAAGAGGAGACGACTAGGAAAGTGGAGGAGGGGGAACAAGAAGGAGGGGAACAAGAAGGAGGAGGAGGAAGAAGAGGGAAGAGTGATGGGGAGGGAGAAGGAGGAAGGGGAGGAAGAGGGTGGAGAAGAGGGAAGAGGAGGATGAGGAGGAAAGAGGAGACGACTAGGAAAGTGGAGGAGGGGGAACAAGAAGGAGGGAGACAAGAAGGAGGAGGAGAAGAGGAAGAGGGATGGGGAAGGAGAAGAGGAGAGGGGAGGAAGAGGGTGGAGAAGGAGGGAAGAAGGAGGATGAGGAGGAAAGGGGAGGAAAGAGGAGACGACTAGGAAAGTGGAGGAGGGGGAACAAGAGGGGAACAAGAAGGAGGGGAACAAGAAGGAGGAGGAAGAAGAGGGAAGAGGGATGGGGAGGGAGAAGAGGAAGAGGGTGGAGAAGAGGGAAGAGGAAGAGGGGGGGAGGAAAGAGGAGACGACTAGGAAAGTGGAGGAGGGGGAACAAGAAGGAGGAGGAGGAGGAGGAGGAGGAGGAAGAGGAGGAAGAGGGAATGGGGAGGGAGAAGGAGAAGGGGAGGAAAGAGGGTGGAGAAGAGGGAAGAGGAGGATGAGAGAAGAGAGGGGAGGAAAGAGGAGACGACTACGGAAGTGGAGGAGGGGGAACAAGAAGGAGGGGAACAAGAAGGAGGAGGAAGAAGAGGGAAGAGGGATGGGGAGGGAGAAGAGGAAGAGGGTGGAGAAAGAAGGGAAGAGAAGAGGGGGGAGGAAAGAGGAGACGACTAGGAAAGTGGAGGAGGGGGAACAAGAAGGAGGAGGAGGAGGAGGAGGAAGAGGAGGAAGAGGAGTAAGAGGGTAAAGAAAAGGCAAGGGAAGGGGGGGGGGAAGATAAGGATGAGGAGAAGGAGAGGGGTAGAGGGGAAGGACGGAGGGAGGTAGTGTTACACTTGTCACCATTATGTTCATCGAACTTTAAACGTTCAACAAATATGTACAAGCCTACAGAAATAGTAGCGTCCTTATAATTTGTTTTCACACCCACCTTCTGTTCCAACAGAATCGAATTTTGTCTTTGTGCTGTTCAAATACATAAATTGGACATTGATTAGCAAAAAAAAAAAAAACGAACAAAAAACCCCAAAGACAATGAAACTAGGCTGTCAATTCAAACGCTACGGTCGTAGCTTGAGTTGAGATGTTAGGTGAGCACCTATCAGACTCCTATCTGTCACGTGACTGGCAGGAAGAAAAGCAGTGAGCAAGTAGCATGCTATATACAGGCAGATAATGCACGGCGCAGCCTTACCTAAGAGTTAGCACCTCTGCGAATATATATATATACATATATGTATATTTGGGTCATTCTCTAAAACTGGGCACAAAAGTGTGACATGGAAACCAAAAGTGAAAACCTTCCAAATAATAGCAAAAATCCTTCCAAATAATATATATAATCCAATGTCCTATGAAGGTTTGCATGTTGTGCATATGTCAGAGTTGAAAAAAATCAATTTCACTTTTTGAATTAGATCTTATACAAATTGAGCAATACATTAATATCACTCGTTTAACATGAAAATCAAAGACACACCCAGAACCTCATTTTAACATATACAGCAGTCAAACAAGATTTTCTTGATTACTGTTAAGCAGACAAGGTTATGACTTACAAGAAAAAAGTTTTAAAGTAAATTGAAAAAAGGTTTAGCTACATGTATGGTGTAAATGTGTAAATTTTCACTCTAGCGCAAAATCATACAATTATAATTTTGATATCTTTTGTGGGATAAATTCAATACATGTAGAACTGCTAAGATACCTAATAGACAGAGGCTACAATAATTATTTGACTTGCTATCAATAAAACAAAGACTTAATTATCAGCATCGTAATGTGGAGACCAAATATGTGGTGCCCAGTTTTGGAGAATAACACATTTACATATATATATATATATATCAATATATATACATCAATATATATATATATCAATATATATACATCAATATATCTATATATCTATATATATATATATATAATATACACAGATCTGAGACCTGCGCGACCAGAAGTGACATCAGTGGGAGGTGCACGCGCCATTCCGCAGTTGGTAGCGACAGGCGCTGGGCTGCTGCAGGGCCAGATTGGGGTCACTGCAGGACCACACCAGGGTCATTGCAGGGCAACACAGGGGTCACTGCACAGCCACACAGGGGTCACTGCACAGCCACACTGAGGTCACTGCACAGCCACAATGAGGTCACTGCAGGGCCACACCAAGGTCACTGCAGGGCCACTTCAAGGCGACACCAGTGTCATTGCAGAGCCACTGCGAGGCCAGCTTGCAGTCTGTTCCAAGACGCTCAGTAATCTGGAGCAGCAACAAGAGGAAGAGACATAAATCTTTAAGCACATTTCTGGTTCACAGCTATTTGTAACAACTGTACATCAACAGATGAATTGAATAAGTTCCCACTGCGAGAGAGTGAATAGTCAGTTCACAGGCAGCCCACCAGGGGCCTGGGCACCTGACGTGAGCGCGTTCCTAGAAGACCGCTCACCTCTGGCGCCTGCATGGAGAGCTCAGCGTCCACGAGGGATCAGCCTCGATACCGGCTCACGCAGCTTGAGGTTAACGCTGGCGGAAGCGAAGCCGGTGAACTCCGCTGTATCGAACACGGCAGTAATGTTCAGCTGCTACAACCCGCTTACACCACGTGCTAAGTAGGAAGGTTTGTAGCAGTCCCACCTGTGTGTGTCCGTACATCGTCTGTCCACACCCTATTGGTCAGCGCTCCACCGCTGACCCCAGGTCATCAGTCCTTGTAACCTCTGGCTGACCTAACACCCTCGCGGACTCCACGACCGATGCAGATTCTTGGATATCTCAAGTCGCTAAGTGACTTTGTATATGATATAGATTCCTGTACATCTCGAGTTGCTAAGTAACTCAGTATGATGCAGATTCCTGGACATCAAATCACTGAGTGACTTTGCATATGATGCAGATTCCTGTACATCTCGAGATGCTAAGTGAGTCAGCATGTCGCAGATTCTTGGACATCTCAAGTCGCTAAGCGACTTTTTATATGATGCAGATTCCTGTACAATTTGAGTTGCTAAGTGGCTCAGCATGTCGCAGATTCCTGGGAATCTACAGTTGCTAAGTGACAGCATATGACACAGACCACTGGACATCTGAAGTCACTAAGTGCCTCAGCACATGATGCAGATTCCTGGACATCTCGAGTTAAGTGACTCAGCACATGACGCAGATTCCTGGACATCTCGAGTTGCTAAGTGACTCAGCGTATGATGCAGATTACTGGACATCTCGAGTCGCTGATTGACTCAGCGAACGATCCTTCACAGGAAGTGAACTGCCGCAGTAGAACTTAATATCCCGACACCCGGATACCGCGTGGTGGTAGCCACACAGTGTCTGCCGCTAGAAGAGTGAACTGTAAGTCTTGGAGGTTTGTTGGCAGTGTTCGGGTGAAGTTTGGCAGCTCAGGTTCTTGCGTCTAATACTGTCGGCATGTGTTCACCGGTGTCTGTCATCTAGGTCAGCCCTGCCTGCTCTCTGGAAAACAAACACCGCACTTAGGGCGTAAACCCAGCAAAGGAGCTTCCACAACTGGAAGTAAAAGAGGTCAACCCTTATAACTTACTTTACTTGGGAATAACTTTGATTAAAAATGGCTAACTTTAAATATATTAAAGTTGTATAGTCCGATGGTTTTAAGTTTGTCATTTTCTGAGATAAATGTATTATGCTGATCGTTATAATCTAGCTTAAGGCCCTGTCACACTACGACATATGGCGCGGGCATGTGCGTAACGTGTTGAAATGAATTTCAAATCAAAATAGGTCGGCATACGCCAAACTTTTCGCGCTGCGAGGGATAAAAATGGGCGTACACACAACATACACACAAAATATGTAACGTATGCAGAACGTATCTCTGACCTATTGAGAGCATTCATGTGCCTCACAAAATGTTCGCATACGCTGACGGTACACTGACCAACGTTACGTACGTTACTCCATCGCTAGAAGTACAGTGCATACGTTAAGTTTGCTGGAGATACGGCAGGCATAGGCTCAAAGTACGTTTGGAGTACGTTATGCATCCCTTGGCTGTATGCGGACTGCACATTCCCAACAGGCTGAACGTATGGCTAATGTGTTCCAACCTATCCCGACCTACCCCTAACGTGTGCATAGCGTACGCCCAGCATACACCGAGCGTATGAGAAATGTATGAGCCATACGGCGACATACGTTGAAAATTTTGAACATTCACACATTTTTTTAAGCGGCTCGACCTACGCCGACCTATGACGCCGTATCCCGAGCATACTCGACGTATGCCCAACGTATACGTAACGTATAACGCCGTATTTGTCGAAAATCGCATACGTTGTAGTGTCACCGCCCCTTTATTTTACTTTGAAGTAACTTATTTTAAATGGATAACTTTTGAGATTTTTGGTAAGAATGCCAAAACTGACATCATAGGGTTCTGCAGTAACAGGTTCTATTAAATTGCCTCAGTATTCCCTTCTATATGGCACCAAATGATTAATATTAAAATAATAAGTATACTAGTATCTAAGTTATACATGTACAATCAAATGTAGGCAATTGTCTTGATTTTGAAAATTTGATGTTTTCATCGGACTATGCAGCTTTAAGTTGATCATTATAATTTAACGCTGGCGGAAGCGAACACGGCAGTAATGTTCAGCTGCTACAACCCGCTTACACCGCGTGCTAAGTAGGAAGGTTTGTAGCAGTCCCACCTGTATGTGTCTGTGATAATTGCTAACTTTAAATATATTAAGTTGATCATTTTAATCTATAATTTGCATCAGTAACAGGTTCTATTTAATTGACTTAAAGCTGCATAGTCCGTTGAAAACATCAAATTTTCAAAACCAAAACAATTATCTAGGTTTGATTATACATGTACCTATTTAACTTTAATATATTGATCTCAGAAAATGACAAAGTCAAAACTATCGGACTATGCAACTTTAATATGCCTTCCATGCCGCAATAAATATTTAATAAGTGCACCTATAGGTGGATGTGTAGGATCAAATCTAGGCAAGTGCTTTGGTTTAGACAATTTGATGCTTTCATCGCATTATGCAGCTTGAAATAATGTTCCAAGTATTTGGGGCATTTGGCCCCTCCGCTCCTTGCCAACTTGTGGATTGGTTCATTACGATGAAATGTGTCGAATGCCTTTTTAAAGTCCAAAAAGGTTGCTGTTACGGCTTTTATTGACAAACTATCGACTACTTGTGACTTACTTTAGTTGCTTGTATCGGGTTTTCTCGTAATTGTTCTCTGGTGGTTCGCACTCGAATGATGCCAACGATAACGCTGTAAAAGTGAACATCAACAGAATAAGAAAATGTTATATACCATTTAAAGGTTTTAGATACCATTACCTAACTGTATGGTTGTTTACATGTCGGGAGGCCTCAAGCATATGTCAAAATTAAAATATTTGATTACCAAAATTCAAACTTCTAGAGCTGTATGATATAATAAATTTTGAAATGAGAATACAGTGTTCATTGTTTGACTGAAAACATTTTGATATGTACATGAATGACATGTAATCCTTTTATCAGTCTAGGGTGGTCCAATATATATATTTTTTAACACCGAACAAAATTAATTGACACAAATATAAACCACCCACCCGACCCCGATTTGTGTGATCAAAAGCACGATCACCAACTTTTTATTTATATTTTGCCGTAAACTCAGTTTAATGTCCTGACATTGGAGCAAGCCTGACGCTAGTGACTGAATACTTACAGTTTTCAGAGAAGACTGGGTTTGTGAGCAGATAGTTGAGTACTGTTGGATGCTTATCGAATGGGCACTGGAAGAGCAGAACACAAACATAGATGCCAACATTGTGTAACCAAAAATAGGAAGATTTTTACAATTTTATTAGGAAGATAAATTTGTGTGCAGCAACATGCAGCACAACAATCATACATATATCATTACCTAATAGTGGTGTTCTCTGTGGCGGAGTGGTTAGAGTGTGACTTTTTTCTAGGTCGGACTCCTAATCTGAAGGTCAGTGGTTCGATTCCCTGTGCCCCCACCTCTGCCAATTTGGATTTCCACCGCTGTGTATAACTTACAGCGTCATCAAAGGCCAGTTGCTCTCATACCATGTCTATGTGCTATGGGAGGTTAAAAATCCCTTGGGTCGGTAAAAGTGTAGGCTCGGGCTTTCTTTCGACAAACTGTCTAATGGTGAAAACAAGTCTATTCAGACTTATCCATAATAGGCAGTATAAATCTTCAAAAATTACCGCGTAGAATCATACAATATATAATTAGATTGTATACTTTTCATACAAGTCCCACCATGTATCCCACCATGTGTCAATGTGTCATTGCTTGCCATCTTGAGCCGCTGATGTCTTTAAGCTGCTGTAAGTAGCTGATTTTGGCTTTCGCATTAGCTGATTACTTTTTTTTAGGCGGGTGAGAGTGAAAATCAACAGATTTGCACATGGAATTGTAATATCGGAAGAGAGTCGCCAAAATCTGAAGTCTTCCTACAAAATCAGAGCAGTTGGCATCTCTGCAAACATTAAAGGTGCACAATCTGCTAAAAGTAGCAAATGTTCTAAACCAAAGCAATTTTGACTGGTTCCGGTTGTTGGAGTTTTACGTCTTGCCAACATCTAAGGTCATATCAGGATGGGGAGGCAAATTTGATCCTAGATGACTTAGATACTGGTACACTTATTAAACATTTGTTGCTGCATAGATGCAGGGATGAAAGTGGTCTCCGACAAAAATCAAACGCGAGATTATTAAGCTGATGGCAATTTTCTGCGAAAACACAGATTTTCCCCGATAGGATTAGCACTGTCAGGGAATTGCAGGAAAATGCTGGAAGTCAGGTTTCAACTGTCCTTGTGACTGTATTATCGCCCATACTTAACACTTTTTTGTTGGGGTTTTATGTTCTCGTAACATTTATGGTTATATAAGAACGGGATTGGACTAACTAATTGTTGTCATATAGTGATATACACATCCCTCTACCGTGGCATTTTGTTTAACGTTAATCAGTTAAAAAACAAAGAAGAAGAAATTGTTAATGTAATCGCGAAATCCGAGGGATCGCGGAGATTTCCCATCCCTGAAAGATGGGATAATAGGTCAATTTAATAGATCTTGTTACTGCTGAAGCCGACCATGTCCAGCATTTTAGCGAATTCTAACCAGGTTCTCATCAGATATGGCATTGTACAACCCGCTAAGTTACGCAATCACGAAAGAACTCCTACCTCCACTTGCTTCCAGGAAATGAATTCCGTTATTTGTTTTGCCAACTGCCAGAACTTCTCAAAGTTGATCTGTCCCGTTTCTGTTTTGTCAACGCAGACTTCGTTGAGGAAGTACATGTCTTTGACGAAGAGACTGAAGAACGGAATCACAATCTGCGACAAAGGCGAGAAGGAAAATCAGGGTTAGATCAATGAGAGGATGGCGCTTCTCAGCGACACTGATAACAAAGACAATCTACGATAAGACCCACCACTCACCGCTTTCATATAGGAAATTCTGAAATAATCATGCAGTGGCACCATCCCATGGCAAACAAGGTGCATTGTCTTTGATAAGGCGTAGTACTAGTAGTAGTTTTCTTACTCAGACATAATCACTAATTTGATTTATATATGGCACAGATTAAAGTGCTTAAAGTATGTTTGAACTTTAATATACTATAATATTGTTTTCATCATTGATATTAGGAGATAATACACTATAATTGTCATACATTGTCTTTGATGGTACAACAGTCAGGGTGGGCTAGGGAACCTGTCCCCTTGTTTCAATGGTACAGCAGTCAGGCTGGGCATGGGGACCTGTCCAATTACCCTGCTTGCTGTATTTCATGGGAAAGCGCTGAGTGGCGGGTCTTATTGTGCATTGTCTTTGCCGATAAGCAGCAGAGAGGATTCTGAGAGACGCACTGCCACAGGGACCAGAACTTAGAACAGCATACATTAAATTCCATATTCTGATGTTTTTGAGTCCCTGCCATTTTTTCTTAAAAGTTAAAAAAATGTTTAGGTTGATCGTAATAATCTACTTTACTTTTCTAATCTACTTTTATTTTAAAGGGTTAATTTTTTAAATAGATATTTTGAAGCGAAAATATGCCAAATTAATTTTGGTGTGCAAGTTACCATATTTAAGACTTTTCTAGGCCTTGAAAATTGACTAATCAATTTAAGACTTTCAAAGACTTTTTGTGGATCTGCAGGAACCCGGTAGACCAGGTTGATGACGAATTGCGGAACTTAGCCACCTAACATGGCTGCCACTCCGAAACCCACATCCTACATACGCCAGTGCCTCCATCACTCACCCGCTCGCGGTCATCGACTGCTCCCTGGCTGCGCCACAATGCCGCCTTCAGCGAAGAGCGGTAGGATGCAAAGTTCTGCATCGGATTCATTTGATGTTCCAAGATTTCGAACTTGTCCTTGTTGATTTTCGCCCACTGTACGGAATAATACTATGACAATGTTAAATTTGATAAAATCCTATGCTGAAACATGTCATGGATTAGTCGGGTTAGAATTGGACAATTTAGAAGCTGGTTATAGTGTTATATTTGTGTGCCAACAGTTATAGTATAGTGCAAATTCCTCTCCCACCAAGCATGTTGCATTTAGGCCGAAACTTGACCCAGATTTGATTTTAAACATGTCCAGAGGTGTGTTGTAGTCATTAAACTCTACTCACCGTCTTTTTCAACCGTTGAATCGGGTTCATGTTCATGCCAGCTGAAAATGGTAACAGCGTCTTATGAGTCGAAGTTGCGACAATTTCAATTACGCGTCTTAAATGAGAATCTAATCAGTATCACAAGGGATCGATTTCTTTCATCTCCCGATGATACATTTTCAAACTCAATTTAATCAATTTAAATACTTTTTATTCAAGACTATTTATATCCTCACCATGGCTTGAAACTATGAATATGTATCAAACTTAGTCCAATCTAATGGTTATGCAATAGCGTTGTGCATAATGTATCACTATATATATATAATATATTATAATAAAGCATTGCACAGTCCGATGGTTTTGCGTTTCTGCAATTAAAAAAAAGTTGATTGCGATAATTTTCCTTTATAAATAACTAACTTTCGAAATATTAGAAGTGCAAACATGCAAAATTAATTTTGGCATGCAGATCAAAACCGACGTCATTGGCTTCAATTGTAACAGGTTCTATTACATTAACTTGGTATTCTTCTATGCACCAACAGATGGTTAATAGGTGCACCAGCAACTACAGTAAAACCTCTCTACATCGACCCACCATGGGACCAACTTTAAGTGGTCCATTTAGGCAGGTGGTCGGTTTAGAGAGTTAGAATATCCTTACAATGGTATTGTTGTGACCCAAATAAAGCGATCGATATAGGGGAGTGGTCGATCTGTGGAGGGGTCGGTATAGAGAGGTGTTACTGTTGTTAGATAATCAAATGTAGTTTTGGTTAATATTTTACACTTTCATCGGACTGCAGCTTTAAGCTATGCACATCATAAGACATTTTTCCTGATTAGAATTTTGCTTTTTTTACAGCAAAATATCACATTACTTTTGGTACTATTGTACTTGATATAATAGTCTACATCAATATCTGATAACACCATAACACCATAATAGACACACAGCTCAATAAAGTATCTTATAATTCTAGTATATAAGAGACTAGCTTTGTGAAAAATTAGCACATTTGGAACAAGGGAAGTTTACTTAGTAAGAAATTTCGCACTTCATTATTTAATCAAAAACAAAGAGAGATCAGGGTCCGTACAGGGCCTGGAACTTCATTTGCCCCATTTCAATCAAGCCTTGAATTTAACCTATTTTGGGTAATTAGTCTTGAAAAGTCTTGAATTCCATTAAACTATCCCCAGTGATATAAATTAGTCAGAAATCGCAATTATTGGTTTCCCCCCTGGAAATCCAAATGAAAATAGTCTTGAAATCCTATCAAAAACAGCTCTGAAAAGCCTTGAATTCCATTTCTTCACATTTGTACGGACCCTGAAAGATTAAAAAAATGCAATTAGATTACAGTAAATACTTTGCCTCCGGTACTCACCAATGATGGCCATTAGAGAGTTGAAGTTGCCAATGTTTATGCACTCCTTCGCAACGTCCACAAAGTACTCAATCATTCGTACTCGGTTCTTCTTTTTCAAGTGCTGGATAAGACAGACGCGAGTAGAGAAATTAATACATTGTAAGCCAAGAGAATTGACACGCATGCCAACATTGTGTGACCAAAAATAGGAAGATCTTAACATTTTATTAGGAAGATAGGTTTTTGTTCGGCAACACGTGGTACGACAATCAGACATAGTATAATCATACAATATATAATATGTGTATATAATTAGATTATACACTTTTTCATACAAGTCCCACTGTGTATCCCACCATGTATCTATGTGTCATTTTCTAGGCTTTGCTTGCCGCGTTGAGGTGCTGATGTCTTTAAGCTGCTGAATCCCTGACCTAAAAACGTACAAAAAATATCTGTGCAAAATAAAAACTGGGAACCCCAACTGAACTGCACCACAAGGGGCAGGTGATATGTCACGGCCCACCAACTGGACAGCCCAGGGCGGGATAACCGGAAATATAAAAGCCAGATAACATATCCAACAACAATATAAATCAAATCAATTTCAAACAAACATAACTCAACCACCTATTACGTACAAGCCTATGGACATGTAAATAAAATAGGCTAGTATAGAATTAAGTAGAAAAAAGCGGAAAACTCTTCCCAAGAAAACCCCAAAACACTAACATAGAACCTTAAGAAAACAACTAACATAGTAATAAGAATAGAACAAAAATACAATGCCAAGAGGGCCCAAAAAACTAACATAGGCTACTAAACGTACCAACATACTATCTATCTGCTACTGAAATGCAGACAATCAAATAACTTATCAGCAGCTACTGTTTGGTAAGACAACACCAACAGAATTGAAAACAAGCCTGGTTACCCAGGCTTACATGCTATGGACAGAATAAATACAGCCTCAATTTAAAAAACAAAAAAACAAAAAACAAAAAAGTAGCTGATTTGGCCTTTCGCATTAGCGGATTTCACACATGGAATCGTAATATCGGAACAGAGTAGCCAAAATCGGAAGTCTGCCTGCAGAATTGAAGCGGTTGGCATCTCTGATAATGTCATAGCAGTAGCGAGAGGTCACATTAGTATGTGATGTGTGGTGACGCATTCTAGTGTCACATCAGTATTTGATGTGTGGTGACGCATTCTAGTGTCATCACATCAGTATATGATGTGTGGTGACGCATTCTAGTGTCACATCAGTATACGATGTGTGGTGATGCATTCTAGTGTCACATCAGTATATGATGTGTGGTGACGCATTCTACTTTCACATCAGAATACGATGTGTGGCAATGCATTCTAGTGTCACATCAGTATATGATATGTGGTGACGCATTCTAGTGTCACATCAGTATATGATGTGTGGTGACGCATTCTAGTATCACATCAATATGGGGCGACACATTCTAGTGTCACATCAGTATGCGATATGCAATACGAAGTGCTCCTATACATGCGTGGGCGGGTCTCGGGGAGTATCTTACATTTCGGGTGGATTTCTCAGCTTGTCTCCCCGCTGATACCCCCTTCCCATACGCAACCCCCTCCCTCACTTCTCCCCCTCCCCCTCTCCTCTCCCCCAAGCTCTCCAGGACCACTCCTTGGGCAGGTGTTTTTGTTCCTGCAGTGCTTCTCATACTTGTGCTTCTACTTTGCAACTTTTTGCTCTGGTGGGATGAACTGTAAATCTTGGTCTTTTTTAATCTTACGGAGACCAGTGCAGCTGCGTAGTTGCTATTTGTGTATAATATAATGGCTGAGCACCCTTACTCTGTTATTGTTTGTTGTTTTACGTTCTACCAACATCTAAGGTCATATCAGGACGGGTACTGACTTTTGACAGTGCGCACTCATGGTGACTTTATAGTGTGGCTCCACTGGTAGACCAATCTGTCAGCACCATGACCCGATATCCCACACAATCACATTATCCTGATACTGGGCTTACCAGTTCTTGTCCTATCCTATTAATGCCGAGCGCCAGGCTAGGTAGCGACAAGTATCAATTTTACAAGTCATTGTTTTGATTTGGCTGGGATTAGAACTCATGACCTTCTGTACGGGAAGCCTGCCTTTTTACTGAATTCTAATTTTCCCTGTTTAATCAACTAATGTACCCCCCTAAACAATTTTGCAGGTACAACCAGGGTATTCGTGGGCAACCAATCAACCAACCACAATACACACTCCGCACTCACCATGCAGATCTCAGTCGCGACGAAGTAGCTGAGCCTGTTGAACCATTGGACGTAAGCCTCCAGATTGTTCGTCTTTTTTAAATCCTTGTACGCAGTATCGGAAGACTCCTCCTTTGCGAACGCTTGCACAAACTCCTCAGGCCCAATCATCGACAACCGCTCCAGCTCGATATGCGTTAGCTGCTGTGCAAGAACGAGCGGTGCAGGGCAGACCTCATAGATGTCCGTCTAGAGAGAGGCAGAAGAGGATAATGCTTAGCCGAGTTGTCACATTGCAATGAGTTACTGGCTTAAATACAGGGTCCGTACACAAGTGAAGATATGGAATTCAAGGCTATTTCAAGGATTTCAAGGCTGTTTTTATTAAGAATTTAAAACTATTTTCATTTGGATTTAGTCTGAAATGACCATTCGGAATGGCGATTTCAGAGTAATTTAGATCAGTGGGCACAGTTCAATGGAATTCAAGGCTTTTCAAGGCCTTGAAATGGAGAAAATGAAGTTAAAGATTTTTCAAGACTTTCCAGGCTCCGTACAGACCCTGTAAACATCTAAATCACCTTAATAGATCAGGGATGAGAACAGGTCAAATCTAAAAAGGCTGGTCACTGCCCAAAAGTCAGGGGAAAAACGCCGAGCGGCGGGAAATTCCCAACCCTGTATATTATACAAAGTTCCGCAACTTGCTAGTCTCAAAGTTTTATTGGCGAAATCTGAAATATTTACTTCGATAATACCGCGCAATGTTTTCCCATGGATTCGGTGACTTACCGTTGGCATAATGTTCATTAACCGCTGAGCAACCTCCGCACTGATTCGTCCCAAAAGATCCTCATACTTTTGTAGTCCTGACAACTACGAAATAACAAAATTAACAGCCCCTTTTTATTATTTTAACATATCAGTCAACAATGCTGCATATGACAACACCACATATATTACAATATATATCAGACAATAACAACATATATATCAGATATGGTATGTCAGACAATAACACTCTATATTGGACACTTCATATGGACAATACTTTATATTGAACTATTTAACACTATATATCAGACAATAACACCACATCAGACAATAACACTGTATATAGGACACTTCATATGGGACAATAATTTATATTGAACTATTTAACACTATATATCAGACAATAACACCACATCAGACAATAACACTGCCTATTGGACAACACTTCATATGGAACAACACTTCATATCTGACAATACACCATGTCAGATAACACCACATATCAAACAATATGCTACATCAGACAATAACACCACATATCAGACAACACCACATACCAGACAACAACACTACATACCAGACAATAACACCACATATCAGACATCACATATCAGACAATAATCCAAACATCAGACAATAACACCACATATCAGACAATATGCCACACATCAAGCAATAACACCATACATTAGACAATGTGAACAGAAATAATTGCTCGCTAGGTAATCACATGTAAGGTTGTAAGTGGTTTCTGATAACAACAAAAGCAAGAATCTAACTTTCGAAGCCTATTGAAGAGGCTGCCTGCATTAAAAAAGAGAAATTATTAGCAAAAAAACATAATTATTGAAATATTTAGTATAAACCGTGGAAACCAGCAGAGATCTTTCATCACCTTTTCACACATGCCGCTACTTTGCAGGTTGGGGATGTTCGCTACTCACCTTGCCGAAGAGGTTGTGCATGAGGATTAAAACATCCTTGCGCAGGTCAGGGTAGATGTTGACAATCTGCTGAGTCAGCTCCTTCAGGTGCCGCATCATTCGCTCGTCCCGGAAGTCATACGGAAACATCTCTGCCCACTCACTAAAAGCGCAAAAAGGCAATTGTCAATTATAAAACAATACAACACAGAGCGCTTGGTTGGCTTATGTGGAACATAGATTTGCATGCGGCATTCTGTTGTTATTTATAAATATATCAGCAGTCAAAGCTTTCAGCGACATTTTTAGGTTCTGAGTACATATATCGGTAAATCCTGAATGGTGCAGCTAGGGTCCTTACTGTCACTTTATTATGTTGTGGGGGTGATGAAAATGGGAAATATTGTGCCTAGAGTGGGAATCGAACCCACATCTCTTGCATTCCGGGCCAGTGTGCTAACAATTACACCACCTAGGTTCCCTGATGCCACCACGTTACCCACACCGACCTATCTATTCAGCTCCTTGGCCTGAGAGGTCAGTGCAGACTACTACACTCGTCCCCCCGGAATTGTAAGTCTTTTAAATGGTCATTTAATGCTAACAATTACATACCTACAGGCAAAGCACATACACAGGGTCGGTTCAACAACCATACAGCACGTAGCTTGTACAGGATCATGGTCATGGCACCAGGTTCATGGGGGGTCGGGGGGGGGGTGATGAAAATGGGAAATATTGTGATTTGTCACAACACTCAAACTATATTGGGGTAATAACCAAACATGATGCCCGAATCCTTAAGAGTGCGGGCTTTCCTTGTGGAAGGTCAGGAGTTTGAATCCCGGCCGAGTCAAATCAATAACTTACCAAAATTCATACTTCTCACTACATAGTCTGGTGCTCAGCATTAATAGGATAGGGCAAGAACTGTTTAGCTCAGTATCAGGATAATGGGAAATTAGCTCATGGTGCTGGCAGCCTGGTATCCCGGTGGGACAGCACTATAAAGTTGCCATGAGTTTGCACTGTCACAAGTCAATATGCATCCTGATATAACCTTAGATGTTGCCAGGATGTAAAACCCGGTGACAAAACATCGTGCTGAATTGTGTCGTGCAGCCTTCTACCAAATGCTGCAATTCGTCATAACACTGAACTACATTGAGGTAAGGTAAGCCCGTGACGACACGTTGTGCTGAAATGTCTAGTGCAGTCTTACACAAGATGCTGTGATTCGTCACGATGCTGAACCACATTGAGGTACGGTAAGGCGGTGACGAAACATTGTGCTGAAATGTCTAGTGCAGTCTTACACGAGATGCTGTGATTCGTCACAATGCTGAACCACATTGAGGTACGGTAAGCCGGTGACGAAACATTGTGCTGAAATGTCTAGTGCAGTCTTACACAAAATGCTGCGATTCATCACAATGCTGAACTACATTGAGGTAAGGTAAGTCGGTGATGAAACATTGTGCTGAATTGTCTAGTGCAGTCTTACACGAAATGCTGCGATTCGTCAATATATTCTGGGATATCAGAAATCAGTGAAAATGCGGAAATCTTTCATCCATACATTAATTACAGCTGCATTGAACTATATTGAGGTGAGGTAAGGTAAGCCGGTGATGAAACATTGTGCTAAATTGTCTAGTGCAGTCTTACACGAAATGCTGCGATTCGTCACGATGCTGAACCACATTGGGGTTACGATAAGCTGGTGATGAAACATTGTGCTGAATTGTCTAGTGCAGTCTTACACAAAATGCTGCGATTCGTCACAACGCAGCACTGGATTACACAAAGTGGGCCAGTGACGGATTGTGGTGACGAATTGCCCAACGCAGTCAAACACACTTTCTCCGCTCTACATCCGTGTGTTCAGGCCTCCTGCACATCCCTCCGCATGAAAACAACACGTCATGCTCTACTTCACCGGCATCACAATCAAACAAAACTATTTTTATACCACCCATTCTCATTTTTCACATTTCTGTTTGTCTGTGCGTGCATCTGCATACATTTTTAGGTATGGTGGACTAACACTCACCAAGCGGACGTGTGTGTGTGTGTGTGTGTGTGTGTGTGTGTGTGTGTGTGTGTGTGTGTGTGTGTGTGTGAGTGAGTGAGTGTGAGTGTGAGAGTGAGAGTGAGAGTGAGTGTGAGTGTGTGTGTGTGTGTGCATGTGTGTGCGTGTTTTTTTGTTTGTGTGTGTGTATATGTCTGAATGGGTGTTTGTTGTCTTACACCCTAGCAACATCTAAGGTCATATCAGGACGAGTACCGACTTGTGACAGTGCACACTCACGGCGACTTTATAGTGCTTCCCCACTGAGAAACCAGGCCGCTGGGACCATGACTCGATATCTCATCGATTATCCTGATACTGTGCTAACCAACCCTTGCCCTATCCTATTAATAAAAAGCACCAGGCTTGGTAGCAACAAGTACCAATTTTGTAAGTCATTGATTGACTCGACCGGGATTGAGTGAGTGAGTGAGTGTGTAGGAGTAGGAGTGAATAGCTTGGTTGTTTGTTGGAGTATTACATCCTATTAACATCTAAGGTCATATCAGGATGGGTACCGACTTTTGACAGTGCACACTCACGGCGACTTTATAGTTCTGCCTCACTGGGAAATCAGGCCGCCAGGAGTGAGTAGAAATAATGCCCTAGATTTGGGACGCTAGACTCTGGGCGCGTCCATGTAACCCCACCAGCCCTTGTGTCATATGGTCACGTGGCGCCGCCTGGTGGCCGGCGTGTGGGGAGGGGTGCGCCGGCGTACGCCGCATACCAGCCGAGCCCGGAGTGTGACGGCGGGCCGAGCGTCATGTGACGACCGGATCACACAGAGCTGGCGCGGTGTACACAGGAGAAGCCAGGGTTGGTTGTCAAGACTTGGGCAGCAGTGAGGAGGGGCAGGGTATAATGAAATAAGCACACGTTCCGTACAGTCGTAGTCGTAGGGTGAACGCTCAACGTCTAGACAGCACATCATAGGGTGTGTGGGGTGTGGGTCCCACTGGGTTGCAAATGTGTGTGTGTGTTTGTTTTATGACCCTAGATGTTGCTAGGACCTAAAACAACAAACAAAGCACAAGGTGATATCAGGATGGGTACTGACTTGTGACAGTGCGCACTCATGCCAACTTTATAGTGCTGCACCAGTGACTGGGAGACCAGACCACCAGCACCATGACCTAATATCCCACTCAGTCACATTATCCTGACAGTGACACTGAGCCAACCAGTACTTGCCCTATCCTAATAATGCCGAGCGCCTGGCTAGGAAGCCACAAGTATCAATTTTAAAGTCATTGATTTGAGTTGACCAGGGTTCGAAGTCACAAACCCCTGGGTTCGGATCCCCCGATCTCCCAAAACATGAGACGGATGCTCAACTCATTCGGCCTTCCCGTCTGGTCGTGTGTGTGTGTGTGTGTGTGTGTGTGTGTGTGTGTGTGTGTGTGTGTGTGTGTGTGTGTGTGTGAGAGAGTGAGAGTGAGAGTGAGAGTGTGAGTGTGAGTGTGAGTGTGAGTGTGAGTGTGTGTGTGTGTGTGTGTGTGGGTGGGTGTGTGTGTGTGTGTGTGTGGGTGGGTGTGTGTGTGGGTGTTTTTTGTTCTACCGACATTTAAGGTAATATAACTTATAAGAACGGGTTTCGAACCCCAATTGTTGTCATATACATCCAGATTCCTTGGCATTTTGTCTAACATTAATCGGTAAATATTTTTTAAATCGCGGAAATCCGCAAAATCGCGATCTTTCATCCCTGGATCCTACTGATCATAACATTGCAGGCGGTATGTGTGTCTGTGCCTGTGTGCGTGTGTCTAAATCAGTATTCAGCCATCCGCCTCGTTCTGCCTGAGTGGCAAAGCATTGATGAGCAGTGGCGCCCTCTACCTGTGGTTGCCATGGTAACGTCACTAGGGGTCTTAGCGCGTTACACAAGACTGGGGGGGGGGGGGGGGGAGGGGAAGGGGAGGGGAGGAGAGGGGAGGAAGGGGGAGGAGAGGGAGGAGGATGAAAGGGAGAGGAGAGGAGAAGAGGAGAGGAGAAGGAGAGGGGAGGGGAGGGAGGAGAGGGGAGGGGAGGGGGAGGGAGAAGGGGGAGGGAGGGGAGGGGAGGGAGGAGTAGGAGGGGGGAGAGGGGAGGGAGGAGGGGGTAGGGGAGAGGAGGGGAGAGGGGAGGGGAGGGGAGGGGAGGGGAGGGGAGGGGAGGATTGGAGGGAGGGGGTTGGGGAGAGGAGGGGGCTAGTGGGAGGGGGATAGACGGGGGCTGGGGGAAAGGAGGCTATTATTTAAAAAATATTATTTGTTAATACTTTTTTAAATATTATTCTTCGATATAATTTCTTACTGTTGTTATAACTTATTTGTATTATTAATACTACTATTATTAGTGAAAACATTTCAGCTTGTACATTACAGCCTTTAACATGGGTTCACTGTGCAGGCTTTGATTACAGAAATGCTGGGTTACCTGAGTAATTGGATCATGTGTGGGCCGAACTGTCCAAGCACGTCCTGAAAGAGGAATTGTACATCGTTACCACACGATGAACTACAGAGGCATGAGAGCAGACAATAGGAAGTATCTCGCGCACCAAGTGTATAGTGCACATGTCTAGCACACCAAGTGTATAGTGCACCACACGTCTAATGCACCACACAGCTAGTGCACATGTCTAGTGCACCAAGTGTACAGTGCACCACACGTCTAATGCACCACACATCTAGTGCACCACACATATATTGACCACATGTCTAGTGCACCAAGTGAACAGCGCATCACGTCTAATGCACCACACATCTAGTGTACCACACGTCTAGTGTGCATGTCTAGTGCACCAAGTGTATAGTGTGCCACACGTCTAATGCACCACACATCTAGTGCACATGTACAGTGCACCAAGTGTATAGTGCACACGTCTAGCACACCAAGTATATAGTGCACCACACGTCTAATGTACCACACATCTAGTGTACCACACGCCTAGTGCACATGTCTAGTGCACCAAGTGTATACTGTACCAGATAGCTCACACCAAGTGTATAGTGCACCACATGGCTAGTCTGCCAAGTGCACTAACACTTGTATACCACATATCTAACACACCAAGTGTACAGTGCACCACATGTCTGCTGCACCACATGTCTGCTGCACCACATGTCTGCTGCACCACATGTCTGCTGCACCACACGTCTAGTGTACCAGACGTTGAGTGTACCACATGCCCAGGGTTCGTACACATCATGTCCAGGGTTCGTACACGTGTGAAGATATGGAATATAAGGTTATTTCGAGGCTTTTCAAGGCTGTTTTTTAATTAGGAATTCAAGACTATTTTCATTCGGATTTCAGGGTGGGGGGGGGGGGTGCATTACACACATACACACCCACACCCGCACACACCCACACAGCAATAAGAAGCAGGTTGAAGTACCTACCCGGTTTGTCTTCTCCGAGTTGAGCTTCTGTTGCATGATGCAAACCTGCAATGAAAAGACAAATAATTCTTCAAATAAAACTCAATGCTCAAATTCCGCAACACCTAAATATCTCAGTGCCAAAAATCCTGCAGTTTAAGGCTCGAACACACGTCACCACAGCCAGTTGCTCAGCGCACAGAGCCTCAGTTTAACCCCATAGCCTGACCGACCAGACGCGGTGGGCGAATTGGTAGAGTGAAAGCTTCCAGTGCGGAAGGTTGGGGGTTCTAATCCCAGCTGAGTCAAACCAATGACTTATAAAATTGATACTTGTCGATACCTAGTCTGGCGCTCGGCATTAATAGGATGGGCAAGGACTGGTCGGCTCATTGTCAGGATAATGTAACTGAGTAAATTTTCTTTAGGTTTATAATACAGTGAAATCCCGTTACAACGCGAACATTAGGGTCCATAAAAAGACATTTAAAAAAAAGCGGGGTTGCGCTAAATCGGGGTTCAGTTTACTGAATCACCTTTGAATTAAGGAATTCTGGGGCCAATGACTCATCGCGTTATATCCAAATTCGCAATAAATTGACACTCGTTAAATCAGGGTTTCACTGTATAACAAACTCAAAACTAGCAGATTATGCAATTTTAATAAATGTCTTTCTTAGAAGGAATGTAGAATTCGATAGGGGCTACCAACCCGAACATAACATGGAGTGGACTGATGATTTGGGTTGTTTGTAACCTGTTCGGTTACAGGCTGCAAAATTGCAGCATTGAATCGGCACCGATAAATCGGTCCGATTTTGAATGAAGTATAAACTTCAGTTTAACGCAGTCAGAGCACTTGAGTCCAGGCGCCGAAGGTTTGGAGAGGCAGAAAGGGAGAATAGGGGGTCCGCAACAAAAGAGCACAAAGAAGCAGTGGAAAGGAAAAAACATGGGGGTGGAGGTGATGGTGGAGATAGGGGGTTTGGAAAGCGACTAAAAATAGCTATGACCTACTGTATGGAGGGTGTGGCATGCTTTACTGCAGGCCCCACGTGACTGACACGTGGTGTTCATTTAACTTAAGTAAGATGGAGTTCTGCTCCTTCGACTGTCAGTTGGATTGTTGGTTGTTGGAGTTTTACATCCTGGCAACATCTAAGGTTATAACTGATATCAGGACGGGTACCGACTTGTGACAGAGCGCACTCATGGTGACTTTATAGTGCTGCCACAATGGGAGACCAGGCCACCAGCACGGAGCCAGCTAGTTCTTGCCCTATCCTAATAATGCCGAGCGCCTGGCTAGGAAGCCACAAAACAGTATAGATATTTATGTCATTGGTTTGAAACCATCAGGGTTCGAATCCCACGATCTACCAAAACGGGAGACGGACGCTCAACTCATTCGGCCATCCCGTCTGGTCATGTCTGTTGAAACACTACAGACATCAAATGATCAATACAAGTGATATTCTATACGCAAAGAAGCAGAACCCACTGCAGGCAACACTTCTTAACTGAGAGAGTTAGCAAAATGTACAAAAGCCGCCCGAGTTATTTTGGGGAGGCTCTAGGCATTAAGGTAATTAAACCAAGAATTGACAGATACTGGAGGTATCAAGATATCGTATATATTTATGAAGACGCAATATCTCTCCAGAACCATCAAGCAACTACCTAGATGTGTAAGGTTAACGGCCATCGCTCAGTAAATACCTAAGTGAATTGAATTAGGTAAGTTACTGGTGCCATCAATTGGCCCCCCCCCCCCCAACAAAATCTAGTTGGTGATCGCCCTTTTGATCACACAAATCAGGGGCCGGGCGCGGTGGCCGAATCAGTAGAGCACAGGCCTCGCGTGCGGAAGATCGGGAGTTCGGTTCCCGGTCGAGTCAAACCAATGACTTAAAAATGGATACTTGTCGTTTCCTAGCCTGGTGCTCGGCATTATTAGGATAGGGCAAGGGCTGGTTAGCTCGGTCTCAAGATAATGTGACTGAGTGGGATATTGGGCCTGATTTCCCAGTGGGGCAGCACTATAAAATCGCCATGAGTGCGCACTGTCACAAGTCGGTACCCGTCCTGATATGACCTGAGATGTTGCCAGGACGTAAAACAACAACAAACAAACAAACACAAATCAGGATCGATTTTATTTTATTTTTCTGGCATAAGTGGACGTAGACGTAATAGTAACCAGACGCGATGGCCGAATGAGTTGAGCGACTGCTTCCCATTCTGGTAGGTCGTGGGATTCGAACTCCTGGGTTCGAACCCTGGACGAGTCAAACGAATGACGTAACAATTTATACAAAAGTTGAATCACTGCTAGCCAGCACATTTTAAACAGATTACAAAAATATAAATGAATTTAATTTAAATCAGGGGCGGGCGATTTGTTAAGCACGGGTGCGGACGATCACCTATTTTGTGTGTTCAAATTCGGCCTTAGATGTGCTTATTCTGTATTCACGTGTAATGCCAAGCGCAATCTAGGTAGTGAGAAGTATATATATTTTTTTATAACATTTTAAGTCATTGTGTAAAATTTTCCGATATATGAGATATGGAATATGGAGAACTCTGCTATAATAAATTGCAAACTTGTCTATAAAATGGTAAATAGTATATAAAACCAAAGGCATATAAGATATATGTGGAGTTGGTGTTCTACTACTCATAAAGGATAGAAATTGTATATTAATATAGTGTAGAGAGAGAGAGGGTCACTTCTTAGGTGGGACAGTCTTTTGGGAAGTTGCCTCACATACCCCCTCCCCTCAAGAGATATTTATGGATCCCTGCCACAGATACAGATCTAACCATGCCTTGGCAACAGGAATATTGAACCCTCATTGGTGGATAGAGGAATGCTTGTTAGGGATTGGAAGATTGGATCATGTGATCACCAGCATCTTGTTCTGGAAACTATAAAAGTAATAAATGAGAGAGTCTCACTCTCCTACCTTTCACTCTTTATCTACTTTCCTTCCTTGTCTGTAGTGATTTCTTATTAGCCTGTCCACACCACTCAAACCGCCAGCCGTCGACTTTACAATTGGTTTGATTTGGCCGGTTTTCAAATCCCATGACCTGTCACATGGGAAGTGTAGTGTGTTTACAGAGTAAGCGCTGAGACATGCGCACACATAACCGAATTGAACGTGCATGAGAAAGCGACTCACCTGTCGTACTTCGGCCAACAGGAGGTGCGGCCGAATAAAGAGACGCGAGCTGAGCAGGAAGGCGAAGATGTAGGTCCTCTGTAAGCAAACAGCAGAATCCTCCGGTTAAACACCGCAATGTAATCAAAACACACCACTTTACATACGAGTAGACATACATAAGTCCTCATGGGTGGGTGGAGTGATGTCAATTTGGGCCAAAGCCAAACGGTAAGGCCCATTTGAAATCACTCCACACACAATTGCGGACTATTATCATGTTACCTACACATGAGTAAAATCATTAATTTTTTTTTGTCGGCGCGCATGTACCAAGTTATTGCATTGTTTGCTCTGACGCTATATTCTAATAACATTGTATGATACTCGTGCCATTCACCTCAGGCGACTTCAAACTATTCGTGTGAATAGGAAAAGACGCCATGGGCATGTTAGTGTACCTTTAAGACCTGGCACACCATGTCATATTACCCATACATGTGTGCCAAACCCGCCCAACTAACTAACTAACTAACTAACTAACTCACTCACTCACTCACTCACTCACTCACTAACTAACTAACTAACTAACTAACTAACTATCTAACTAACTAACACACACACAATATATATATATGCACTGACACTGACCTCTCAGCCAAGAAGCCACATAGACAAGGGGGGGGGGGGCATAGATAGGGTGATTGCAGCCTAGGTAGCGTAATGGTTAGCACACTAGCCCCAGAGTGGCAAGAAGTGTGGGTTGCAATATTTCCTATTTTCATCACCGGTGAATATATAATGTAGTGGAGGCAGACAACACGGACAACCAGAGGCGGATACAATTATTTTTGATTAGGAACACAACCGTTAAATAACAAGGAACCGTATCTGGCTGGGCTAGGCGCCCTACCGAGTTAATGGGTAAACAATAAATGAGTCAATTGAATAATAATAAAATAAAATCAATTTAATTCAGGAGAAGTTACCCGAGCAGCGTCCGAGGGGAAAGTGGGCTCCTGTCAGGGGCCGGAAGTCCGAGATCGGGGAGTCCCATAGCCGCCACCTGATGGACTCGAACCCAACCACAGGGGAGGGGAATAGAGTGGGACTAACCATAACACCAGGGGGGTGGGGAGCCTCTTCTCCCAATCTACACCGGCATATCCAGGATATACGTGTGTATATAGGCAGGCGTTTGGTATTATTAGGATAGGACAAGGACTGGTTGGCTTAGTGTCAGGATAATTAATGCGACTGGGTGGGATATGAGGTCATGGTGATTGCGGCCTGGTCTCCCAGTGGTGCAGCACTATAAAGTCGCCATGAGTGTGCACTGTCACAAGTCGGCACCACCCGTCCTGATATGACCATAGATGTTTCCAGGACATAAAACTCAAACAAACAAACAAACAAACAAACAAAGACACTGCATCCCCAGCTGCCCCCTCCCCATTGCCTCGCCCATGTTGGAGGAGCGGTGCAGTGCGTTACTGCTTAGTATTCCCCCTCACAACCCGGCCACAAAGCCGCCTTCCTCCCTATCTGCCAAACCAATGTCAGCGCCAAGGTCACCCCCGAGGTCAAACAGGCGCGCCCGGACCCTCACTGCGCGTCACCAACAGTTAGTCGACATGTGTCGGCGAATCTATGTGAACACCCCCACGACCGTCTTTCTGGGCCAATTCCACCCATTCAAGTTAAAACCAAAACAATTACCTAGAATTGATTTTACTTATGTAACTTAAGCCGTGTTCACACGGGGAAAATGTAAAGCGATTTAGACAAGGTGGATAATATGAACCGAACTATAGTGTCGCGTTCACACGGGCAGTACTTTGGCCGGAAATCGATATCTGCGCATGAGTAAGTCCAGACTAACCAGCGCCATTTTGGGTTCGTCGACATCGGCACGAGAGAGTGTGGGTTCGACCTAGATATGTATTGACTGAATCGTATTGGTTTGGAACGGTCAAAACTTCTGCTGGGCAATGAAACCCTAAAAATAAATGATGAAAAAGATATGCACCTCTAGCAGGTTCATAGACCAAATTATATAATATGCGCTTTTGATCGACCGGAAAGTCAACAAACTAAGGTCTTGACTGCACATGCGTGTGAGGTCCTTAATCCGCCTATTTGCGTTCACACGGCCAAAAATAATCCGCATCACAGAAATCGATTCACGTAAACTATCTGGCATAGTGGTTTACAGTATCCGCATCACGCGAATCGATTCAGCCTTAACCCGCCTCAGACGCCCGTTCACACGCGAAATGTAACCCGAACTATACAAGTCGATTTCTACGAATCGATTTACACCGCCCATATGAACACGGCTTAATAAGATAGGGATACTGGGCGTGGTGGCCTAATTGGTAGAGCTCGGACCTCGCGCGCGGAAGGTAGGGAGTTCCGGTTTCCGGTCGAGTCAAACCAATGACTTTTAAATTGATACTAGTCGCTTCCTAGCCTGGTGTTCGGCATTAATAAAATAATAGGATAGGACAAGGACTGGTTGGCTCAGTGTCAGGATAATGTGACTGAGTGGGATATCGGGTCATAGTACCGGTGGCCTGATTGCCCAGTGGGTCAGCACTATAAAGTCACCATGATTGTGCACTGTCACAACTCAGTACCCATCCTGATATAACCTTAGATGTTGCCAGGACATAAAACTCCAACAACAAAACTAGATACTGATTCACTTATTACGCATATGTTGTCACATCGGAGAGAATACTGAGACAATTTATTATAACCCGTTACTGCAGAAGGCTACCGTGTCACGAGTTTTGGTGTGCTTACCAAAATTAATTTAGTATGCTTTCAATTCATATATATCTAAAAAGTTCACCATTTAAAATAAAAGTTGCTTCAAATTAAAGTAATGTAGATTATAACGAGCAACCTAATATTTGTATCTCAGAAAATGAGAGAAACTCAAAACCATCAGACTATGCAACTTCAAATCGGTGTTCTCTGTGGCGGAGTGGTTAGAGTGTCTGATTTTTTTTTCTCTAGGTCGGACTCCTAATCTGAAGGTCAGTGGTTCAATTCCCCATGCCCCCACCTCTGCTAATATGGATTCCCACCGCTGTGTATAACTTACAGTGTCATCAAAGGCCAGTTGCTCTCATACCATGTCTATGTGGTGCGGGAGGTTAAAAATCCCTCGGGTCGGTAAAAGTGGAGGCTCAGGCTTTCTATCGACAAACTGTCTAATGGTGAAAACAAGTCTATTCAGACTTATGCATAATACTTAATAGGCAGTATAAATCTTCAAGAGAGAGAAATAGTCCATGTAAAACACAGGTTCATATCATGGTCATCCCAAATCAGCCTGATTGTCCACCGGTTAATTGTACCCGTGTCTCGGCTCCAGAAGTTTGTTTTATTTAACGACGCCTCTAGAGCACACTGATATTTATCATCGGCTATTAGACGTAAAATGTGTCTCGGTAAGTCGCAAGGTAAGTTTTGTTGTTGTTTTTATTTATGCCCTAGCAACATTTAAGGTCATATCAGGATGGGAACTAACTCGTGACAGTGCACACTCATGGCGACTTTATAGTGGTGCCCCACTGGGAGACCTGGCCACCAGCACCATGACCTGATATCCCACTCAGTCACATGAAATGAAAGAAAAATAAACACCAAGTAAACGACAGTTTTGATTCCGACGATCCCCCAGCCACGCACAGGCACAGTGCCCTCTAATGGGGTCACGTGGTCAATGAGGTCACGTGGTTAATGAGGTCACAGCAACGTATTACATCGGTGTGTGTAGGCTGTAGCAGCCACACACACACACACGCTTTTTTCTTCTTCATATATGAGCCTTTTTTTTTTGTCCACGTAACGATTGACACAAAATAATCTACAATCACAGCGCAGGTCACGTGAGCGGGAGGGGGGGGGTCATTTCCGGTTCCGGGTCAGTGCATCACTTGACTTACATACATACATAGATCTGGGACGGCCCGGGCGGCGGCCAGTGTAATTAATGGCGCTGGAACTAGCGACATATAATTAGCGTTTGATTACATACAATGATTGGTTAATTACTGATTGATTACTTGGTGATTACCGGTCTCGTGACACCTGGGAACCCGGATGATGACGTTCTCTCCCCCCCCCCCCCCATTATTATTATTATTATTATTATTTGTTTAAACAACAGATTCGGCGAACTTTATTCTTCTTCCTCGGAAAACTGCATACCCATGCACACAAGACCATATTGATATTTTTTCTTTTCAATGCTTGCTTTCCAACTCTGGCTGTAACAACACCGTTTGATAAGTGGAAACAAAACAAGTTATTTATTGGTGAACACGTTAGCGCCAAGAGGCGTGAATAACCACTTTCCAATTAAATTGATTTATCTTTTTTTTTAATTTTAAATTTTAAAACTTTTAATTTGTTTAAAAAAAAGCATTTATCTAAAAAACGCCACCTGGTGCCACCAATAGGAACACGACCACTACGTGGCGACACACAGCTCGCTGGGAGCCAATGAGCCTCGTTCTCGTGAGATTTGTTATGTGGAGACGTGGCACTGATTGGCTATTAACCTTTTTGGTGGCGCGCGCGTCCGCCGTGTGTTTGTGTAGTGTGGGTGGGGAGAGGGGGAGAGGGAGAGAGGGGAAGGGGGAGAGAGGAGAGAGGGATGTAGAGAGGAGGAGGAGGGAGGAGGGAGGAGGGGGAGGGAGGAGGGAGGATGGAGGAGGGAGGAGGGAGGATGGAGGAGGGAGGAGGAGGCGGGAGAAGGGAGGAGGAGGAGGGAGGAGGAGGGAGGAGGGAGGAGGGAGGGAGGAGGGAGGAGGGGAGAGGGAGGAGGGAGGAGGGAGGAAGGGGAGAGGAGGAGGGAGGAGGGAGGAGGGAGGAGGGAGGAGGGAGGAGGGAGGGAGGAGGAGCATTTTCTCCACCCAGTAAAAGTTTGGTCTTAATCAGTTGGCTTTGAGGGGTTTTCAGAAGATAAATGTATTACTATTAGGTTGATCATTATAACCTACTTTACTTTAATTTGAAGTAACTTTTTATTATTTTTAAGGGTTATTTTTGGAGCCAATTAAGGTGAAAACATGCTAAATTAACACAGGCATACTGGTCGTTGGCTTTGTTTATCCATTTCAGAGCATGTCACCAGACAGTTTGTTATTTTTAACAATGCCTCTAGAGCACATTTATTTTTATCATCGGCTATTGCACATCAAACATATGGTCATTCTGACATATTTCTTTGGAGGAAACCCGCTGCTGGCAAATAGGCTACTCTTTCTGATAAGCAGCAATGGGTCTTTTATATGCACTTTCCCACAAACAGGACAGCACATACCACAGCCTTTGACAAACCAGTTGTGGACCGCTGGTTAGCGTGACACTGGATGACCAAAATACAATAAATGTTTAATGAGGTGCACCAGTGTATTCCTTTTTGTTTGGGAGCGGGACGTAGCTCAGGCGTTAGAGTGTCCACCTGTGAAGGTGTGGGTCATCCGATCGATCCTGCTCAGTGGACCCATTTGCAGCTTAGCCTATTCTCTGTTCCAACCAAAAATATAGCGTCTGTAGTGAAGGATAATGCTGAGAGTAGCACCAACCCCAACTTCCGGTATGTAAACTGAAGCTGTGACCCCGGCGTGCTGGGTAACAGCTTCAGCCCTTCCAGAGGGACCAGCGGAACTCCGAACACGCATATTTACTGGCAGACTTTAGCTGGTTTATATCAGAGATTGTTTGCTATTTCATGGGAAATTGCATAATTCAGCGAAGACGTCAAGATCTTTCTTCCATCCTGGTGCTACAGTGGTCGTCAATATATTCCACTGTTAATCCAAAACTATGATTAAAGCTGTTCCACTGTTAATCCAAAACTATGATTAAAGCTGCAGGGTTCGATGAAACTCCCCCCCCACAAACTCGCCTATTGCACATCAAACATATGGTCATTCTGACATATTTCTTTGGAGGAAACCCGCTGCTGGCAAATAGGCTACTCTTTCTGATAAGCAGCAATGGGTCTTTTATATGCACTTTCCCACAAACAGGACAGCACATACCACAGCCTTTGACGAACCAGTTGTGGACCGCTGGTTAGCGCGACACTGGATGACCAAAATACAATAAATGTTTAATGAGGTGCACCAGTGTATTCCATTTTGTTTGGGAGCGGGACGTAGCTCAGGCGTTAGAGTGTCCACCTGTGAAGGTGTGGGTCATCCGATCGATCCTGCTCAGTGGACCCATTTGCAGCTTAGCCTATTCTCTGTTCCAACCAAAAATATAGCGTCTGTAGTGAAGGATAATGCTGAGAGTAGCACCAACCCCAACTTCCGGTATGTAAACTGAAGCTGTGACCCCGGCGTGCTGGGTAACAGCTTCAGCCCTTCCAGAGGGACCAGCGGAACTCCGAACACGCATATTTACTGGCAGACTTTAGCTGGTTTATATCAGAGATTGTTTGCTATTTCATGGGAAATTGCATAAATCAGCGAAGACGTCAAGATCTTTCTTCCATCCTGGTGCTACAGTGGTCGTCAATATATTCCACTGTTAATCCAAAACAATGCCACCATAAATAAAACTATGATTAAAGCTGCAGGGTTCGATGAAACTCCCCCCCCCCCCCACCCCCCACAAACTGACAATTCCATTTTAGTTGTGCTTTACAGGCAGTCTATCGATTTCATATTGGGTAATGAAGTATATACGGAATGTGTTGGGTTTCTGCATACAAGAAATGACAAATCCATTTTAGTTGTTCTCTGGCTAAAATATTTTGCACACAAAAAACAACAGACTTGATTATCAGAATAATGGCAGCTTAAAGTTGCATAGTGCGATGGTTTTGAGTTCATGTCATTTTCTTTCTGAGATAAATATATTAGGTTGATCATTATAGTCTATCTTACCTTCGTTTGAAGTAACTTATGTTAAATGGGTAACTTTTGAGATAATTGTAGTCCAAACAGGCCAAATTTATTTTGACAAGCACGCCAAACCTCTGACACTATAGGATTCTGCAAAAACAGGTTCTATTAAATTGACTTAAAAATGTATACTTGCCGCTTCCTAGCTAGGCGCTCTGCATTAGGATAGGGCAAGGACTGGTTGGATTGGTGTCAGGATAATGTGACTGAGTGGAATATCAGGTCATGGTGCTAGTGGCATGGTCTCCCAGTAGGACAGCACTATAAAGTCACCATGAGTGCGCACTGTCACAAGACGGTACCCATCCTGATATGACCTTAGATTATTGCCAGGACGTAAAACTCCAACAAGTAACCAACTAATGGCCGGTGCACACCTACCGTTTGTGCGCGCACACCTCCCGTTTCGCGCACAAAAATCGCTAGGTGTGCGCCCCCCCCCCCCGCGCACACCTACCGATTGCGATTCGCGACTTTTCAGGGCTAAAACTGCTTGCTTGCGCATACGATTCGCGATTCGAAAAATGAATCGGCCCGTTCTCAGTCGTAAGGTCGTCGCGAGTTTTAGTGCGCGAATCGTAAACGGTAGGTGTGCACCGGCCATAACCTAACCAACCAACCATGTCAGCTGCAGCTGTGACCCGGTGTAAAGATTTCAAATTCCCCCCATATTCAAGTTCCCCCCCGGGAACTTGAAAACGTTTTCAAATTCCTCCCAGGGGAATTTGAAAACGTTTTCAAATTCCCTCCCTCGTTTTAACTTTCCCTCCCCCCCCATTTTTGGGGAATTTTCTTTATTTTTGATTTTTTGTTATTTTTGTTATTTTTCATGACAAATATTATAATATACAGAGAATAGCATAATGGAAATTATTACTAGTACAATAAAACATATTTAACCACAAATGACACAAAAAGTCTCCAAGATGGTTAAGAAAAAAATATTATAGGTCTGAAATTTAAAACGTTTTTTAAAGTTTTTTAAACAATTTTAAATTCCCGGAGGGGGGAATTTGAAAATAGGGGGAGGAATCTGAAAACTGTTTTTAAGTTCCCCCCCAGGAATCTGAAAACGTTTTTAATTTCCCCAGAGGGAAGTTAAAAACGTTTTCAGATTCCCGGGGGGGGGGGGAAACTGGGAAGGGGGGGGGGGGGGGGGAAGTTGAAATCGTTACACTGGCTTGCTGGGTCTCAGCGTCAGTCCTTACTGGGGGACCAGCGGAACATGGGATAATTGTATTCAATGAAATGAGGTGTTGGATAAGTTTGTTTTTTAAAGCCCCTACACCCCCACCCCCACCCCCACTTACTTACTCACACACACTTAATGTACCAATTTACATACCACCGCACGAGTGTGGGTGGCCCAGGCAGGGAGAGTAACTGGTGTCGCAGATGGATCAGCGTATGTTCCCGCCACCCATGACCGAGGATATTAACCTCACATATCATTAGGAGACCTGACACCGGAAATGGACCACAAATCCACATAGTAACACGCCACCAAGTTGACCCCAGCAACACAAACAAACCAGGCACCAAGTTATATACATATATATATAAATATATATAACAGAATATTCTGACCGATTCTGACACCAGTGTAATATAATTCCCTTCCGCGCCTTTATACTCGCCTAATGTGTTATACATCACATTCCTTCCGCCGCTTTATACTAGCATAATGCGATATACATCACACATATATTTGTTATTATATATATATATATATATATATATATACTTTATTATTGTACCGACTATTCTGTGCACTGCCTCCTTTGCACCATTGTTGTGAGCGGTGGCGCCACCATCGCCCCTAACAGGCTCAGGAAACCTCACTTCTTCTAAATGCTAGACAGAGAATATATACCCAACTTATATTTGTCTTGTTTTCCTTTTGTACTGTAGCTGCCCTTTATAATATATAAGCTTCATGATATAGATTCTGACAATGTGATATTTTTCTAATGTTACTGTAGAGAAATTATAAATGTGCTATTCCTGACAGTTTCGTGGTACAGATTGTGTGAAAGTGGTATTTCTGACAGTTTCACTAGAGATATATTATAAATACTATTTCAGACAGTTTCTCATTACACGTCATGTCAATGTGGTATTTCTGACACTTTCACCACAGATATAATCTAAATGCACTATTTCAGACAGTTTCTCAATACACATTACGTAAATTTTGTATTTCTGACAGTTTAACTACAGATATAATCTAATTTCACTATTTCAAACAGCTTCTCAATATACGTAATGTAAATGTGGTATTTCTGACAGTTTCACCACAGATATAATCTAAATTCACTATTTCAGACAGTTTCTCAATACACATTACGTAAATGTGATATTTCTGAGCTTCATCACAGATATAATCTAAATTCACTATTTCAGACAGTTTCTCAGTACACATTATGCAAAGGTGGTATTTCTGACAGTTTCACCACAGATATAATCTAAATGTACTATTTCTGATAATTTCTCAATACACATTATATAACTGTGGTATGTCTGACTGTTTCACTACAGAGAAAGTCTAAATGTACTATTTCTGACAGTTTCACAGTATACATTACATACATGATTATGTGAATGTGGTATTTCAACACTGACGGTTCATAGAAAATACCCACCAGTGTTGTAAGTATTGTCTTTCCTTCCGCGATACGCGGAAAGTCTAAAGAACCGCCCCCCCCGCCCCCCCCACAATAAGCTGGTCATAATACTGCAGGTTTGTACCAGGAATACATGAACAATTCTTTTGCTGTGCACAAGAAAGAGAGGGGGGGGGGGAATCCTATTCGACTAACTGCTCTATACACTCAGGAGGCCAAATGTGTTTGGCATCCTGAGTATATAGAACCGTGAGTTTCATAATACTCAGGATGCCAAACACAATCACATTAGTGGCAGTATTGTCGGACTAGCTGTTCTCTGCACTCAAGAGGCCAAACACAATTGTACTAGCGACTGTATTATTGGACTCGCTATTCTATACTCTCAAGAGGCCAAACATGATCACATGAGTGGCAGTATTGTCAGACTCACCATTTTATAAACCCAAGAGGCCAAACAGAATCACACAAGTGGTGGTCATTACTATTATTGGAATCGCTGTTCTGTAAGCTCAAGAGGCCAAACCCAACTGAACTAGCAGCAATATTGTCAGACTAGCTGTTATATAACCTCGAGAGGCCAAATGCAATCAAGCTAGTGGCAGTATTGTCAGACTAGCTGTTCTATACTATCAAGAGGCCAAACATAATCACATGAGTGGCATACTGTCGGACTCCTGGTTCTATAAACTCAAGAAGCCAAACACAATTGACTAACCAATGGAAGCCCAATCAAAATCGTACTCCTGACAATTGAGTTGGTTGTTGGAGTTTTACGTCATATGCCAACCCCCAATAGCCGGTGTTTACTTTTTGTTCTGGGGGCTTTGTTCTATGGCATTTTTGGGTTTTTCTGCTCCAAATTTGTGAAGGAAGATCAACGTTACTATTGTTCTCTATGGCAAACGCAGCAGTATTCGCATTCACGCCGATCGGTCGATCCATTTGCCGCATCCGCAGGTATGGAAGCACTACTATGCCTTTACATGCTTTTTGATTTTTTGCCGCATTCGCATACCGCATGTATGGAATCTTAGCGTAACGCTTATTTTGGTGGTATTGAAAATAAGGAAAATGTCGAAAGTGTCAACAATCAGTTGTCAACACTTGCGGTGAGAGAAAAAAAAATTAATGAACTGTTAGCTAGTGGTCCACACTCTGGCACAGATTCAAGTGCTTAGTTCCATGTGGTGGAAGTGTGCATTGTTTCTGCCAAATGCCAAACGCCTTGCACCAACACAACCGCACTAAGAATCTTAACACCTCGCCAAATTGCCTAATCTACAAGTCAAACAGCAATTGGAGGGATTCACTAGATGCGATGGGAACTCTGGGGCACCTAGCATGGAGAAGGACGAGTATGGAGAGACTTGTGTTTGTTAGGGTTTTATGTCCTAGCAACACCTATGGTCATATCAGGACAGAGGGAGAGACTTGTGTTTGTTAGGGTTTCATGTCCTAGCAACACCTATGGTCATATCAGGACGTAGGGAGAGACTTGTGTTTGTTAGGGTTTGATGTCCTAGCAACACCTATGGTCATATCAGGGCATAGGGAGAGACTTGTGTTTGTTAGGGTTTCATGTCCTAGCAACACCTATGGTCATATCAGGGCGTAGGGAGAGACTTGTGTTAATGTTTGTTAGGGTTTTATGTTCTAGCCACATCTATCGTCATATCAGGACGTAGGGAGAGACTTGTGTTTGAGTATTTATTAGGGTTTTATGTCCCAGCAACACATATGGTCATATCAGGATGGGTACCAGCCCGTGACAGATTACACTCATGGTGTCTTTATACTTATAGTGACTACCCCGTTGAGAGATCGGGCAGTTGGCACCATGACCCGATATCTCACTCAGTGACATTATCCTAACACTGATCGAACCAGCCCTTGCCATATCCTACTAATGTTAAGCACCCGGCTAGGTAGTGACAAGTATCAATTTTGTAACTCATTGATTTGACTTGGCCAGGATTCAAACTCCAATTCTTCTGAACGAGAAGCCTTTACTCTTCAATTCTACCACCGCGCCCAGTCCATTGATTAAACGGGGGAAATTAGAATCGCGGACAATAATATTGGTCTTCCTCATTCCACTATTCCTTGCCCTATCCTAGTAATGCCAATCACCAGGCTAGATAGCGACAAGTATCAGTTTTTAAGACTTTAGTTTGATCGGCCAACAATTGAACCCAGGGTTCATTGTTGTTGTTCACCGCTGTTCATAGTTTTTTTGTTTATGGGTAAATATGTTTTATTTTTCTGAATAAGTCTTTTGACAGTGGCGAAGCACTGGTCTTCAAGCCATTTTTCAATTCAGGATTATTTACACAAAAATGGTATAGAGTAAGGTATGTATACAATAACTTAAATACACAATTCACAGCATATAGCACAATGAAATTCTGTAATGCTGTTGATTGTCATTGTTGTTGTTCATGGTTGTTGTCCCCGATGTAATACAACAACAAAGTACACAGTAGTCAAGCACCGCCACCACCACCACCACGAGGTCAGGTTCGTGCCTACACCGCCAAGGGGCGCGCCTAGCGCTGCGCACACATGACACGCCGAGCATGCGCAGGAAACTGCGGCGATATACGACCACGTGACTAATTAAAATTACACAGTCCGGTGAAAGCATCAAATTTCCAAAAACAAAATAATTACCTAGATTTTATCCTACATGTCTAACTTAAGCCCCTGTCACACATCACCGGGTTGAGCAACGGACAGAATTGTCTAGTCCGGTGGTGATAAGTATCAAAATGTTTAAAATGTGTCAAAATGTTGTGCTATCGAGTCAATGGCCTCTGGACGAACGGACATGAAATGGACAGCCAATGGACGAAACAAACTCAAACCGGACAAGAACCGTAGATGTCAGTCCGGCAGCATCCATTCCTAGTTTTGTGCATATTCAAAACTTGTACGGACACAAAAACGGACATTGTTCATTTTCTGTATGTTTCCCCCAATCCGGTGAGGTGTCACAGCCGCTTTAGATAATGGTGCACTTAATAAGCATTTATTGCCACACAGAAGGACATACAAAGTCAATTTAATAGAACCTGTTACAGCTGAAGCCTATGGTGTCAGAGTTTTGGTGTGCTTGCTAAAACTAATTTGACATGTTTGCACTTCAAATATCTAAAATCTTAGCCATTTAAAATAGAAGCTACTTCAAACTAAAGTAACCTCGATTACAAGTTGTTGTTGTTTGTTTGTTTGTTGTTTTACGTCCTAGCAACATCTAAGGTCATATCAGGACGGGTACCGACTTGTGACAGTGCGCATCCTGGCGACTTTATAGTGCTGTCTCACTGGGAAACCAGGCCGCCGGGACCATGACCTGGTATCCCACTCAGTCACATTATCCTGACACTGAGCACACCAGTCCCTAGATTACAACAACCAATCTAATGTATTTATCTCAGAAAATGGCAGAAAGTCAAAACCATCAGACTATGCAACTTTAATCATTATTAGGAACGTCAAAGCTCACTGGATTCCACAGGAAGTGATGCGACCTAGATTATGCAGCAATAGCGCAGTGTGCTCAGCTTCCACTTGCGGTGTGCACACACAAATGACTAATTACTTCGCAAGCTCTCAGTTTGACCGTCTCCAAACTTAACCAGGCTCCATTACAAGTTACTCTGTACTAGGGTAGAAGATTTGAAAATTATCAACCTCATAAGTGCTCTTACGGATTCGTCCATCCTGGCTGGTCGAATCCCAGAGAATACATTGTTTTAAGCTATTGAAACTATGCCGGAGTCATATTCCATCAAGACAATAGCGAACAACTAAAGTCAGTGTTGGTCATTAAGAAAGAAGACGCGATACTCACATCAGGATAGTACTTGGCAGTGGGGACGACATGCTGAATGAGTGCCTCCACCGAACCCGATAACAGGTTGCCATCCTGGTAGATCAAGGCCTGCAACGAGCAAAAGGAGTACACATGAGGAGCTGGACAGTGGTCAAGTGTGAACATTCAACAGTACGCGGCATGCAGTATGGTAGAAAAAGACAAGGGGGACAAAGGATTGTTGGTTGGTTGTTGAAGTTTTACATTTTGGCAACATCTAAGGTCATATCAGGGCGGAGTCACGGACAAAGGAAGAGGTGGGAAGACAACATCACTGGATGGACAGGCGTGGGTGGAGTTTGTCGAGTAAGTCCCAGAGGGCAGTGGAGAACAGGGGAAAATGGAGACAACTGGTTGCACTCTGCAGTCACCTGTGGTGCTGAACAGGCAAATGACCCTTGCAGTTAAGGGATTGACGATGATTGTTGTTTGTTGTTTATGCCCTAGCAACATCTAAGGTCATATTAGGATGGGGACCACAGAGGCATACATGGTCTATGCCACAAATACGCCACACACAATCATAGTACCCGTCTTGGAGTAGCAGGGCTCTCGATGACTGGGTAGCTAGGGTAAAATATCTGTGAAACCACACAGTTAACACAGTGACAAAGTGTTGTCTCACTCTCAGTGACGCATAAAATTTCAAAAAAATTAAAACCTGATTTAAAATCAAATTGAGATGAATGTGTACTGAAAAATAGATGCTTAATCACATTTACTTATAAACGAAGGACGATGTTCCTTGTTTTTTAATTAAGAAAATACAAATACATTACAATGTACACCAACTCTCCCATTAATGTTATTTCATTCAATGTCGTTTCGTTATAACATCGTCGAGAAAAATAAAGACTTGCCAATGGATCAGAGGGTTATTTCAACATTCAAGGCCTAATCTTTATACTACTAGGCTTCACGTAACATTATTTCAATTAACGTCATGGTTTTCAGGAACCTAACCACAACGTTAATGTGGCTTTATAATAACAGGCTGGGGAAATAGAGATGACCCTGAAAAATATTCTAAATTAAACCCATAACTCGTTTTTACAAATGAATCCTTCGAGTTTCTGCTATATATTTTAAATAACTATATATATAAGATTGATTGTTATAGAGGGAGTGCACGTGACGTCATTACTTAGCAATCAGCGGTCAGTGGGCTGCCATCTTGGATTATGAGCACCCTCCCTAGCCATGTTGTAAATGCATGCAGATGCAGTAAAACAGAGTTGTCTTGTGTTATGGGAGATTCTGGGCAGTTTACATCCAATGTGTTTATTTACAGCACTTTAGCAACAACTCCTGAGGCCAAACTGCTCAAAACAGTGACAAATAAACCAACAAATCAGTAAATAAGCACAGTGCAGGCAGTTGCAAGCCTTCTGTATGTCATCCAATATGTCCACCGAAAGTTGTCTTATGACGTACTTACACCCCTTCTATAGTCTAAGCTTAGTTTGAAGTAACTTTAATACTGAACACCAGGGCCGCGTTCAGGGTCCGTCTCGGCGATGCTTTTTGTCCTATTTGCATTCAGGGTGCATCTCAGCAACGCCTCCCTTTTCAGATAGGAGACAAAAAGCGCCTAGAAAATGGCCGCCATATCCAGTGGTTTCAGCCAATCACAGCGCAGCTTTTCCATTGCAAATGGCCACTGCCTATGGGGGTGGCCATTTTCGAGATAACAAACTGCTTTTGCCGTTCAGACTAGCGTGACATCATTGCCATCTCCGAGGCACCTCTGAGACGGACACTGAATGCGGCCCTGGGTAGGCAGCAACAAGTCCAGTATGACCCCCATTATAATATAACGTGATTATTCAGGTACATATAATGTGATCGCGACTGAAATCGGGTTCGTGCTAAATCAAGGTTCAGTTTACCGAATTACCTTTGAATTAAAGAATTCTGGGTCCAATGAATCATCGCGTTATATCAGAATTCTCGTTAAATCGGGGTGCATTATAACAGGGTTTCACTGTATACATTTTTATGTCATTAGTTTAACGTGGCCAGTTTTGAACCACATGGCCCCTCGAATACCACGACCTGACACCTGGGAAGCGAGCACTCAACTCATTCGGCCACCATATCGTGGAGGGTTAGTTGACCAAACAGCGTTTTAGGTGTGCAATGAGGTGCTGGTAATTTTGGTAACCAGACTCGATCACGTGGTGTGCTTTACCCGGTGGAGGAAGAGGGAGGTGGAACAATGGCTCACAACACCACCATTAAAACAGCAACCACCCCCTCCTCTACACACCTACCATTGAGCCCCCCCTCAATCCTCCACATTTCCTCCACAAACTCAGCAGATTCCATTCGTCCACAAACTCAGCAGATTCCATTCCCTCTCCCTGAATCCCCCCCCCCCCCACCCACATCGAATCTCACTCACTCACTCACACAATTGAAATACCTCCCTTCCCTGCCCCCCCCCCCTGTACACCCCACAAACCCACCAACCCAGTATTAGGCCACCCCCCACTCACCACAAACCCAATATTTGGTCCCCCCACACACACCAACACAAATCCAGTATTTGGCTAACCGCATCCACACCCTAACCATATTTATCCAAACCCCCCCCTCCCCACAACATTTGTCGAAACCCAGTATCTGGGATAACCCCCACCACCACACCACACACCACCATCACCCCCACACACACCAGACGGGATGGCCGAATGAGTTGAGTGGCCGTCTCCCATTTTGGTAGATCGTGGGATTCGAACCCAGGGGTTCTAAACCAAAGACTTACAAATTGATACTTGTCACTTCCTAGCCATGTGCTCGATATTTTTAGGCTAGGGCAAGGACTGGTTGGCTCAGTGTCTGGATAATATGACTGAGTGGGATATTAGCTCTGGCGGCGGTACCTGATTTCCCATTAGGACAGCACTATACAGTCGCCATGAGTGTGCACTGTCACGAGTTGGTACACATCCTGATATGACCTTAGATGTTGCCAGGACATACAACTCCAACAAACCCCCTCCCCACACCCCGGGAGCAGTGTGATGGCTGTAGGAGATCCCGTTGGAAATCTTAAAGCATTCGGTAGAACGCGCCAACACGCGCTTCTAAGAATTACCACAAAAAGCGCGCGCGTAGTTGTGTGTGTGTGTGGGGGGGGGAGGAGCACCCCCCCCCCCACACACACACAACCCCCCTGGGGTTGGGGGAGGTGGATTCGTCCTGACCTCGTTATGTCCGGTCACGGTGACCTACTTAGCCAGCCGTGACCTTGCAATGTCCACTTACTCATCTCCCTTAGCCAGGGGTAAAAACAAACAAACAAACAAAACCACAAATACCTGCCACCCATCGCCGGGGTGTTCCCTCCCTCTCACACACCTGTTTGTGAATGACAGATAATGTATGTATATGTTGTATAAGAATTATACGAGTATAATAACCCGGAATATCACTCCTTTCCCTCATCACTCACTCAGCTCCATGGCCTGATGGAGCCTGTTCTAGTCATCCATTGCTCCAGCCATGTAATATTTATACATATATATATATAGACACATTGCCTATAATACGTCATTTATACATCTGTCTATGTGGCTCCTTGACTGAGAGGTCAGTGCAGACTACTATCTATACATATATGTACGCATTACATATTATACTTATTTATAGCCTAATATAGGCAATGTATATAATGTATAAATAGTACATGTATATGTATAAACCTGTAAACAGTATACATATATATTACATATAATGTATATATGTATATAGATACAAGTCTGGTGTGATTTACACTTGTCCGTCTGAATGTTGGCTTGTCCACAGTATTTACCATATACATATATATATAAACACAGCATAAACAGACGCCCCAAACCCTTGGCCGACACTGCCAGAAGTACCCCCACCCCCACACCAACACAACCAGGAGTAACCCCCCCACTGTGTGTGTATAAAGCTGGCAACAAACAATACACCAGCGGTGAACACTACAAGTCAAACTGGTCCGGTAGCAACACAACAAACAGGCAGCGCGTAAACACCCACACCCACACCCACACCCACTCACGTGTCTCCTGTTTTGGTAGATCGTGGGTTTCGAACCTGGGACAAGTCAAACCAATGAACTAAAAATGTACACTTGTCGCTTCCACGCCAGGCGCTCGGCATTGTCAGGATAGGGCAAGGACTGGTTGGTTGGCTCAGTGTCAGGATAATGTGACTGAGTGGGATATGAGGCCATGGTGCGAGTGACCTGGTCTCCCAGTTGGGCCGCACTATAAAGTCGACATGAGTGCGCACCAAGATAGAATAGGGTCAAATAAACAGAGGGACGAAATCAGAAAAAAAAGTGGTGAAAATCAGAGTGGGAAAAACCGAATGAAACTAACCCTCCTGAAAAACGAAACACCCCAAAAAACAAGTTTAATCCAGGGTTTCCCCACTGAAACAGGTTTTACCCGAGGGGGGTGGGGCTAATCCTGCTGTAATGCAACACAAATCTATTTTTAAAACCAGATGACCAGTCCTCTAACACTGACAAAAGGCAATATTATTATTCGATGAAGACAATGACATTTATTATATATATATTTTTTAACCATTGTTTTATTTTTTTAAACCACCCACCAATTACCTCCATGTTTTCATTGCAAGCAGTAGCTCAAAGGGGCAGAAACATGACCAAAACAACCGTACTTATTTACAATTATTATAGTCAAATATAACTACAGTAAAACCTCTCTAACCGACCACCTCCACAAATCGACCAATCACCTATCGCGATCGCTTAATTTGGGTCCCAAACGATCGCCCATACAATACCATTGTAACGAAATGAAATGAAACCCTCTGTAAACCGACCACCTCCCTAAATGGTCCTATGATCGGTCGATTTAGAGAGGCTTTCACTGAAGTTGTAATTTGTATAATTTGAAACAATCTATTCTCTAGGAGTTATTTAAAGTTGCATAGTCCGATGGTTTTGAATTTCTGTATTTTTTCTGAGATAAATATATTAGATCAATCACTAGTGTCTACTTTACATTAGTTCAAAGTTACTTTTATTTTAAATGGTAAACGTTTGAGATATTTTGAGTGCAAACATGGAAAATTAGTTCTGGCAAGCTTGCCAAAACTCTGACACCATAGACTTCTGCAGTAACAGGTTCTGTTAAATTGACTCAGTATTGCCTTCTACGCAGAAACGAATGCTTAATAAGTACATCAGTATCTAAGTTAGATATGTCAAATCAAATCTGGATAATTGGTTTGGTCTTGAAAATTTGATATTTCATCGGACTATGCAGCTTTAAAACCAAACCATGATCTGAGGGTCTCTGTGGTCAAACTCGCTATTAGTGTAATTCAGCCCCAATAAATGTGCCCTGTGACATAAGCTGTGACATATTACACAGACTTGAAAAGTGGTGCAAATCCTACTATCAATTACAGTAAATTTGAAGGTTTTTGAGTATACCTTATAATCTATGTAAGTCCACCCTTCGGATCTATGTGTGATATCACAAAACTACCAAGTAAAGCATGTTTTATTTAATGACGCCTCTAGAGCACATTGATTTTCATGTCATCAGCTATTGGACGTCAAGCATATGGTCATTCTGACATATTTCTTTGGAGGAAACATACTGCCGCCACATAGGTAACTCTTTCCGATAAGCAGCAAGAGGTCTTTTATGTGCACTTTCCCACAGACAGGACAGCACATACCACAGCCTTTGATGAACCAGTTGTGGACCACTGGTTGGAACAGAAAATAACCCAAACTGCAAATGGGTGCACAGAAAAGGATCAATCGGATGACCCATAGCTTCACAGGTGGGCACGCTACCGCCTGGGCTATGTCCCACTCCCACATAACTACCAAGAGACACAGGGTACTCAGAGTCTAATAGTGCTAGTCAGGCAGACCAATCCCAGCATTCTGGGTTTGAGCTCAAATAGCCCATTCTAAGTGTGATCTTTCATTAAAGTTGCATAGTCCATTGCTTTTGAGTTGTGGTAATTTTCTGAGATAAACATATTAGGTTAATCGTTATAATCTACCTTACATTACACCAGACAGGATGGCCGAATGAGTTGAGCGTCCCTCTCCCGTGTTGGTAGATCGTAGGTTCGAACCCTGGTCGAGTCAAACCAATGACTTAAACATTGATACTTGTCGCTTCCTAGCCTGGCACTCGGCATTATTAGGATAGGACAAGGACTGATTGGCTCAGTGTCAGGATAATGTGATTGAGTGGGATATCAGGTCATGGTGCTGGCGACATGGTCTTCCAGTGGGGCAGCACTATAAAGTCGCCATGAGCGCGCACTATCACAAGTCGGTACCCATCCTGATATGACCTTAGATGTTGCTAGGACGTAAAACAACAACAAACAAACCATACATTAGCTTGAAGTAACTTTGATTTAAAATGGCTAACTTTTGAGATATTTGAAGTGCAAACATGCTAAATTAGTTGCAGCAACAGGCTCTCTTAAATTTTGTCACACTTCCTTTCTGTGTGGTGACAAAAAATGTTTTATAAATGCATCAGTATCTCAGTTATACATGTTGAATCAAACCTAGATAATTGTTTTGGTTTTGCAAATTTTATGTTTTCATCGGACTATGCAGCTTTGAGATACATCAAATATCCATATATGGATTACGCGGTAAAATCACATGACCAGATCTTTAAAGAGTGCACCGGTATCCTAGTTAGGTATGCAGTCCCTATCAAATCTAGGTACATATTTTTGTTACAAAAGTCCACCAGTGTATGCAGTGTTTAGCGATATCAAAATGTATATTTGTGTTAGGAATACATGCTACAATCACCTAACCAGACCCTTAGGTTATTTTACATAGGCCAAACATTTTGAAAGTTGGTGATCATCCTTTTGATCACACAAATCAGGGTTGGGCGGGCGGTTCCCCTCCCCCCCCCCCCCCCCCCCTTCCAAGTATTTTTTAAAACATCATTTCAATGGAATTACATAAACATCAAATTCAGTGCATGCACATGATGTTACAGTGTTTACCGCTGTCCATACATAGTTGGGTCACTCTCCTGAAAACTGGCCAGAAGTGTCACATGGAGAGTTAAAATTTAATATTTGAATTTTTTACATTTTTTGGTTGCAAATGAAAGCTGGAAATCTCCCCTTTACATCTATGTAAAATATAAATTGATGAGATAAAAAATAAAGGTGTAGTCCATGAATAAGATATCTCTTATGGCAGTATAACATGTGCGTCACACGTGTAACACATGTTTAGGACACCACACAGTCTGCTTAATGAATATCTAATCAGAATTAAATAATATCATACTTAGAAGCATATTAATCATGGCATAATATACAGAAATATCTAGTGCTTATATTGATAAAAAAAAGTAATTCCCAGCCATGCTTTATTCACTGAATAATTAGTGTACAATATTTGTGTGGCATCCAGACACCACCGGTTACACGTGTGACGGAAATTTGTAATGTTATTTCTGAAGACATCAAATTTTCTTTTTTTAAATTTAAGCATGCATACATGCTAATAAATACTTCCTCTTTGATTTGGGAACTGTTTTGTTTGATATATCAATGCAATACAAGATGTTAATAAGGATTCAACCAACGTCCCATATGTCATGTTGCAAATGGCTGACTGTAAAATGGGATTTTTGGTACAAAAACAGTTCATAACTAAAAAGACCAAAGTTGCACACAGTTTTATTTTATTTCCCTTATTTCTTTCATCAAATCTGAGCATGAATATGAAAAGAATAAGGAAAAAAATAAGTAGGAAGGTTTTTATTGATGTTTTAAAATCCCATCTCATGCTGACCAGTTTTCAGGAGAGTGACCCAGTTACATATAATGTCCGAAAGTTGAATTGTTGCTAGCCTGATACATTTTTAACACAACAGATGGATTTTTTTTAATTAAAAAAAACCCAGGGGCGGGCGATATTTCAGGCACAGGCGGGGACGATCCCAATTTTTTTTAAATGTGGCCTTGTTATTTCACTGAGCTACAATCACGTAACCAGACCTTTAAGGATATATTCAGCCATATTACGGAAGGACATGACTTTACATGCAGGATGGCATGTGTAACGTGAGTCAGTGCACAGATTGATCCCAAATGGCCCAGAGCCGTTTTGGCCCACTTGAAAACAGTCTTCTCACCAGCAAGCACTACAAAGTGTGCATGCGGCTATGGAGAATTCATGCCATTCATGTTGGTTTGTTGTTGTTTTACCTCCTAGCAACATCTACGGTCATATCAGGATGGGTATCGACTTGTAACAGTGCGCACTCATGGTGAATTTTTATAGTGCTGCTCCACTGGGAAATTATGTCACCAACACCCGATATGCAACTCAGTCACATTATCCTGACACTGAGCGAACCAGTCCTTGCCATATCCTATTAATGCTGAGTGCCAGGCTACGAAGTGACATGTATCAATTTTATAAGTCATTGGTTTGACTCGGTCGGGAACCAAACTCCCGATCTCCCGCACAGGAAGCCTGCGCTCTCCCGATTTGACCGCCGCACCCGGTTGCTAATTTCTTCTGTAATCTGTTAACACATGAAGAACACAATACTAGACATTTTCCATACACTGTAAGTTGCTACTGTAAGTTCTCGCCACTGCCACCAGAGGGTGGGTTGGTTGTGGAAATATACATAAGACCCTTTCCACAGAACATTGCACAGTGAACTGCTATCCACAATATTAGTTCTTGCCATTGCCGTCAGAGGGCGGGTTAGTGGTGGAAATACTCTCTCGCTTAGTAATAACTAATATGAAGTAATGTAAAAATCTGATGCAGTTTTGGTTGATCGTGGGATTCAGGGTTCGAACCCTGGTTTGGTCAAACCAATGACTTAAAAATTGAATCTTGTCGATTCCTACCCAGTCGCTCGGCATTATTAGAATAGGGCAAGCCGGCATGGACTGGTTGGCTCAGTGTCAGGTTAATGTGACTGAGTGGGATATCATGTCATGGTGCTGACAGCCTGGTCTCCCAGTTGGGCACTCCTATAAAGTTGCCATGAGTGTGCACTGTCACAAGTCGATACCTGTCCTGATATGATCTTAGCTGTTGCCAGGACTCAAAACTCCAACAACCACCCAACCAATCTGATGCAGAGAATTTACCGTGAAGAGTGACACTGAAATGTACATGTTAAATCAAGACCGGCACCAATCAAGCTCGGCCCCGCGCTGAGGTGTCACGGCAGGTGTCAGTAGTGACGTCACAGACAAACACATCCTGGACGACAGGCTGCCCCCCAACGCATGTGTCAAACTGCTGTCACGAGAAGAGTGTCAGCGTACCAGAACGAGGCTACGCGTGTAGAGCGGACCACTGGGCTCGAGGCTATTCAGACAAATTAGGACGTCATGCAAGGAAGGGGGGTGTGGGGTGCGGTGGAGGAGGGGGGAGGGGAGGGGTTAGTGTTATTGTACTACAATTTGCTACACGGCATGCTGTGTCACACCTAATCCACACCTCAACATACCTCGCCCACATACAGGCGCCATTTAGGAGCCTCCCATCTCCGCTTGTCAGGTGATTGCTTGTTGTTGTTTTACAGCCTAGCAACATATATGGTCATATCAGGATCGGTACCAACTTGTGACAGTGTACATTGATGGTGACTTTACAGTGCTGCCCCACTGGGAGACCAAGCTGCTATGCTAGCACCATGACCCGATATCCCACAAAGTCACGTTATCCGAATACTGTGCAAACCAGTCCTTGTACTATCCTATTGATGTTGAGTGCCAGGCTAGGTAGCAACAAATATCAATTTAGTAAGTCATTGGTTTGACTCGGCTAGAATTCAAAATCCAGACCTTCTACACGGGAAGCCTGCACTCTACCAATTCAGCCATGACATCCAGTCTGCTTGTCAGAAGAAGCATGGCGAAATATATAGGCTACAACAATTAAAAGGTGCTGGTATAGGACTAAGATGGTCAATTATGTACTGTATACAGAAAACAGGCCTAATAAAAAAGAAAGAGATAAATTGCATTGGTTGATTAAGCGGGGGTAATTTCAATAGTGGACAATTTGTCTTCCTCATTCCACTACTTCTTGACCTTAGTAATTCCGAGTGCCAGGCTAGGTAGCGACAAGAATCAAATTTAAACTCATTGGTTTGACTCGGCCAGGGTTTGAACCTGTCACATAGGAGGCGGACGCCCAACTTATTCATCCATCTGGTCTGGTTGGTATCTAGCATATTAACTGTCTGATTGCTTGGTATGTTAGGTAATGATGCAATGCCAAGCCAAGTAATTATACTGATTACCGTAATGACTAAATATTTATTGTTGCAAGGAAAGAACACTAATCGACATTCAAACAGACCGAGCATTCTAAAACACCCGTTTGTTCACCCTATTTGATTGAAGTTTTTGGATTGTTTTTTTGTTGGGCACTTGTACCTTCTGAGAAGCATATTACCTTTGAATTTTGATCTACAATTTGTGTTAAACTAAAAAAGAAAACCTCATGAAACGTACAAAAAAAACTGTTAAATTAATTACCTAGTAGTACCAAAATATTTCTTATAAAATCCTTTTTTTTTTTAAAGCGCAAGCAAGACAATTTGGCAGTGAAACATAGGTAGGGTATTTCGTAACATTACGGTAAATAAACAGCAGTTCTCAGCGTCAAACAAGCCCACTTGCCGGTCGCAAAGTATCATGTTGATTTGGGACGTGGCCCACATTGCAGGCTTATTTCACAGTTCATCCGGGACCTCCGACACACACAGATCATCACTACATCGGGGACAGGACGCGGCTGCTGAATCGGTTAGAGCGCAGGTTTCCCATGTGGAAGGTCGGGACTTTGAATCGAGTCCGAGTCAAACCAATGACTTACAAAATCTATACTTGTTGCTACGTAGCCTGATGTTCTGCATTACGAGAATAGGGCAAGGACTGAGCTCAGTGTAAGATTGAATGGGATATTGGGTCATGGTGCCAACAGACTGGTATTCCAGCGGGACAGCACTGGATGACGACTTTATAGTGCTGCCCCACTGGGAGACCAGGCCACCAGCACCATGACTTGATATCCCACTCAGTCACATAATCCTGACACCGAGCCAACCAGTCCTTGCCCTATCATTTCTGAATGAAAACTTCAAAATTATTGTCTACACATTGCTGATGTTAAAATTAAATCCTTTAATAAATCGTCCAATCCCGAGATTATGGGGTTTCAGGCCTTCCTGTAATTGAGAAAAGGGCGAGAAGTGTTTCTTATATGATAAGTCTTAGAGCAATAAATCTATAACGGGAAATAACGCGTCCTTAAATGTGGGTCCTCCCCCTCCCCCCTCCATTCCAACAGGAATGCTTGCACAGTGAGTATAAGGAAGCGGGAAATCTGCTGACTAGCTCGATAGGTCCAGATTACATCCGGGTATTTATTTCTCTACGGCGGGCACCCCCCCCCCCTCCCCAATTGTGGGTGTGGGTAGGATGAGGAGTCTGTTGGGGTTTTACATCCTAGCAACACCTAAGGTCACATCAGGATGGGTACCACCGACTTGCGAAAGTGAATTTAATTATAGTCCTGCCCCAGTGTGAGACAAGGCATAATTATAATATCCCATTGAGCCACACGATCCCGAGAATGAGCTAACCAATCCTTGGCAATTACTACTGATGCGGAGTGCCAGGCTATGTAGCGACAATAATCAATTTTGTACGCCATTTGTATGACCCAGTTGGGATTCAATTCCTTGACAGTGTGCATGGGAAGCCAGCGCTGTTCCAAATTAGATCACCGTGTCTGCTAGGATAAGAGGATAGGAGGATGAGACAAGGCTTATTACCACTATCTGTACTGTATGTGGGTTGACGATACCTGTTTGTTTGTTGTTTCACATCCTAGAAACATCTACGGTCATATCAGGATGGGTACCGTCTTGCGACAGTGCACACTAATGGTAACTTTTTATAGTGCTGCCCCACTGGGAGACCAGGCTGCCAGCACCATGACCTGATATCCCACTCAGTCACATTATCCTGACACCGAGCCAACCAGTCCTTGCCCTATCCTAATAGTAATACTGCCGAGTGCCTGGCTAGGAAGCGACAAGTATCAAATTTTAAGTCATTGGTTTGACTCGACCAGCATTCGAACCCACGATCCCATGCTCTATCAATACGGGAGACGGACGCTCTAACTCATTCGGCCATCCAGTCTGGTTCAGTGACGATACCTAGCATGGCGATCAGCATTAATAAGATAGAGCCAGGAAGTACACTGCCTAAAGCCCGTAACTAATGCCAGGCACACACCTCCCGTATACGATTCACGCGCTAAAACTGACTGCGCGTCACAACCCGACCCGTCCCGTTTCGCGACTAAAACTGGTCGATTCATTTTTCGAATCTTATGGCTGGCGCACACCTCCCGTTTACGACGTAAAACTGGCCGTTTACGACGTAAAACTGGGTTTTAGTCGTTAGGTGTGCGACCCCCGCGCACACCAGAGCCTTGCGATTCGCGACTTAAAACTCAGTTTTAGGGCTTAAAACTCGAATCGCAAGGGATTCGAAAAACGAATCGGGCCGTTCGAGAAACGGTAGGTGTGAGCGGTCAGTCGTATCGTAAACGGTATATCGGTGCTAGCCGCCGATCGGTCCCGTCCGAGTTTTAAGTGCCAGCCAATCACAAGGCCCGAAACCATCACGTGACTTTGTCCATACATACACAACAAAAATGGCGGACTGGACGGGCGAAACGGAGGGAAGGATGGTAGACATGTGGCAAACTCTGCCCTGTTTATTCGATGTATCTTGTGCGGAGTACTCAAACCGAGTGAAGAAGATTGCCGCATTGGCGCAGATTTCCGCTGCAGTCGGACAATCAGGTACGCCCTTGATCGCATTTTAACATGTTAATTCTGTTTGTAAACTCGGTCCGTCTGCACTCGCCACTAGTAGCTATGTGAGTATTTATTTTAAAAGCATTTGATCTCAATGGAACCTATTCCAATGGAAAGAGCTTGACGAGACCTAAAACATGGTAGTCATAACAATTTTGTAATGTAAATATCAAGAAAGTTACATCACTTTGAAGTTGAAAAATATGCCTAATTACGGGCCCATTGTTCTATATTAAACCAGCCAAAAGTTGGCGCCCAAAAGGCTGAGGCTTAAATGCCAACTGCCAGTTTGTGGGAGACAGAGTGGTCAATGTTATGATTGTAAGCAAGTGCTGCAGATTAAATAACTCTCTTGGCCCTCTATCAAACATCCTTAAAATTTTACTACATGTAGACAATTAATAAAGGAACAATATGTGCATATTTTGATTGGACATTTTAATCAACTTTGAGTGATTTGGCGACCTAAATGGAACCGATTCGCGGCGATCGGCGCTTTTCACACATAGCTACCACTAGTTCGCTTCATTTAATTCGGCTCAATTGCCCATCGGTAGGCACATGCATACAAATTTGTTACTTCCACACTTATTATTTGTAACAAATGTTATTGTAATTGAAGTTCTGAACCTGTACTTTAAATATCAATATCCTTGAAATGTATACTTTTTTCAGCGGAGACAATCCAGAAACGTATGACAAACCTACGCACACAGTACACCCGTTTGCGAAAACAAGCGGCCTCTGGTTCAGAGGCCAAACGACTGACCACAAGGCAGAAGTGGATTCAGCTCTCGTTGTCCTTCCTTGCGCCACATGTGCAGAAAAGACAGAGTGTATCCAACCAACTGGCCCCCCTACCAGGATGCACTGAAGCAACGGATGAGGTAAGGATAACTGTCAATACTAATTACACTACGAGTTCTTAATTGTTTTGATTTACCGGCTTTATAGACAAGTTGAGTTCTAGATCATGTCCGACTGCCACGGCACAGAACCGGTCGATGAATTTACGTACTCCACCAAATAGTCTCTTTGGGCTTTCGCACGTTGCGTGGAGTTTGTGCCTGATGGCAGTGTCGCCTGGCTCAGCAATCCATCACTTCTCCAGCTACCGGGGCTTACAATGTGGGTAGTGGGGTCCTCTGAGTCAATGGTTGATGTCTGCCCAACCTTATCACGCAGGAAATTATGGAGCGCACAGCTTGCCATGACTACTTTTTCCACCTTTGCCGGTCCTATGGCGATGTTGGTTTGAAAGACGCGGAATCGGTTGGCCAGAATGCCGAAGGCATTTTCGACCACACGGCGTGCTCGCGACAGTCGGTAATTGAAGATGCGGTGATCAGTACGCATGTCTCTGTGACTGAACGGCTTCATGATATATTCCTTCAGAGGAAACGCGTCGTCAGCCACAATGAAATGCCTAATCGCCCGCTCGTCGCCGGGGAGAGGTTTGGGGGGTGGGAATGACTCAGCATGGTTCTCGAGGGCTTGCTGGAGGGTGCAGCCGGAAAACACTTAAGCACTAAAACTGAGTTTTAAGTCACGAATCGGAAGCATTAGGTGCATTAGGGGGTCACACACCAAAAAACTTAATCGCGAAAAGGGCAGTTTTAGGGTTTTATACGGGAGGTGTGTACCGGGCATTAATAACCAGCCCGATGACCAACTCATCCATTGTAAACCTGCTACTGCTAGTCCGCCACGACAAGAATCGGCGGGCCATGTCTTATGTAATCGGCCACGACAAGAATCGGTCTTAAGTAATCGGCCACGACAAGAATCGGATTGTGTCTCATGTAATCGGCCACGAGTCCACGACAAAAATCGGAACGTGTCTTATGTAATCGGCCACGACAGCAATCATGTCGCGTTTTATGTAATCGACCACAACAAGAATCTGGCCTCTTATGTAATCGGCCACGACAGCAATCGTGCTGCTTTTATGTAATCGGGTCAGTTAAGGTGGACGGTAAGCCTCTGAATCAGTGCTACTTGTGATGTTGAAACGAAATCCTCATTAATTATAGCTGTCAACATACTCATAAACCAAAAACACATGGCCTAATTGTAGTAATATTTATAGTGACTTATGTGAGTGGATAAGTGGGCTGGCATTTGACTATGTGAGCAATAGATGCCACATTCATAATTAGTAGTAGTAGAGGGCTCAATAGTTGCACATATAATTTCCCATAAGTATATATATATATATATGCTCATGTGTAAATGAAGAGAAGAATAGGACTTCAGTTCTAGTTCCCAATACATTGCACCGATTGCATTTGTGTGTGTATATATATATATCATTATATGTGTATCAATATATCAGGGATGAAAGTGCTCTCTGGGGGGAAAAAAAAGCGGAAATACTGATATTCTCCTATAGGCTTAACATTGTCAGGGAATCGCGGAAAATTCCAGGAAGTCGGGTTACATATATATTGGTATACGCTGATAGTGCTGCACCGTTTGAAGCATGTATTAGTAGTGTACGCTGATAGTGCTGCAGTGCTTGGAGCATTTATTAATATTAGTAGTGTACGCTGATAGTGCTGCGATCTCAGCATCACATATTAGTATATGCTGATGGTGCTGCGGGATTGAAAAATCCCGGAAATCCGCGGAATCGCGGAGATCTTTCATCCCTGATATATAATACCAAACGGTGATTAAGTTTTACGGTCGTTCTGATCACTACTCTGTTAATCAGTGCTGCTAATGGCCCAATGTGCATCATCGTAACCCACTGATGCTTCGCAATGTATGGGTTGTTAATAGCATGTTTTTGTTGTGCCTACCATACACATTTGAGGGTTATAGTTAAACTTAAAGTCCTGGTATTCCACACACTATGCTCTATAGTAACAACAAATGTTTTCAATAGGAAAATTCATTACACTGCACAGTCACAAATTTGTGCCAATATAAATGGCTTACCTTTAGTTGTGTTATTAAGCATATTTGTCAGGAAATAGGGAGGGGGGGGGGGCTCATCAACTACACCAGTCAGTATGCGCATTTCTGCCTAAGCATGTATTCAGACCTGACAAAATAATCTGGATATGACTGACCAAACTGGTGCAGGTCTTATGCTTATATTCTTACTTAGTCTTATCCGTTCCTGATCATGGCTAGGATAACAGCCTGAATACAGTTGAGGCCTAGCTAAGTTAGACCAGATTCAAGTTACAAATTATGTGTATTGAGTGAATGCTGCATTTTATATAAATATAGCACTCACTTAGCACACAACACGTAAAGCTTGGAATACAACACTCGTTCACTCAGTACACAATGCTTATATCAAGAATAAAGCTTGGAATATAGCAATTGCTCACTCAAAACACAAAGTGTAAAGCTTGGAATGTAGTGCTCTCTGATTTAGTACACATTGATTATAGATAGCTTGGAATATAGCGCCCATTCAGTACACAAAGATTATAGCTTCAAATATAGTGCTCGCTCACTCAGTTACCAGCTGCTCAGTACACAATGTTGTAAAGCTTGGGATATAGCGCTCGCTCTCTCAGTACACAACATTGTAAAGCTTAAAATATAGAGCTCACTTTCTCATTGCACACTGTTTATAGCTCGGAATATAGCACTCACTCTGTGCATGAAGAGGAAGTGCATAGCTTGGAATATAGCGTACACTTAGTACACAAAACATAAATCTTGGAATATAGTGATCGCTGAATCAGCACACACGCTGACACAGCGCATAGCGTGGAATATAGCGCTCACATAGTTCATGAAGCTGAGAGCATTGAACTCATCTGACCTAGACAGGCATCCAATGACAATGTTTATTATCTAGCCTGGATTTGAAGACATTTGTGCATAGCCATAGCGCAACAATGAAACAGGCAGGTAGACTGTTTCAACTTCCAAGTGCTGATGGTTGGTTGATATTGGTTGGTAAGGTCATATCAGGACGGATGGTACAGACTTGTGATAGTGCACACTCATATTGCTGCCCAATAGTGACTTTATATTGCTGCCCAAGTGAAAGACCAGGCCACCAGCACCATGACATGATATCCCACTCAGTCATATTATCCTGACTCTGAGCCAACCAGTCCTTGCCCTATCCTAATAATGCAGAGCACCAGGCTAGGAAGCGACAAGTACCAATTGTTAAGTCATTGGTTTGACTCGACCAGGGTTCGAATCCCAATAATCTACCAAAATGGGAAACAGACGCTCAACTCATTCGGCCATCCCGTCTGGTCACTGATTTTGGGTGAATGATACTAATAAAATGAATCCTACCTTCCCATCACCCAACCCTATCAAACACCTCAGAGGCTCAGTATCAGACCACCTTCGCCCCTCCCTCAAATCAGATGCCCCTCTCCCCCACCGCCTCTCTCAGTCTCAACTTAAGTCCCCCAACTACACGAGACTTACCTCTTGCATAATGTTCCTGTCGCGTAGCTCCTTGCTATACATGGTAGCGGCAGGTGTACGGCTGCGGGGCCGTACGTAGTGTAGTAAGACCCGTATCCAAAGTTGGCCAAGCTCCAAGCAAAGATGGCAAGTCTTAGCAAAGCAACATCTTGACGCGGGTGGGCGTGGCGACAGGTACTAAGGTATAACCTGCTACTGCAGTACTGGCACTGCTACTGCAGTACTGGTATTACTACTGCAGTACTGATATTACTACTGCGGTACTGGTATTACTACTGCAGTACTGGTACTGCTACTGTTAGGTGCCTCTCAACAGTTCCGTCATCGTCATCAACTAGTAATGGTCATCAGCTACACATTCAACTTCGCACTGACGGTGCTAGGCTAGGCTCTGGCTGCAACCACTGTGCTATTGACTGGATTCGGCAGGGAGTAATTACAAGAACATAATTACTGCCACAAAATGGTGTTGACAGCGGCAAGAGAGAGGGGGAGGGGGAAGAGAGAGTGGGGCAGGGGAGGGTGAGAGGGAGAGAGATGGGGAGAGAGAGAAGGGGGGGGGAAGGGAAAATGAGCGGGGGAGGAAGGGAGAAGGGGCGGGGGAGGAAGGGAGAAGGAGCGGGAGAGGGAAAGGGGGAAGGGAAGGGGAGGCAATGCCAATGTCAATGGTGGCCCCGGTCTCAGCCACTCTCTCACCTCCCCGCCGAGACACCATACATTCCTGCCGCCGACGCAAGACGCAAGAAGCCACGCTAAATCCACACGTACAGATCCTTCCTAGTTCCAGTGAGCATTCGGCATGCTCCTGGTTAACAGGCGGCTTGTTGTTGATGTGGTGGTGTAAGTTTGATCCGTCGGTTTTTTGGAGCCACAGACTGTGACAGTGAGAGAGACAGGCAGTTTGCCTGTGTGTTTGGGTGTCACTCACTGTGTTGTGTTGTTAGTTGGGCGCTGGCGCTGAGACCTAGCTGGGTTGACCTACTTCCACGCTGACAAGTGAAAGTCGGCCGTCGGCTATGGAATATGGGGGCGGTCGGGGGAGAGACACCACACAAACACAACACATAGCCAGCCCCATGCACTCACTGACTGATGGTGGTAGTAGATCTTGTTGGTTAGTGCTGTGGTGTGCTTTCCGATGTTGTAGAAGCACTCTTTTTTTTTTATATAAAAGTAGGGCGCGGTTTTCACACGGCTAAGGCAAAACACGCGCGCGCACATATGATTCTGGTTCAGCCACCACCGAGCGGCACCCTCCCACCTTCTCCCCTCCCGCCACGCCGCGCGCTGATTGGTTGACCTCGGACGGGGCTGAGTCAATGGGCGCAACCATGATGGCGGCGGGGGGGGGATGGGGGGAGGGATGGGAGGGGGATGGGGGGGGGGGGGGGGGCGTAAGTACATGGACGTGAAACACCGCAAAACGTGCGTGTCGTGTGCGCGCGTGCGTGTGTGTGTGTGTGTGTGTGTGTGTGTGTGTGTGTGCTTGTATAATATGCCTAACATTTGTCGATTACAATATAAACACACTGAGGTATATTACATTTTAGCACATTAAATAAAATAAATATGTATTCAAAACACCAAATTCATAACTAGGAAATAGGAGAAATATACATAGACCCATATATACCTCTCTCCATATGTATATATAGACATACGTATTGTCATGGGGGTGATGAAAATGGGAAATACTGCGCCTAGAGCGGGACTCGAACCCACATCTCTTTGCATTCCGGGCCAGTGTGCTAACCATTACACCACCTAGGCTCCCTGATATCAACACACTCCCCACGCCTACCTGTCTATGTGGTTACTTGCCTGAGAGGTCAGTGCAGACCACTACACTCGTCCCCCTGGAATTGTAAGTATTGTAATGCTTACAATTACATACATACAGGCAATGCACTAACACATACATACACAGGGTAGGTTCAACAACCATACAGCGCAAAGCTTGTACAGGATCCTGGTCACGGCACCAGTGTCGTGGGGGTGATGAAAATGGGAAATACTGCGCCTAGAGCGGGACTCGAACCCACATCTCTTTGCATTCCGGGCCAGTGTGCTAACCATTACACCACCTAGGCTCCCTGATATCAATACACTCCCCACGCCTACCTGTCTATGTGGTTACTTGCCTGAGAGGTCAGTGCAGACCACTACAGTATATTATATATAGAGAGAGAGACAGGGACAGAGACAGAGAAGAGAAAACAGTGTAAACAATAGTTCATTTTTATCATAACGAGAGACTCAGTGGCCCAAAAGGGCATTGATCAGCCAGAAAGGGATCCGTTAGTTAATCTGTAAAGGGGCTGTCACATTAGGGTTTTTTGCGGGAGCGTATGGCGGCGTAAGCGCATTACGTCATATACGTCGGCATACGCCGTATACGCTACTCATACGCTACGCATACGCTACTCATACGCTACTCATACGCTACCAGATGCCGCCAGATGCCGGCGTATGTGAAGCGTATGAGGCATACGCCGCCATACGCTTTCATAAATCCGTCCGTCCAAATTTTTTTGTGCATGCTAAAAAAAAAACGACCTATGAGGGCATATGGCCCATACTGTCAAAAAATGTCACAGCACGCTCCCATACGCTCCCCGTAGGTTCCACATACGCTCAAAACCACCCGAAAGGTCACCAAATGTCATCATAGGCCGGCACGCGCAGGACCTACGTAGGTTTTCAATACGCTCCCGCCATACGCCGTAATGTGACAGGGCCTTAAGTTAATAGATCTATAATTTTATTATACATATTATATAAATAGAGACGGGGTGGATGGAGGATGGGAGAGTGAAAGTAAATCTGCTTGAGGTGCAGTTTCGTAAATAATAATAAATTGTCCTCACCCAACCGAAACAATAACTCCGGGGTCTACCAGATCAACTTGCTGATATAAACTGTGTGTACATATATATATATATATATGTATATATATATATATATGCAGTCTACTCTGTCTATAACGGACACCCATGGGACTGGAGCAAGATGCCGTTATAGAGAGAGATCGGTTATAGATAAAGACTGACTGACGAAATGGGTTGAAACCAATGTTTTTCTTTTGTACTTGACTGACTAGTACGGTCCTTACAAAGTCATTTCTACAATTTGTCATTTCTACAATTAGTCATTTCTACTATTCATCACTTCTAGTTCTACAATTTGTCATTTCTACAATTGGTCATTTGTACAATTAGTCATTTCTACTATACTAGATCGTGGGGTCGAACCCTTGTCGAGTCAAACTAAAGACTTAAAAATTGATACTTGTCGCTTCCTAGCCAGGCGCTCGGCATTATTAGGACAGGGCAAGGACTGGTGTGCTCAGTGTCAGGATAATGTGACTGAGTGGGATACCGGGTCATGGTGCAGGTGGCCTGGTTTCCCAGTGGGACAGCACTATAAAGTCGCCATGAGTGCGCACTGTCACAAGTCAGTACCCGTCCTGATATGACCTTAGATGTTGCTAGGACGTAAAACAACAACAAAACAAAAACTATATTATAACTATATGGCATGTCGTTATTGACAGAGAATATTGATCAAATAGGTGAAAATACGGCTCTATACATACATATATAAAGTTTTGATCATAGGCATATATGTAACAACGAGGACACAACACAGCACAGCTGTATACAGGCACTGTGGGACGGATGTTAAACTGTTAATGTTATCTTCTTTATGCGTGTTCTTTATGTACACGCACATATATTCGTCTTTAACACTGACTGTCAGATGGTGTCTGAAGTAAACAGTAAAGAACCGCACTAAATTGAACTGCCCATAAAAGGAGACAATGGACACGCTTCACTATCGCAATATTCTACTAGATGCGATGGCCCAGTGGGTAGAGCGTAGGTTTTCAATGTGGAAGGTCCGGAGTTCCAATCGTGGCTGAGTCAAACCAATGACTTACAAACTGATACTTGTCGCTACCTAGTCTGGAGATTGGCATTAATAGGATGGGGCAAGGACTGGTTAGCTCAGTATCAGGCCAATGTGATTGAGCGGGATATCAGTTCATGGTGCCAGCGGCCTGATAATGTGATATCCTAGTCCTAGTGGGACAGCACTATAAAGTCACCATGAGTACGCACTAGTCACAACTCGGTACCCATCCTGATATGACCATAACATGTTGCCAGGATGTAAAACCCCAACAAACAAACAAACCACAATATCCAAAGCCGTAAAGATAAACCCTAAAAATAACCAGTCAGTCACAGTGTGGACTGTCCACACGTGGAGGCCGAACCTGACCTATATATGGGAGCTGCTCAACTGCGCACGAGTAGCTGAGCAGTTCCAGCAATAAGCGCGACGCCAAATATAGCATCCTTGTCCAGTGCATCATAAAGTCCCCTCACATTCCATGTGCTGCCTCTGTGTCAAAACAGTTGTGTGGGATGGTTTGATGACGGGTTTGTGGGAGAAGGATGACCGACACGACTTCTGTTTCTATTATTATTACCATTGAAGGTTGGGCTGTTTGTTGGAGTTTTATGTCCTGACAACATCTAAGGTCATATCAGGACAGGCACCGACTTGTCACAGTGCGCACTCATGGCAATGTTAGGGGAGCGGGACGTAGCTCAGGCAGTAGAGTGTCCACCTGTGAAGGTGTGGGTCATCTGATCGATCCTGTTCAGTGGACACATTTTAGGTTTGTGCGGTCTTCCATTCCAACCAGTGGTACACAACTGGTTCATCAAAGGCTGTGGTATGTGCTGTCCTGTCTGTGGGAAAGTGCATATAAAAGAACCCTTGCTGCTTATCGGAAACAGTAGCCTATGTGGCAGCAGCAGGTTTCCTCCAAAGAATATGTCAGAATGACCATATGTTTAACGCCCAATAGCCATGATAAAAATCATAGCGCTCGAGAGGCGTCATTAAATAAAACAAACTTCCTTTTTTTCATGGCGATGTTATAGTGTTGTCGCACTTAGGAGACCAGGCTGATGGCACCCGGCATTACTGGGATAAGGCAAGGCCTGGATAGCTCAGTATCAGGGCAATGTGACCGAGTGAGCGGGAAACCGGGTCACCGTGCTGGTGGCCTGGTCTCCCAGTGGGGCAGCACTATAAAGTCACCACGAGTGCACACATTCACACGTCGGTACCCATCCTGATATGACGTTAGAAGGTAAAACCCAAACAAACAGGCAAACACTCGCAGTCTCATAGCGGTCGGTCTTTGTGGCCTGCTTACCGCTATAATTGCGCCTGTCTACATGGAGATGTAGCGAGTTTTAAGGAGTTTGGTTCTCGTTAGTCCTAGGACACTCAGCACACAATGACACGTGACCTACGATCTCTCACTCACGCACACACACTCACGTCCAGCAATGATATTTGTTTCCCCCCTCAGCGTCAACAATCCACTAGTTCAACACCTCAGGGGGGGTCATCCAAGGTTTTCAACATTTTCACGACACTCACAATGACTTGTGTGAGTACTACTTTTCCAGACCCACCATCACCAACCACCACCTTCCCCCACAAAGTAGTACACATCTAAATTTGATCACCGAACATGATAATGGATCATGTCATATCAACATTTTAAAAAAAAGTCATACATGAATAATACCCCCCCCCCCCCAAATCGTATTCTGTAGGACTCTGAAAATATTGAAAACTTTAGAATGATAAGTTGGTTGTTGGAGTTTTACGTCCTGGCAACATCCAAGTTCATATCAGGATGGGTACCGATTTATGACAGTGTGCACTCATGGCGACTTTCTAAAGCTGCCCCACTGGGGCAGTATCCGATTAAATAACTCGGGGTCATCCAAACCACTTACTTGTTGGCGCATGCGCAGGCCTAGATAAAAGATTCACCCTGTACTTACAGTACAGGGGTGAACGACTACATAGTCTAAATATGGGCGAAAATAGCTTTAGTATGGAACAGGAAGTAGAATGCCTGGCACCAGTGTCAAATGGTTACTTATATATCAACACAGAGTTGGTGAAATGGGAGAGAATGCAAAAAGACAAGATGGCAGCCAGAGAACCCGTCGATTTCACTTTTAAATTGCATTAAAGTATGTTTTATTATATTTTCCAACTCAAAAGTAGCGGGTAAATATGAAGATGTACATAAAGAATATATTGTGCTTCTTAAATTAAGAATTTACCAGCTCAGTTAATTAACCCAGCATGTCGAAATTCTTCGCCAGCTTTTCTAATAGGTTGGTTTTCACCCCTGTACTGGAAGTATAACCACAGCAAATTAGGATTTAAAGTATTTTATGATTGCATAATTTAGATATATATGTCCATTTGAATCTGGATGATCTTTTACATTTTGTTTGTTTAAAAACGAAAAGAAAAAGTAGCTTTGCGGTACATGACACACAGGTACCAACACAAATGCTCCTATCACCTCCAGCCAGGACGTGTTCTCTGTGGCGGAGTGGTCAGAGTCTCTGACTCTTTTCTAGGTCAGGCTCCTAATCTGAAGCTCAGTGGTTCGATTCCCTGTGCCCCCAACCTCTGCCAATTTGGATTTCCACCACTGTGTATAACTTACAGCGTCATCAAAGGCCAGTTGCTCTCATACCATGCCTATGTGGTGTGGGAGGTTAAAAATCCCTTGGGTCGGCAAAAGTGTAGGCTCGGGCTTTCTATCGACAAACTGTCTAATGGTGAAAACAAGCCTATTCAGACTTATCCATGATAGGCAGTATAAATCTTAAAGAAAACGTGGGGCACTGGCGTTGGGTCGTTTTGCACACGGACACTGTATTTTTAGTTTCACCTCGCGGTGTTCTATTTGAAATCCTGACGACTCGGATGACCCGAATGGTCCGGAGGGTCATTATCGAATACGGCCTTGGAGAACCGGCCGCCTGATAATAGTGATATCCCACCTTCACATTATCCTGACACTGAGACAACCAGTCTTTGCCCTGTCCTAACAATGCCAAGCACCTGGCTAGGAAGCGACAAGTATAAATTTTTAAGTCATTGGTTTGACTCGACCAGGGTCTGAAGAGATGGGTTTGAAACCCCCGATCTACCAAAACGGGAGAGGGTCGCTCAACTCATTCTGTCTGGTCAGAATGCTAAGTTCTGGGCCCGTATGCATGACGCGGTGTTAGCGGCGCTTGGTGTTACAGCCTGACACCGTTTAGCTATCACCTAGGTCGGGAACTATGTCAAGCGATATGCAGGGGTGTGTAACACTTTCATTATAGCTAACCGTAAATTTATTTTTAGATTTAGGAAATCCCTCTGGGCCTGTTACCAGCGAGCACCTGGTTGGGCCTAATATATAGCCTTCTCCACACACCGGGAACCAGCAAGCCTTGTTACTGGTGAGCCTGTTCCCGGCGAGCACCGCTATTTGTTTAGTTTAGTTTACATTCGTCGATTCGACAATATTAATATTGCCGCCAATGCAGCGGTGGTGTCAATGTCGCTTCGATTTTGTGGTTAATTTGACAAAATTTCACTTTCTGATTATGTTATTCTGCTAAATATGATAGCATTGAATAGATTTGGGCCTAGTATATTGCCGCCGATGCGGCGGCAATGTTTTGTTGATGTTCGATAGTATGGATATCGACGTCGATGCGGCGGCGGCGATTTGTTTAGTTGACATTCGTCGATTCGACAAAATGAATTTCGCCACCGATCCAGCGGTGGCGTTAATATTGCTTCGATTTTAGGGTTAATTTGATAAAATTTCACTTATTGCGTATGTAATTCTGTTAAATATGATAGCATCGATACCTAACAGTAACACCAACCTTAAACCACCTATGGAACAGGGTTACCCTAACCTCGTTTAAGCTAGGGGTGTTAGGCCTATCACTGACTCGTGCATGCCACTTTTCGTCGCTAAACGGGGGATTCCCGCCAAACACCGTTTTGGCTCGGTAACACCGACTCATGCATATGGCCCCAGGGGCTTAAAAAAAACCACAATAAAAATACCCTCTTTGACACCACTCCTGGCAATAGTGTTGGCGTGTGCTGGCTGGCAGTCGAGATCCATGGCGGGGCAGCTGTACACCCTCGATCCTCTGAGTGTCTGACCCAGCCGACTGTTTAGTTGGTTATAGCCGTGAAACACGCGACTACTGGGCTCCTTTGATCATAGATAATTACAACGCAGTATTTCACGATGCCAGAAATTCCAGCTGAATCATGTTCCCCCCCCCCCCCCCCCCATCCCTAACCATCGTACACGAGCTCACCAGATCTACCGGACGCGGTGGCTTAATCGGTAATCGGTAAAGCGCGGGCCTCGCGTGGGGAACGTCGGGAGTTCGGTTCTCGGTCGAGTCAAACCAATGACTTACAAAATTGATATTTGTCGATTCCTAGCCTGGCGCTCGGAATTAATAGGATAGGACAAGGAACAGATAGCTCAGTGTCAGGATAATGTGACTGAGTGGGATATCGGGTCATGGTGCTGGTGGCCTGATTTCCCAGTGGGGCAGCACTATAAAGTCATCATGAGTGTGCACTGTCACAAGTCGGTACCTGTCCTGATATGACCTTAGATGTTGCCAGGACGTAAAACTCCGAAAACCAACCAACCAGCTCACCAGATCCACTAGTTCTCCTTTAAATGGGCAGTAACAGGTTGGATGACCTTTAGCTGTTGCCAGGACATAAAACCCCAACAAACAAGCAGCACACTCCAGCAAAATATTATAGGCGTAACAAGTTAGACATGGAAAATATTGAGACTTGTGGGTGGTTGGATTGCAGTTGGAAAACAAAGAACCACAGTCATGTCCACTGCTACTTCTAAGTTCTAACCAGTTCCCCCCCCCCCCCCCCCCCCCCCCACACACACACGGAAGCCGGCAGCCTTTTAACGGGGGGGGGGGGTAATAACAATAACACAAGCGGGAGAGTGGAGTACTGTTTTAGGAAATGTGTGGTCTTGCGGTCAACAAATTCGTGATCGCGTACCCACCCACGTGTGTGGGTGACAAGTTCACTTAGATCTACCAGTCTTCTAACAGTAACAGCACCCCCCCCCCCCCGCCCCTCGATCCCCCATCCTGCAAGATTCGTTGCGTGCGTATCCCCCCCCCCCCCCCACGACCACACACATATGTACCCACCCACACCACTACTCAGGGAAGCGAGGAGGGTTTGTTTTGATTGTCTGTTGGAGTTTTACACCCTGGAAACATCGAAGGTCATATCAGGATGAGTACCGACTGGTGACGGTGTGCATTCATGGTGAATTCATAGTGCTGCCCACTGAGAGACCAGGCCACCAGCACCGTGAACTAATATCCCACTCAGTCACATTATCCTGACACTGAGCCAACTAGTTCTTGCCCTATCATAATAATGCAGAGCGCCTGGCTAGGAAGCGACAAGTATCAATATTTAAGTCATCGGTTTGACCTGACCAGGGTTCGAACTTGTGGGTTGGAATCCCACGATCTACCAAAACAGGAGACTGACGCTCAACTCAGTAGGCCATCCCGTCTGGTCTATCAATGTATAGTATACCCGGTCACCAACCATACTGGACATGCACAACCTCCTGGTCACAGAATCAGTGCCTTGAGGGTTGCCAACATTGGAAAATGAAAAACCGGAAGATCTTAAGGGATGTAAATTTGGGGGGGGGGGGGAAGAATCTAAGAAGCTCTGTGGTGCATTTTGGACACAATAATCCATAACATTTATATAATTTAAAAAAGAAGAAAAACCAGAACATCGACATAAGGTGATGACGGGGACATAAAATATTGTACACCTTATGGCAAAACCGTAGGGGTTGCCAACCCTGCTGTCATCCTTTGGGGGGGGGGGGGGTGATGAGGAGCTGTGTCTATATTTAAGTTGCAAACATATGGAACACCATACCCTGAGCCGGATTGCCACATTTCTATCATTCCAGGGCAAAAATCCTACCATTGGACAAATTCGTGATCGCGTACCCACCCACTCCTGCTTAGGAGACATTTTACCTGGTAGTGGACTGCAGTCCATTACATTTACATCCAATGCATGCTATTAAGATAATACAAAATCTAACATACCAAACATGTTCCTTTTGGTACATTAGTTGATTAGGCAGCAGAAATTTTAATTGCAGACAATTGGTCTTCCTCATTCCACTGCTACTTGCCCTATCCTCCTCCTAGTGATGGGTAACAAACAACTCAGTCTGGGCTAGGGAGCAGGCATTGTTAGAACACACATGCATTACATCAGCAGGTTGTGGAACCACTTCATAAACATAAGACATTCTTATGATAGGGCAAGGAGCAGTGGAATGAGGAAGACCAATCATCTGCAATTGAAATTTCCCCTGCTTAATCAACTAATGTACCCCCAAAAAAAGCTCCTTGGCAACAGGGAGTGATGTAGTGAACCAGTTCCTTCAAAGATGGCGGATTTACCACATGAGCTCTAGCACATCCAACTGATTTTGTGTCACTGAGCCTGATATTATGTTATTTTGACACTCTGGAGAATATATATTATGGGGAAATGGATACAATGGATTGTGGCTTTTGGATTTAATTCAACATATGGTAGAAAAGGTAGAGGCCATCAACTGTGGGGGACATTTTCGCCAGCTTTTACATAGCCTGTAGGTTCACCCCTGTACTGTAAGTACTGGGTGAATCTTTTATCTAGGAGGTGCTTCTGTGCTGTAAGTATTATCATACTTGAAAACTGGTAAACAAAGGCAATGGGTCATGTGACCACTGAACATGTCCAGCATTTCAGCACGTGCACCAAAATAGTTAAGCATATTTCTACTTCAATATGAATATCTGTAAAGTTAACACTTTAAAATGTGCTAGTTCAAACTAAAAGTAAAATAGATTATAACAATTAACAATATATTTATTTTTTTAAAGAAAAAAGGGCAAGGAATGACCACCGGATTATGCAACTTAAAAAAAAACCGCATTGAGAGTTCTCTTACCTTATTCTGTTTTACATTAAGTGATTTAAATGTAAGTCGATAGGCGTAACTCCCTGTGTCAAACACGCAATCCATGCTGAGGCTTGAGCCTGTCTTTCTCTCTTGTCGTCTTGACTTAGTAAAGTTGAGCTAGTTTCGCCTAGTGAAACCAAGACTTCCAAGTGCAGATGACACCAATTACACGTCAACTCTCACTGAGTCTCAGTTGTCAACACCGCCAACAATGCCAAGTCGGTCAATATAATAAATGATAAAATACCACCAACTGGTACGTGATGATAGTATATTGATACTGTCTCTGTGCAACTTCTTATGTCGAGTCCAGATTTGTTTTGCTTGTAAGTTGTAGTTGTATAGCCCAGACACTCTCCGTGACTTCCTATTTCCAGCTAGTCCAGATGGTCAACGACATGCAGCGGTCACATTCCAGACGTTAGAAAGTTGTCTTGGTTCGTGGACAACATGTGGACTGACTGAATGACTGATTGATTGACTGACTGACTGACTAACTGACAGCTGGTCAACAACTCCGTCCACATTCACCAGTCACCATTTTGTGCCGACGTGATTCGGGGACGCAGTCTAAATACCAAAACACAACACCCGCTCTCTGGTCGCGTCACGTGATGTTTGTTCTACCCGTGCTTACTTTACCGTTTATGCTCGGTCGGTGTGGAGGAGAGCGGTGGGGAATCCCGGGGGAGGAGGAGGAGGAGGGGGAGGGGGAGGGGGAAGGGGAAGGGGAGGGGGAGGAGGAGGATGGGGGGTAGGAGGAGGAGGATGTGAGGAGGAGGAGGGTGTGAGGAGGAGGAGGATGTGAGGAGGACGAGGACAGCGCCAGAAAAGTGTGGTCATGATTCACACAGGACGTTTCTGAGTGCGCGATGGCGTTTCTAAGTACGCAGTGCTCAGACGGGGTAAACAAATCAACAGATGAGGCTGGCTTCGAAGAGTGTTGCTATCCATCCACTCACCAGGCACATCCCGCACCCACCCCCACCCCGCGCACACACATGCCTACTTTCTCTCATCCACATACACCCACGCGCACACCCACATGGATCCCCTCTCTCTCCCCCTCTCACACTCTCTCACCTGTCCTGATATGACCTTAGATGTTGCAAGGACGTAACACTCCAACAACCAACAATCTGTCTGTCTGTCTGTCTGTCTGTCTCTCCGTCTCTCTCACTCACTCACTCACTCACTCACTCACTCACACATCCACACCTAGGTCTACCCCACTCCACCCCCCCCCCCCTTCATAGACCTACAGGCTCACTTACACACACTTGCACCCCACCCAACCACCCGCCACGCGTACCCGAGTGGTGAGTACAAAACCCACGACTACCACATCTGGCCAACTCCAGCCCTCCACCCCCACTAGACAATTTCCACCTCCAACTCACCTCCTGGTTTAATTGTTTTGTGTGGTTTTGGGGCCGATCAACATCTAGTAACTTATGCCAGTGATTAGGCCTATACAGTCCTGCCCCTTGACCAGACGGGATGACCGAATTAGTTGAGCATCCGTCTCTCATTTTAGTAGATCATGGGATTCGAACCCATAGGCTCGAACCCTGCTCAAGTCAAACCAATGACGTAACAATTTATACTTGTTGCTTCCTAGCCAGGTACTCAACATTATTAGGATAGGGCAAAGACTGGTTGGCTCAGTGTCAGGATAATGTGACTGAGTGGGATATCAGGTCATGGTGCTGGCAGCCTGGTCTCCCAGTGTGGCGGCACTATAAAGTCACCATGAGTGTGCACTGTCACAAGTCAGTACCCATCTTGATATGACCTTAGATGTTGCCAGGATGTAAAACAACCAAATCCTATTTTATTTTATTTATTAATTTAACTAATTTATTTATGTGTGGCACGATTCAATAATCATTGGCATTACATTATAACTCTTTACAAACTTAATATACTCTACTCGCTTTCAGATTTGACCTGCAACCCAAATTCCAGCTGAGTGCGCATGCTTCATAGAAAAAGGTCGCTTAGGCAGACCCCCCCCCCCCCCCGCCACACACACACACACCACCTGAGTGTTTCTCGTGAAGTTACAGCCCATGTGGCGACCCTGACAAGATGAATGGGATGTCGACTTGTAACACCTCTCACGTAGCTGAATTAGCACATACCTCACTCGCCTAAGTCACTTACTGAGCTAAAGTTACTTAGTAATGCGCTACTTAAATTAGACCCACCCATCCAGATCTTATAATACCTCAGTATAATATACAGCAAAACCTCTCTAACCGACCACCTCCATAGATCGACCACTCCCCTATATCAATCGGTTTATTTGGGTCCCAAACAATCGGTCATACTATACCATTGTAACATAATTTTGTAACTCCTTAAACCGAGCACCTCACTAAATAGACCATTTAAAGTCGGTCCCATGGTCGGCCGATTTAGAAAGGTTTTACTGTAGATCTGTTGTCCGCATACCGCCAATGTACTGATGTTGCTATTTTGGAGCCTTATTGTTTTATTTAAGCAAATCATCTGTATGCCTACTCGAGTTGCGAAAATTTTGATTGTACAACCCGTTAGGGGTGTTTAAATCTAGATTGACTGATTGTTTGGTGTTGATTTAAGTCGGCAGCAAAGGCGAATGGCTTAAATGTAGGACTTGCAATTATCGATAAAGGAATTGGTAGTACTAGTAGACCAATTATATCGAATTACCATAATAGGGTCTATTGTTGTAATATCAATCCAGATTAGTTTGCTATTTGAGTCAACAGTCCGCTCATTATTGTAGAATGAATGAGTGAACACATCCCTCATTTCAAACAATATATATATATATAGTTATATATATATAGTTATATGAACCTTACTATATATATGTACTCATATATACTATGTATATATGAGTACATAGGGCACATCTTGCTGTGTTAATAGCACCGAATCCTAGTCCTTCATCTTCTAATATTTTTAGAAATCGTAGCACTTGAGCTTTTGTAGGTTTTAACGGTTTGACTCCTTTGAGAAGGCAATGAAGTCCCCATTTCTTTAAATAATGTGTGTATAATTTCACTGTTCCTTTTCTCCAGGCATGTGATATTAGTTTTTCTTTTGTTATTTTGTCTAATCCAAATTGTTCTAAATGTTTCCTTAGAAAAGGAATCCCAAAAGGGCTGTTGTCGACGCGTCTCCGTGGACTGTTAGTGGTCCTTGATGGTCCTTGGGAAGCTCATCAAGTCTTTTGCTGTTGATGTTATTGCCGCTAGCCATGGTTGTGTTTCCCATGCTGGTACTATCAGTACTGCGTGGGTGTGATCCATCTTGATCATCCTGGCCACTCTGCTGATAATACTGAATGGGGGGAATATGTAATAGACTTTATTATTCCAAATTAATGAAAATGTATCTATCTCCAGGCTTCTGGCTCTGGATGCCAAGACACATATTTTGGTAACTTTTTGTTATTCCATGATGCAAAGAGATCAATGTCTGGCTTGCCCCATTTGTGGCAAATACTGTCGAAAATGTTGTGGTTCAATGACCATTCTAAATGGTCATGGAAATGTTGGCTTTTCCTGTCAGCCAAAGTGTTTTGGCTGCCTGGAATATGTGCTACTGTTAGCCATAGTTTGTGTTTCTCTCCCCAATCCCAAATGAGTTTAGCCAGATTGTTACATGGGTTGGAGCGAGTCCCTCCCATATTACAAACGTAAGCCATAGCTGTTGTTTTATCTGTTAGAACTCTTACATGATTTTTAGGGATGTGAATCAGACTGCGGAGTCCTAGATAAATGGCTCTAAGCTCTAATACATTAATGTGTTCGGAGGCCACCTGTTGTCTATTGGACTCTATGGGCCCCCCCACCCCCAGCCTTCTAAGGAAGCATCTGTTGTGACCGTAGTGTTAGGCTATCCCATCCTAATCGGGTTGGGTGAGTTGTTTATGTGTGAAAGCCACCAAATTATATCGTTTTGGCCTTCTGGCGAAATTGTCATAGGCTGCTCGAAGATTCCTTTGGTGCGAGCCAGTGTCAAGTTTTTATCTATCTCTAAGGATTTGATATGGGCCTGGCCATATAAGATAGCTGGTGCGTAGGCTATCATTATTCCTATCAAGACTGCGACTTGTCATATTTTTGTTTTGTTAAATTGTAGCAATTGGTTTGCTGTTGTTGTGAATTTATCAACTTTTGGTCTGTTAACAAGATAGTCAATTTTATGGTGTCAATAAAGGATCCCAGAAGTTTAGTTTGTTGGCGTTAGTACTGATTTAGTTTCATGTATATAGAAACCTAAATTTGTAAACTTTTTACATAATTTATCTACTGCTGCTTGGCATAGTTGTTGTGTTTGCATGACAATAAATGAATCGTCAATGTATGGGAAGATGATATGTCCTTTCCTAGCCATTGGCGAAAAAATAGGTTTGAGTAACCTTGTGAAAATGTGTGGACAGCAGGCCAGTCCATTCGGCATACATGTGAACTCATAAAGTTTGCCATTCCAACAGAATCTTAAATACTTTCTATCATGTTTATAGATGGGCACTGTGTAGTATGCATCTTTACTGTCAACGCTGGCTAGCCAGGCATCTTGCATAACTAAGTCTCTTGCTGTTTCTAATGAAAACATTTTTAAATGTTTGTATTCTATGAATTTGTTAAATAAAGTTAGGTCTAAAATTAGTCTAACATCCCCGTTTGGTTTCGGTCTTAAGAAAATATTCTAGATGAATTCCCCAGCAATGTGTAGTGCTGGTTCTATAATGCCCTTTTCGCAAAACTTAAGGACTTGATTGTTTAATGCTTCGCGTTCTGAACTGTGAAACATATATGGAAATGGTATTCTATTTTGAATAGGTTCTTCTATTAACGGAATCCTTACCCCTTCTGCTAGGCAAGGATAGTTAAGTTATCTGTAACTTTATTCCATTCCGAAAGACAGTTATTGAGGGAAACAGCTTGAAAGGTATTGCTTACTGTTACGGTTGGTATTGTTTGAGTCACCACTTCTATTTGTTCCCTGGGCAGGGGAACGGCTTCTGAGTGTTTAACTGCCTCTTGAAGGGCCTGTTCCCGTCATTCCAGCCAAATGATTGCCTCTGGCCCCTTCCTCTGGCTTGGAAGCTGGGGTTGGTTCCGAACCGGTCTCCTTGTTGGCCGGTTCTTCGGTTGCGAAAATCCTGCCTCAGCTTCTTGAATCGGTTGGAGTTGCCGTCAGCCAATTTCTTTTTGTCAGTTTCCATGTGTTTTCCACACTTGGAGCTGGTCTCCACTTGTTTGAACAAGTATTGTAGTTGTCCGCCGAACATCTTGCCCTTATCTAGTAGCTTGCCCTTAATGGGCTTTGGTGCTAGGAATAGTGTGTATTCCTTTCCATCATTGTCTGTAATCTTTTTGGACCGTGCCACCTCATTTCCAGCGTCTGTGCAGATCGCTCTAAATATGTTTTTAAACCAACTGGAGGAGAGGAAGTTACTGGTTGCTGTTAGTAATGCAATGCCTCCATTCATATCGTCACAGTGCTATCATCCTCTTGGAAATGGGCGCAATGGCTGTAAGAGCCGAAAGTACCCCTTTGTGTACCGTGTAGAGAGCCATCTCAAACCTTTTCCTCTCTTCACTGAGTTTAACCTCAGGACTCATCTCTTTGATGGCGGATTCCGGAATTCCTTAAATTCCTGTGAATTTCTCCGCCATCTTGATTATGACCTCTGCTGGTTTGAAGGTGTTAAAGTGGCCTTGGATGGCCTTCCTCATGAGCGTTGTTATGTGTATTTTATTGCGTCTCAGCACTTTACACTTTTTTGTTTCTTTCCCACACAATTTAGCGTATTTGCCGGAGTGCTTGGTGTCAGAGTCTGAACTCATCGTTGATGAGTCTGATGATGAGTCCGAAGAGGAGGACTTGTGTTTCCTCCTGTTCCTAGACTTTTTCTTAGTCTTCTTCACGAGGGGCTTCTTTTTACGGGCTCTCGTGTACTTGTCTCCTTCTGAGGAATTTTTTCTCTTTTTGTGTTTGCACTTTCGTAGTCTGTTGAGACCTGATCTTCAGAAAATTCCCCCATTCTGACTCATCAGAGTCTTGTGGAACCTTTGTTCGCCTTTTCTTTGATGTACCTGCTCTAGATGGTAACATTTCTTCCATCATCTGTTGTACAAGCCTGGCAACCTGCTCATCTAGGTCCCTATCAGGGGGGCCGGGGCTGGTATTGTACCCCCCCACCTACTCAGAATCCCTTTCTTCTGGCAAGGGCGACCTTTGTACCCATGCAGGCGGTGTGGCGTCTTCATCTGCACTAAGTGCGTGAGTTGCCTCTGCCTTACTCCGCTTCATAGCCATGGCTCCGAGACTGTGAGTAAAAAGAAGAACAATGATTAGGCATTGTCTTAGGCGGAATAGCACACTGATAATTAGAGTATAATTACACTAGGTGTGCATTTTATGGCGTTAAATCAATTTTTAACACAGGTGTATGGCTAACAGACAGTCGGAGGATGATGGTATGGGTAACCAACCAATCCAAACGAGGGGTAGGGACCAGTGTAGCGGTGCCCTCCCATACTCTAAGTACCTATAAACTTCTCCCACCTGTGCATTTTTTCGGCAACAAGTTGAAGAAAATACTATAGGACAGGGAGGTACGCCTTAAGGAGAATCACAAATGGGGAATCTTATTGAGACCCAGGGAATGAATCCCCAACGATGTAACTGGCTCCTGCCAAACATCTCTCCATTCGGCAATGGGTGGCTTAATTAATAATCAAACAATGGAAACATTGTTCTTTCGATCATGCCAATTATGATCGAAACTAAGCTGTAAAACAGTAATATCTTATCGAAAAGTTTCAGAAAACTTTGTATGTGAATGCTAACATGAACTAAACCAACGTATCGAGTTTAAAAATACTAACCTGTTTGGTTTTATAGTAAATGTAGAAAAACTGCTGGAGCTGCTCACAAGACGCCCTCCTGCTGAGAGCTGATTAAGCTAATTGCTGGACCTGGATGTGCTTCCTTCTCCCTGGGCTACGGGTAGCCAGAGGCGTAGTACCAGGGTAAAACAAAATATATACATACATATGTGTGTGTTTGTGTGGTGCGAGGGTGGTCCTACGACAACTGCAGTGGGGGAGGGGGCACTCCACCAATGCGCCAGGGAGGAATATATATATAAAGTATATGTTCCCCTTCCATTTATGCTCGTATAGTGCATTATACATCACACATCAGCCATGTATATCTGTATACATATATATGTGTATATTTATATTTGAGCTTAATAGTTTAAAAAAAAAGTAAATATAATTGCTATCACTGTATCAGTCGATACGCTTGTTTCACTGACAAATGCTATTATCTTAAATTATGTTAAGTGAGGCTTACAAGTTAAAAAACATATTTTTAAAAGGGTTTAGCAAATGTTGTGCTATGCTCGTTTCACTAACAAACATAGTTACATTCTTAAATTTAAAAAGGATTTCAAAGATTCCAATTTTTGCTTAGAGAGGCTGAAATAGGTTATTGTTATGGGTTGATATCCTGGTTTCAGTTATATTATTTAGTGCACATGGTTTTTTGTGTGTGTGTTGTCTCTCCCCCCCCCTCCCTCCCCCCCCCCCCATTCCCCCTTCCTACCTACCTTCCCTCTCTCTCTCCAGTTGATGCCTTGACCTGTGCCCTGAGAGTTACTTATGTAAGGCCAAGGGATGTCGAGATCTGCCTTGCTAATGGGCGCCATATGCCAGAAGGTTGAAGAGACTGATGACGTCACACCAGTCACCTACACTGAAGTTCACCAGCAAGGTTGGTTGGTTGTTGTAATTTTACATCCTGGCAACATCTAAGGTCATATCAGGATGGGTACCAACTTGTGACAGTGCGCACTCATCATGACTTTATAGTGCTGCCCCACTGGGAAATCAGGCCACTGGCACCATGTCCCGATATCCCACTCAGTTACATTATCTTGACACTGAGTTAACGAGTCCTTGCCCTATCCTATTAATGCAGAGTGCCAGGCTAGAAACCAACAAGTATCAATTTTATAAGTCATTGGTTTGACTCGATCGGGAACCAAACCCCTGATTTCCAGTGTGTGAGGCCCACGCTCTACCGATTCGGCCAACGTGTCCGGTACCAACAAGGTTGATCGAAGCCTACATCTTTACTTAAAGTTGCATAGTCCGATGAAAATATCAAAATTTCCAAATCAAAACAATTATCTAGATTTGATTCTACATATCTAACTTGGATGCTGGTGCACCTATTAAACATTTGTCACCACGTTGAAGGGAATACTGAGGCAATTTAATATAACCTGTTACTGCAGAAGCCTATGGTGTCAGAGTTTTGGCGTGCTTGCCAAAATTAATTTTGCATGGTCGTACTTAAAATATCTCCAAGGTTAGCCATCTAAAATATAAGTTACTCAAGCTAAAGTACGGTAGGTTTTAGCCATCAATCTAATATATTTATCTCAGAAAATGAGTGAAACTCAAAACCATCGGACTATGCAACTTTAACTATAACAGTGTTAGCTGGCTTCCCGTCCGTGATTGTTGTTTGTTGGGGGTTTACATCCTGGCAACATCTAAGGTCATATCAGTTTGGGTAATGGGCACCGACTTGTGCCAATGCGCACTCATGGCGACTTTATAGTCATGCCCCACTGGGAGACCAAGCCATCAGCCCCATGACTTGATATCCCACTCAATCTGGTCTCCCAGTGGGGCAGGACTAATAAAGTCGCCATGAGTGCGCACTGTTTCAAGTCAGCATCCATCCTGACATGACCTTAGATGTTGCCTAGACATTAAACTCCAACGACCAACCAACCTTTCTAAATTCTAAATGAGCCGGTAGTGTCATACTGCCCTTCCTTGACGATATATCAGGCTCGTGTGAAATTTGCCTAACCCGATACAAACAATCCCAGTCTCTCTGGGCCTGGTTCCTTTTGACAATCACGTGACCAGCAGTCGATGCCACATCACTAAGCAATCACCGGTATAATATACCGTATTCTCGCGGATTAATGCCCTGGGCGTTTAAATTGTCAAATCACTTAAGTGGGGAGTGAGTGTTTACCCACACATGGGTGCTTAAGGGGTGGGCGTTGGCGGAATGTTGGTCAAGTGGGGTTGGGCGTTAACCCATGGGAATACAGTAACATTAATCGTGAGGTAAATATTTAGCAGCACCATCACCGAATCAGAACTTTCGGATGTACGGCGAGACAGAAGAAGGTTTAATCACTTAAATGTGTTTTTTTTGCGAGTGAAATATTTGTGTCTTGAGGAGTTTGCGAAATGTTGGTAAACCGGTTTCTCATGGCGCAGAGCTCGCAGCGTTCTTACAGACATAAAAGCCACGCGTTCTCACAGAGACATTTTGGCACGGTGTAGCTAAATCCACTAGCGCCCACCGGATGTGGACCTGGCAGTGCATTGTGGGCATGTTATTACGCCTGGTATACATATCCCATGTCCACCGATGCGTGACGGTGGTATGGGGTTAACCTAGTTCATATATTAACCCATGTCCTGTAGGGTGGGGTTGGTTGGTTGGTTGGTTGTTGGAATTTTACATCCTGGCAACATCTAAGGTCATATCAGGATGGATACTGACTTGTGAAAGTGCGCACTCATAATGACTTTATAGTGCTGTCCCACTGGGAAATCAGGCCACCAGCACCATGCCCCAATATTCCACTCAGTCACATTATCTAGACACTGAGCTAACCAGTCCTTGCCATATCCTATTAATGCCGCACGCAGAGCTAGGAAGTGACAGATATCAATTTTGTAAGTCATTGGTTTGACTCGACCAGGGAATCTAAGTCCCGATGTCCCGATCTCCCGCACAGGAGGCCTGCGCTCTACCGATTCGGTCACCGCGTCCGGTGGGTGAGGGGTGAGTGGAGGTGTAGGGTCGGGTAGAGGTACTATCCTCCGGGTGTGTATTTAATGTCTCACATGGATGACGGTGATGGTAATGTGGTGGTGGTAATGTCACAAACAATACTTGCCTGAAAAAAATGCATATAAAGCCCACCTGGCTATTCGGGCCCTTGAATGACTACTGCAGTAATTACTAACAAAGCCCTGAGCTTCTGCCCCTGGCATTCTCCCTTGCTCTCCTGTGGGTTTTGCCCCCCCCCCCCCTACTGCCCCCACCCCCACCCCAATAGGCCCCCTCCCCTGCCACCACCATTAACCATCATCAACACACCAAACATCCTACACAACTATCAACCATCAACCTGTTTTAAACGATTGTTTGAGTTGCCCCGAGTATACACTTTCTACTCGGTGCTGCTCCCCATTTTTGCATGAACTACAGTGACTGGTGCTGTACATTATACAGCAGGAGCCACTCCCTTAATTCTACAGGATCGGTGCTGTAACTAGTACAGCACTGACCAAACTTAGATTATATAGACTGTCAATTCCAAGAGTAAGATGGCCGGTGCTAACAAATGTCGTATTCAGATGAATAAATACGTTACCAAATTAAGTTTTTTAATGTGGTGATGGTAATGTGGTGATGGTAATGGTTGGTTGGTTGATTGTTGGAATTGTACGTCCTGCCAACATCTAAGGTCGTATCAGGACGGGTACCGACTTGTGGCAGTGCACACTCATTGCAACTTTATAGTGCTGCTCTACTGAGAAATCAGGCCGCCATATAGGAACAGGAATCAGATTAATCAATTGATGTCATATATAATATATAAATAATATATATAATATACTGACATTTTCTGAACGTTAATCAGTGTGTATTAACAATCGCGGAAATCCGCGAATTCGCGGAGATCTTTCATCCTTGCTTCATTACGATACTGGAATTGATGTGACGATGTCCATAAGCCAGGAATCAGACAGGTGTTCTATAGGGTAGTTTGTTTGTTTGTTGTTGTTTTACGTCCTAGCAACATCTAAGGTCATATCAGGATGGGTACCGACTTGTGACAGTGCGCACTCATGGCAACTTTATAGTGCTGTCCCACTGGGAAACCAGGCCACCGGCACCATGACCTGGTATCCCACTCAGTCACATTATCCTGACACTGAGCACACCAGTCCTTGCCCTATCCTAATAATGCCGAGCGCCTGGCTAGGAAGCGACAAGTATCAATTTTAAAGTCATTGGTTTGACTCGACCGGGACTCGAACCCACGACCCCACGATCTACCAGCACGGGAGCCGGACGCTCTAACTCATTTGGCCATCCCGTCTGGTCCTATAGGGTAGTTTATCAGCCCTGTCTATGGAACAGTCATGGAGTGTCTAGTGGTGCCAGGATGTCGGGACTAAATGTTGCAGAATCAGTTTTATCTTATCATTGTTGTCGAGGCTTTTTTTGTCAGTGGTACCGTAAACACAGGTAAGGGGGCCATCCAAAGTTTTCTACATTTTCATAGTCGTATAAAGTTTAAGACAGGGGTGTCAGTCAAGTATGAGCATTATCATTTATTAAAACCAGACGGGATGGCCGAATGAGTTAGAGCGTCCGTCTCCTGTGCTGGTAGATCGTGGGGTTTTGGGTTCGAACCCTGGTCGAGTCTAACGAATGACTTAAAAATTTATACTTGTCGTTTCCTAGACAGGTGCTCGGCATTATTAAGATAGGGCAAGGACTGGTTGGCTCAGTGTCAGGATGATGTGACTGTGTGGGATACCAGGTTATGGTGCCAGCGGCCTGGTTTCCCAGTGGGACAGCACTATAAAGTCGCCATGAGTGTGCACTGTCACAAGTCGGTACCCATCCTGATATGACTTTAGATGTTGCTAGGACATAAAACAACAACAAACAATAATCATTTATTAAAATGTTTATATTTAAAACGTTCATATTATTGTGTTTATGTTCTGTAGTAACATGTTGATGTGTACTACTTTTTTGGGGAGCGGGCGGGGTGGGGGGGGGGGGGTCTGGAAAAGTATTACGCTTTGTTAGTTTGTATGACTGGGAAAATGTTGAAAACTTTGGGTGGCCCCCCCCCTAAGAGGAGTGGGTGGGAAGTGCCGGGGGTGGGAGGTCGTGGAGTAGGGGCGGGGACGGTTGGTTGGTTTTTGGAGTTTTACGTCCTGGCAACATCTAAGGTCATATCAGGATGGGTACCAACTTGCGACTCATGGCACCTTTATAGTGCTGCCCCACTGGGAGACCAGCACCAGGACCTGATAGCCCACTCAGTCACATTATCCTGACACTGAGCCAACCAGTCCTTGTCCTATCCTAATAATGTCAAGCGCCAGGGTAGGAAGTGACAAGTTTCAATTTTTGGTAAGTCATTGGTTTAATTCGAACGGGAATTTAACTCCCGACCTTCCACACGGGATGCCTACGCTCTTACCGATTCGGCCACCTCGACGGGTGGCGGGGGCGGTGATGGGAGAGGTAGGGGCGGGGGCGGGGAGAGGGAAAGGGGATGGCGCTTGGGGGGGGGGGGGCCGGAAGGGGGAAGGGGGAAGGGGAGGGTGGGTGAGGACGGGGAGAGGGGAGGGGATGGTGCTTGGGGGTCGGGTAGAGGAAAGGGGGGAGGGATGTGTGGGCGGAGAGGGGGTTTACGTCCTAGCAACATCTATGGTCATATCAGGACGGTTATCGACTTGTAACAGTACGCACTCATGGCGATTTTATAGTGCTGCCCCACTGGGAAATCAGGCCACCGGCACCATGACCCGATATCCCACTCAGTCACATTATCCCGACACTGAGCTAACCAGCCCTTGCCCTATCCTAATAATGCCGAGCACCAGGCTAGGAAGCAACAAGTATCAATTTTTACGTCATTGGTTTGACTCGACCGGGAACCGAACTCGCGAACTCGCGATTTCCCGCACGCGAGGCCTGTGCTCTACCGATTCGGCCACCGCGCACAGGGATGGGGAGGGGAGGGTGGGGTGTGGGGGCGGTGAGAGGAAGGAGAGGGTGGCGGCCGGAGAGGGAGAGGGGAGGATGGGCGGGGAAGGGATGGAGGGGGCTGTGGGGGCGGGGCGGTGAGGGGGCGTCTGGCGGATTATTTGATAAAGGAGTTGACAGGATGACAACAAATACGAGCGTATCTCTCCCCCGCGCTCAGAACGAGGCTCTATGTAAACACTGCGGCGCCATTGCACTTGGTCGCCAGCCTTGTCCGCCCCCTAGCGGGCGCCACCAGACCTACGCTGAGCGTTCTGCACCGCCTAATCCGACGATTGTGAGTTTCTGCCACATTTATTTTATGCAAATAGATCATGCTCATCAGTTATTATCCGCTTTAATATAGTTTGAAGTGACTTTTATTTTAAAGCTGCATAGCCCGATGGCTCCGTGTTTCTGTCATTTTCTGAGATAAATATATTAGGTTGATCGTTATAATCTGCCTTACTTTTTAGTTTGAAGTAACTTTTAAGTTAATAACTTTTTACACATTTGTATTGCAAACGCGCACAATTAATTTTGGCATGCCTGCCAAAACTCTGACACTATATAGGCTTCTGAAGTAGCAGTTTATATTAAATTGCCGCAGTATTCCATTCTATGTGGTGACACATGTTTGATAAGTGCACCAGTATCCAAGTTAGATAACTAAAATCAAATTTAGATAATTGCTTTGGTTTTGATAATTTGATGTTTTCATCAGACTATGCAGCTTTATTCAAGCTTAGAAGTTGTGCCCCGCGTTCACTTTAAAGCTTGTAAGACTATTTGGGCCCATATATGTTTTAAATGAGCGTTTAGAACAATAATTTTAACAAGTGTAGTGGTCTGCACTGATCTCTCAGGCAAGGAGCCGCATAGACAGGTAGGCATGGGTAGTGTGTTGAGATCAGGGAGCCTAGCTGGTGTAATGGTTAGCACACTGGCCCGGAATGCAAAGAGATGTGGGTTCGAGTCCCGCTCTAGGCGCAATATTTCCCATTTTCATCACCCCCATGACACAAGTAAATAAGTTACAATAAACAATAAAAACCATAAAATGTTGATTCTGCAGAGGGGTATTTGAGCCTTCGGCCCATATAACTAAGGGTTTCAAATAATAAGACATGAATTTTGACGAGGAAGCAATTTATTGGAGTAAACAATCAAACTTAAAAGATATAAAATACAACTATCACAATCAATTTGGTAATTGCCGACATCATAGTCTCAATCATAGTCCCAACCAAAGTCATAGTTATTGCCAGTTATTGTCAGAATCTTTTGCGAACAAACATACAAACAAACAGACACAGACATTCCCTTTTATTTTTATAGAAAATTAACGTCGGGGATATCTGTGGAGTGAAAAAATTGCAAAATTAATTTCGGTGTGCTTCAGACTGCAATTTTAGCCATTCATAATAAAAGTAATATCGATTGTAACAATGAACCTAATATATTTATTTTTAAATAATGGCAGAAACTATAAAACTCTCAGACCATGCAACCTTTATCTCAAGTGTATTCCCACGCCTGAGTGTGCAGTGTGTGTGTGGGGGGTGTGTGGGGGGGGGGGGGGCGTTGTGAAACCAGTTCGCCGAATCGCCATGCGTGCGCGCTGTCACAAGTCGGTGGCTGTCCTGGTATGGCCTTGGGTGTTACTGGGGCGTAAAACTACACCAACCACCCAGCCTCCCCCGGCCCTCTCAGAGGACTGTGGTTGGGCTCTTGGGCTGCCTTTTTCCTTCCTCTGCCCCCTCCCCCCCCCCCCCATTTCTCTGACCACTACCCATCGGAAGCCAAGTCCCGACCACATGGGACCGCTTTCAGCGGTGCCCATTCATTGCGACTGCCCATCCAATGCGACTGAAAACGCCCCAAAAACAAATCGATGCAGGAAAAACAGAATAGGCCTATTCCACAGTGCATGAGCAGTGAGCTGCTACCCACAACCTTATAGCCCTGTCACATTACAACATTTCTCTCCAATGCGTGTCGACGTGTGTCACTTTTTGGCGAAACGTCGGGAGACGTCTGGAAGCGTTACACGCGTGATACATGCACGTTAGGCGCGCGCCGGTACACGTCGGTACAATTTAGCCGTGTTCACACGGGCAAAATCTAAAGCGATTCAGCCAAGGCGGATAGCAGGAGTCGAATTAGCCGCCCGTTCACACGGGCACTACTTGGGCCGGAAGTCGACATCTGCGCATGAGCAAGTCCAGTCTGACCAGCGCCAGTTTTCGGTTAGGCGACGTCACCACGAGAGAGTGGGTTCGACCTAGATATGTATGTACTGAATCGTATTGGTTTGGAACGGTCAAAACTTCTGCTGGGCAGTGAAACCCTACAAATAAATGATGAAAAAAATATATGTGCACCTCTAGCAGGTTCATAGACCAAATTATATAATATGCGCTTTTGATCGACCGGAAAGTCAACAAAGTAAGCTCTCGACTGCGCATGCGTGTGACGTCCTTAATCCGCCTTATTGTGTCCACACGGACAAAATAAATCGATTCACAGAAATCGACTCATGTAAACTACCTCGAGAGGTGGTTTACAGTATGCGCATCACAGAAATCGATTCAGCCCTAATTCGACTCAGACGCCCGTTCACACGCGAAATGTGCGTCGAACTAGGCAAGTCGCTTTCTACGAATCGATTTACATTCCCCGTGTGAACACGGCTTATGATTGACAGCGACAGTCGTCGAGGAAAGCTGGCGTGCGCCAACGTGTGGGTGTGACCGTTACGGGAACGTTAGGCGCATGTCGAGATCCGCTGGACGCACTGGAATAACGTTATGCGCACACCATGCACGCGTGACGGTCGTTCCCACACGTTGCGCCAAATTGTTGCTTTGTTGTTTTATGTCCTAGCTACATCTAAGGTCATATCAGGATGTCACACGTTGGCCGTGCGTTACTAACACGCTGCGCTGACGTCAAACTTTTTCCCAAACTGCTGAAAATGGACGTGTCTCGACACGTACAACTTATTTTGTGCGTTGGCGGAACGCCGGTGTAGCAGGAAATCGCAAACCCTGTAAATCGCAAACCCCCACTTGTGATTTCCTAGGAAATCGCAAACCCCCATGCCATATATGGGCATGGGGGGTTTGCGATTTCCTAGGAAATCGCATATCCCCCCTGGAGATCGCAAACCCCCCATTCTGAGTGTTAGCCTTACCATGATCTGGTAAGGCTAACACTGGCACTGACACTCAGAATATCCCAACTTTCACTATTATCTCTGTTTTTAATACTTTCAGATAAAATTGCTCTTAGGTTAAATTAAATACCTCAGATCTTCCTCTTCAATCGCGCATTGAGATATTTTTAATCGATTCGATGAAAGTTTTTTTATTTATTTTACAAAAATAAATGCTCCCCATAGACATAGCATTGCCGCAGCACACATCACGGCGTATTTTACCCTACTGCTAATATCTCCGCCATTACGGCGGTAGCCTTAATAACGCTTTGAATTTAGGGTTAATTTAATGAAATTTCACGATTTGAGTATGTAATTCTGTTAAATATGGTCGAATTGAATAGATTTGGCCCGAATCAGTCCCAAAACACAGGGGGTTTGCGATTTCCAGGGGGGCTTTGTGATTTCCTAGTAAATCGCAAACCCCGGGGTGTGCAATTTCCAGGGGTTTGCGATTTACTGCCACACCGGTAAGAAGCGCCATAATGTGACAGGGCCATATAGTTCTTGGGACTTCCATCCGAAGGCGGGTTGGTGGTGGAAATCGTCTATGAGAGCTTTCCCACAGAGTATGCTGCACAGTGAGTTGCTATCAACATTAGTTGGTTGGTGTGTTGTTGGAGTTTTACATCCTGGCAACATCTAAGGTCATATAAGGACGGGTACCGACTTTTGACAGTGCACACTCATGGCAACTTTATAGTGCTGCCCCCCTGAGAGATCAGGCCGCCAGCAAGATGTCATGATATCCCACTCAGTCACATTATCCTGACACTGAGCTAACCAGTCCTTGCCTATCCTAATAATGTCAAGCGCCTAGCTAGGAAGCTACAAGTATCAATTTTGTAAGTCATCGGTTTGACTCGACCAGGGTTCAAACCCATGGATTTGAATCCCACGATCTACCAACACGGGAGACGGATGCTCAACTCATTCGGCCATCCCGTCTTCCGCGTGGGAGATGTTCATTCATGCTACCACATATCATGCATTGTGACAATGTCACCATAGACAAATGCTACACTTTGTTATATTTGATATTGTTACATAGTCTATATCAGTAGCTATTTGTGTGTGCTTCACAAACCCAATGCTGCATTGTGGGAAGTCCAGTCCATTCCACTTAATGCTAGGTGCACCCTATAAACAGTGTGTGTATATTTATGTGCATTGTACTGATGCAATATGGGAAGCCCAGTCCATTCCACTTAATGCTAGGCGCACCCTATGCACAGTGTGTGTATATTTATATGTACTGCACTGATGCATTATGGGAAGTCCAGTCCATTCCACTTAATGCTAGGTGTACCCTATAAACAGTGAGTGTATATTTATGTGCATTGTACTGGTGGATTATGGGAAGCCCAGTCCATTCCACTTAATGCTAGGCGCACCCTATGCACAGTGTGTGTATATTTATATGTACTGCACTGATGCATGATGGGAAGTCCAGTCCATTCCACTTAATGCTAGGCACACCCTATAAACAGAGTGTGTATATTTATGTGCATTGCACTGGTGCATTGTGGGAAGCCCAGTCCATTCCACTTAATGCTAGGTGTACCCTATAAACAGTGTGTGTATATTTATGTGCTCTGTACTGGTGCATTATGGGAAGCCCAGTCCATTCCACTTAATGCCAGGTGTACCCTATGCACAGTGTGTGTATATTTATATGGACTGCACTGATGCATTATGGGAAGTCCAGTCCATTCCACTTAATGCTAGGCGCACCCTATATGTGATTTGTGTTACATAGTCCGATGGTTTTGAATTTCTCTAATTTTCTGAGATAAACACATTAGATTGATCTTTACTTTAGGTTGAAATAACTTTCAGTTTAAAATGGCTAACTTTGGAGATATTTGAAGTGATAACATAACAAATTAATTTTGACAAGCATGCCAAAACTTAGATAAAAGATTCGCCCGATAATTGTAGTACATGGGTGAACAACAACGTGGTGTAAATACGGGCGAAAATAGCTTTAGTATGGAACATGAAGAAAAAAACTGTGGTTCCATGATCAAATGGTTACATATATTGGCACATATTTGGTGAAATGGGAGAGAATGCAAAAATCCAAGATGGCGGCCATAGAACGCCGTCGATTTCAATTTTAAATCATATTAAACTGGCAATTTTATTATATTTTTCAACTCAAAGGTAGCGGGTAAATATGAAGAGATCTACAAAGAATAAATGTTGCTTCTTAGATTGTGAAATTAGGCTCTCATTTCATTAACCCGCTTTTCGACCGTTTTTATATAGGGTTGGTATTCACCCGTGTACTGCGAGTACTGGGTGAATCCTTTATCTAGCCAAAACTCTGACACCATAGGATTATGCAATAACAGGTTCTATCAAATTGACTCAGTATGCCCTTCTATCTGGCAAAAAATGCTTAATAAGTGCACTAGAATCTAAGTTAGATATGTAGAATCAAATCTAGGTGAGTGTTTTGGTTTTGAAAATGTGATGCTTCAATGAACTATGCAGCTTTAATTACAAATATTACACGGTAAGAAACTGGTCACGCTTAATAAGGTGTATGCACAGTAGCGACGCAATGAGTCGTGTTCGGTGATTATTTGTTTGTCAGGGTTTCATGTCCTGGTAACATCTAAGGTCATATCAGGACGGTACCGATTTGTGGTGGTGCACACCCATGGGGACTTTATAGCACTGTCCCACTGGGAGACCAGGCTGCGGACACCATGACCTGTTTTCCACCCAGTCACATTATCCTGGCACTGAGCTAACCGGTCCTTGCCCTATCCTAGTAATGCCGAGTGCCAGGTTAGTATAGGTAGTGACACATATCAATTGTCTAAGTCATTCATTTGACTCAACCAGGATTCAAACTGCCGACCTTCTGCATGGGAAGCCTGCATGCACTCTTACTGATTCGGCCACCGGTAGACAATCTTTGAACTCTGTAGTCAAGGTCGTGTGCGGGAGATCGGGAGTTCGATTCCCAGTCGAGTCAAACCAATGACTCATAAAATTTATATTTGTCGCTTCATAGCCTGGTGCTCGGCATTAATAGGATAGGGCAAGTACTGGTTAGCTCAGTGTGAGGATAATGGGATTGAGTGGGATATCGGGTCATGGTGCAGGCAGCCTGATTTCCCAGAGGGGCAGCACTATGAAGTTTCCATGAGTGTGCACTGTCAAAAGTCGGTACCCATCCTGATATGACCGTAGGTGTTGCGAGGATGTAAACCAATGAACACACATCCTGATATGACCGTAGATGTTGCCAGAACATGAAACTCCAACAAGCAACCAACCAACTGTAGCCAAGGTAAATACTGGTGCTACCATTGTGTGTTGTATGCCAGACCCTCCTCTATACAGATAATTGTCATCGGTTTTTGATTGATTGATTGATTGGTGGTTGCTTTACGCCGTGTCGGCAGCATAGGCCATATTCATCGGTAACCTAGAAAGCCATATCTGTGGCATTATTAGGATAGGGCAAGGGCTGGTTAGCTTGGTGTCAGGATAATGTGACTAAGTGGGATATCGGGTCATGGTGCTGGCGGCCTGATTTCCCAGTGGGACAGCACTATAAAATCGCCATGAGTGTGTACTGTCGCAAGTCGGTACCGTTCCTGATATGACCTTAGATGTTGCTAGCACGTAAAACAACAACAAACAAACAAACAAACCATATCTGTGGGAAACATAAAGTAGTTATGGCTATTTCGGTACAGGCAACCGGACACAACTTCCTTGTACCCGGTGCTATGACGTCATTGAACCCACTTCCTGGAACTCCTCCGCGTTTAGCGAACGTGGGCGGTGTAGGGAAGGAGTGGGGGTTGGGGTTCGGGTTGGGGGGACTATCCCCGATGACTCACCGTTCTATAAATAGCTCTCAGCGGTAGTCTCGGGGGGCGGAGGGGGACGGGGGAGGGGGAGGGGGAGGGGGGAATCCCTGCTGACGCAAGACGCCCACATCCGTGACTGGTTGTCTGTATCCGGACAACTAGGACAAGCGTGATGCACAGCGGACAATACACGACATCCCGACTAGAACCAGTTGGTTAGGCCACACCCCAAATTTGTTAGCTCAGTGTCAGGATAATGTGACTGTGTGTGTGGGACATCACCCCCAATATCCGATGTTTATTTTTTCCTAGGGTGGGTGTGGGGGGGGGGGGGGGGGTGTCGTTAAACAAATAAACACAGTGTTGGATATCGGGTCATGGTGCCGGCGGCCTGCTCTCTCAGTGGGGCAGTACTATAAAGTCGCCATGAGTGAACACTGTCACAAGTCGGTACCCGTCCTGATATGACGTTAGATGTTGACAGGATATAAAACTCCAACAACCAACCAGCCACCAATTATGACCCTCTGTTTCCTACTGTGGTATTCCCACAGAAGTTGCTGATGACAGTGATGAGATAATAATATTACTAAGCATGTCGCAAGCAGTCCACCAGCTGAAAGTGAAAGGACCCCGGGAATAGCTACTGTTTTGTTGCCAAAATCTGAGTGAAAGTACACCGACAACAGCAATAACCGGTGGCGGTGATGCGGATTCCGAGGGACACCAGTTTGACAGGGACACTTCCATTCAAAAGCATTGTTAACTGCCGTGAGCAAATCTTCATACAGAAGAAGTCAAATATCTCCCAATTTACACCATCTAGAAACAAATCGTTTGGTACACATATAGAAAACATCTTTACCATAAAGACTATATTAAATTTATAAGGTTAGGGTTCTTGAATTCTATTATTTTTGAATAAAACTAACGTTTTGCACTGCGCGTAGCGTCAAACTCAAGGCATTGTCAATGGCCGTAAGCAATCTTCATACAGAAAATACACAAGAAGTCAAATATCTCTTAAATTACATCATCTAGAAACAAATCGTTTGGTACACATATAGAAAACATCTTTACCAAAAACATTATATTAAATTTATAAGGTTAGTGATGATGCTGTTCGATTTTGACGCATGTGCAGAAGCGATGTGTCCCTCGCAAACTGGTGTCCCTCGGAATCCGCAACAGCGGCAATAACCGGTAGCGGTCTTAATATTGCTTGGATTGGGGTTTAATTTGACCAAATGTCATAAGTTATGCTCCTAAATAACATTATTTCAACCCCCGAGTAAATAATATTCATGGTTCTAAATAACAGAATTCGATCGTAGCAGTGAATAGATTTGGGCTTTTTTGTTTTATTTACATTCGCAATAACTCCGCCGATATGGCAGCGGCTTTAATATCGCCTGGATTTTGGGTTTAATTTGAGCCAAATTTCACTTATTGAGTAAGTTATGCTCCTAAATTTGTTTTTTTCGTTTATTTTTGTGATGGGTGTATTTATGCGGCCCATAACGGTTAAGTCTAATGACTTGTTTTCGCCGCTAGACAGTTATAGTCTTGTGACTCCCCTTCTTTTTATCACTTTCGGTTGTTGTGTAGCTAACTACTACATGCATTCTTTCTCTGTTTGTAAGCATTCTTCCACATCCCCCAAACCTCTGTGAGTTTGTTCGTTCTACAATCAGATAATTGTTTGGTTACCAATAGTTAATTTCTCTGAATGTCTTCACCTTCCTGTGTTAGTGGTCATTAGGTTTTGATTTTAAGTTTAAAGTTTACCTTTTGTATGTAAAACATTGCTTGAATTATCAGTGTATTTTCTATTTATTTATTTATCTTCCTTTTTCTTTTTTAATTCATTTTATTTGTTGTTGTCATTAGTCTAGAAGTGCATTTAGCTCTCTTTTGATTAATGTTTTATATGTTTCTATTGTCCCTGTACTTCTTTCTTCTACTCCCAGTGTATTCCATTCCCTTGCCTTCATGTACTCGGTACTCCTCTCATATTATCTGTTTTTTATCGGCTCTGTTTCTTATCAGTCTGGGGCCAGTCTTGTTGCCTTTGTTGTTACCTGCACCCTCCCAGGCTTCCTTGTCTCGCTGAATGCTGCTATTTTGAGATGTGCTTTTCTCCTGTCATTTAGTGTGTTGACTCTTGATTTCCTATGGAGATCATCAGTTCCACCTTCAGACATATCTTACGTGCTCTATTTTGTAGTCCTTGTAGTTTATCCAACATATTTTTGTTACCCCCCATATATATTACATCACCATAGTCGAAGTACGGTAGTATCATACCTTTATAGATTTTAATAGCCATATTTGTAGTTAAGTATTTTCTGGTATTCGCTAATATCCAGATTTTGTGGTTTGCCTTCTTGATAACTTCTTTTATGTTATCATTGTAGTTTAGTTTCCTATCAAGATTCATCCCTAGATATCAGTAGTTGGTCTGATAATCAAGAACTTTTCCTCCCAAAATTCTTGGCTCCTCATTGCCATAGTTGATTTTCCCCCTGCCAAACACTAGGACCTTTGACTTCTTGTGGTTTATGGAAATCTTGTTGGAGTTACACCAGTTATCTAAAGCTACTAGTTTCTCATTTAGCTTATCTCTGTTCTCTTTTCTGCTATTGCTTGTTGTGTATATCACGGTGTCATCAGCATACATCAGGCCCACCCTACATCCCCCATCACCCTTTCAATGAGGATGTTACTACTAGAAAGATAATCAGTTATGCCCCACCCTCTACTAACGCCTACCATACTAGTCTAACATAGTTACCTCCCCGCATATGTTTCTTTTTCTCTCATCTTGTTCTTTACCTATTATTCATGTACCGATGTTTTGCATATTTTCCTGTAATTGTCTATCTGTATATTGTTGTAGATTTGTTTACCGTGTAGAGGCAATTATGATTAGGGCTGGAAGACCAGTGCATTCACACTGACAACATGTTATTCAGAGGAATAAAAACACTTGAACAAAAAAAACTAAAAATACCCCAAGTGTTATTTAGAACCATGTATATTCACTGGGGGTTAAAATAATTTTATTTCGGAGCACAACTTACTCAATAAGTGTTCAAATTAAACATATCAGTGACTTAACACAGTTCCTTCTACTATCAAGATGTGTGTTAAGGTGTAGGAGTAGTGTGATGCCTACGCCACAAGCAAATCCTCAATAAGGTGGCAGTGAAAGTGTTGGGTGTAGGAAGTTGGAGTGAGAGGTAGTGAGGTGGCGCCCCCTGTTGGCCATTATGCTTATACTTATAGTAACCTCGGGGACCAGGCCTCATTCCCTGCATCATTGCCATTCAAGCGAAATGCACTGCTTGACCCTTGCCCCCTTTCCCCAACTCACCAAGGGCTAATTTTTCTAAAAGTTGATGCCTTAGAATTTTGTATGAGATAAACATAATAAACTGATTTATATAATCCATCTTACTTTAGCTTCAAGTACGGTTTATTTTAAATGGCTATGTTATGAGATACTTGAAGTGCAGACATGTCAACTTAGTTTTTGCAAGCATGCCACAACTCTGACACCACTCCAAAACAATCCCACAACCACAAAAACAAAGGGAAAGAAATGCTCACACCTCCAAATTTGAAACCTAAAACAAAGTAAGTTCAAACAAAAGCAAAGTAGATGGCAAAGTGGGACCAGTGTAGTATGCTTTTGATTGTAATGCGCTCAATGGAATGTCGAGGAGAACCAACCGACAAATGCCTACAAGCTGGGGCCCAATGGCAGCCCGCAGATGGGTCAGCGTATCGCTCGTCAGGCTAGCTGTCGCTGGCGGCCGGTCAGTGACTGAGTCATTTCCGGAAGTGACTCCCCAACCCACCCGAATCAACCCTATTAATGCCATTAGTCACCACGGCCGTAGCAAAGGGCGTGTGTGTGTATGTGTGTGTTTATGTGTCTATATGTGGATGTGAGTATGTGTGTCGGTGTGCATGTGTGTATGTGAGTGTGTGTGTATGTGTGTGTTTATGTGTACATGTGTATGTGTGTATGTGTGTGGGTATGTGTGTATGTGAGTGTGTGTATGTGTGTTTATGTGTGTATGTGTGTGTTTATGCGTGTATATGTGTATGTGTGTATGTGAGTGTGTGTATGTGTGTACATGTGTGTGTGTACATGTGTTTGTGTGTACGTGTGTACATGTGTAGGCCTACATGTGTACATATGTCAGGGATGAAAGTGATCTCTGGGAAAAAAAGCGGAAATGCTGATATTCTCCCATAGGTTTTAACACTGTCAGGGAATCGCGGACAATTTCCGGAAGTTGTGTTTCATGTTGGTATACGCTGATAGTGCTGCGCCGTTTGAAGCATGTATAGTAGTAGTATATGCTGATAGTGCTGCGGCGTTTGGAGCATTTATTAGAGGTATATGCTGCTAGTGCTGCAGCATCTGCACCACGTATTAGATCTATGCTGATGGTGCTGCGGGATTGAAAAATCCCGGAAATCCCCGCAAACGCGGAGATCTTTCATCCCTGATATGTACATATATTTCTTAGATAAACATATTAGGTTGCGCGTTATAATCTACTTTAATTTAAATTTAAAATTATGATAAAAGCACCAGCTGTTCGAAAGCAAATCACTGACAGTGAAACCTCCCTACCCGACCACCTCCATAGACCGACCACTCCCCTATATTGATTGCTTTATTTATTTATTTTTGTTGTTGGTAAATATGTTTATTCTGCTGAATAAGTCTTTTGTCAGTGCCAAAGCACTGGTCTTCCAGCCATTTTTCAAGTCAGGGTTATTTACACAAAAAGGTATATAGAATAAGGTGTACAATACCTGTTGAATACACAATTTGCACCATGTAACACAATGAAATTCTGAAACCCAAAAGTTCCATAACAATATGGTACAGTAGTGTCATATAACCAGATCAATATTAGTCAGATCAATGGTCCCAAAAGATCGCCCATACAATACCATTGTAACGATAACAAAATCTCCGTAAACCGCCCACCTCCCTAAATGGACCATTTAAAGTCGGTCCCATGGTCGGTCGATTTAGAGAGGTTTTATGGCCGACTTAGACACTGACACTTATTACACATTTGTTGCTACATGGACCTGGAAGGGGGTACTGAGTCCCGTTGCACCAGTCTAAAGGCCCGGTCACATACACGTTAGTGGACATAGTTGAAAGTAGTGGAGGCTAACATCGTTGAACGTAGTTGAATGTACTGGCATCCATACTTCTCCTTGGTAATAACGTGGGTGGGCCATGAGTTCCGATTTAATCTTTGGGCATGTTCAAAAGGGCGCTACATTAGATGCTGAATTTGCATCCGTGTTGCTAACGTACTCTAGCGTTCTCTAGCATACTCTAGCATACTGTAGCATGCTCTAGCATGCTCTAGAATGCTCTAGCATACTCTAGCGTACTTGGACTAAGCCCTGGTCACATAGCCAGTTAGTGGACGTAGGTGAACGTAGTGGAGGCTAACATAGTTGAACGTAGTTGAACGTACCGGCACCCGTACCGTAACATATTTATCCGTACCATAATGTATTTTTCCATACTGTAATGTATTTATACGTTCCAAAACCTGCCATACCTTAACGTATTTCAACATAGTTTAACATACTTACACCATGTTTGACCCACGTAATGGCCCTGTCACATTACGACGTGACGACTTCAGCGTAGGAAGAACGTGAAAAACGTTGAACTTCTCGGCGTAGTATGCAAATTTTGGCACAAGTTGAACATGGATGCAGCGTAGTTGACGAGAGCGTAACGTCGGTAAAGCGTAGTGATAGCTTCCTTCAACGAGAGAGGACAACGTAATTACGCTGACGGGACGTTATTAACGTTATTCGATCGCCAGAACTACGTTGCTTTACGTTACCTTATGTTACTTACGTCATGAAACGGTGGCAAAACGGTAAACGTACGTTGGATGTCTGTTAGGCGTCCATTATCCTGACGTTTTCTCTACGTGGACTGCACGTTCCCACCACCTTTAATGTGGGTCAATGTAATGCAACGTAGTGCAACGTAGTGACCAGCGTTTGACTAATGTTCGTTTAACGTCATTCATGTTTGCCGAACGTGTACAGAACATACGGCAAACGTAAACCCTTACGTTCTAGTTACGTGGAAAGTTTTGAACAGGTTCAAAACTTTGACGCGTGCTGACGTAACACAACGTAGCTCGACGTCAGTCTAATGTCATTCTGACATCATCATAACGTAACCCAACGTACGTCAACGTAATGACAAAACGTGATCACGTCAGGCTTACGTTTGCTCGTTACGTCGTAGTGTGACAGAGGTATTAGCCTCCACTATGTTCACCTATGTTCAACTACGTTAACTAACATGTATGTCACCGGGGCATCAGTGTTTGCCCCCAAACCCTGCAGTATTGATCTAATCTATTATTCAAACCCGCCGCATCCCTCCATCGCCCTCAGGCACACCTAGCCCTCCTTCCCTCCCCCACTTCCTCCCCCACCCCCCTTCCCTCACGCACTCACACAATCTTCCCCACCCACTTCTCTTTCCCTCACCCACACCCTCACCCACCCTTCCTTCTCTCACCCACCTACACCCACACCCTCACCCATCCGTCCTTCACCCATTCCCTCACCTACCATTCCCTCTTACCCACTCCCTCCCTCACCCATCCTTCCCTCACCCATTCACACCCACTCCCTCACCCACCCTCCTTCCCTCACCCACTCCCCCACTCCCTCACTAACCCCTCCTTCCCTCACCCACTCCCTCACCCACCCTCCTTCTCTCACACACTCACACCCACTCCCTCAACCCACCCCTCCTCTCCCTCACCCACTCCCTCACTAACCCCTCCTTCCCTCACCCACTCACACCCACTCCCTCCCCCACCCCCGTTCTCTCACCATCTCATAACAACTCCCTCCCCCTCTTCACCCATTCCCATCACCCCCCACCATGCCCCCTCATCCCCACCCTCCCTCCCCCCACATGACGCCCTCCCTCCCCCCGCCTTCCCCCACCAGTCCCCATCTCCTCCCGCCACCCCCCGCACCGGACGCGGTGGCCGAATCGGTAGAGCGCAGGCTTCCCGTGTGGAAGATCGGGAATTCCATTCCCAGTCGAGTCAAACCAATGACTTACAAAATTGATACTTGTCGCTTCCTAGCCTGGTGCTCAGCATTATTAGGAGAGGTCAAGCGCTGGTTAGCTCAGTGTCAGGATAATGTGACTGAGTGGGATATCAGGTCATAGTGCCAGTGGTCCAGTCTCACAGTGGGGTAGCAATAACAAGTCAGCATGAGTGTGCAGTCACAAGTCGGAACCCGTCCTGATATGGCCTCACATTATTTATTTGTGTGTTGTTGTTTTACATCCTAGCAACATCTATCATCCATGACCTTAGATGTTGCCTGGACAAAAAACTCCGACAACCAACCTTCCCCCTGCAGGCTCACTCAGTCTTCCGCCGTCACCCCCCCCCCCCCTCCAACCTTTTCCAGCACTCACTCGCTGACCTACGCTAACCCTTCATACCTCCCCCCTCCCAACTCCCTCCCGCCTCTCAGCCCCCCCCCCCCCACCCCCACCCCACGCCCCATCACTCTCTACTGTCTTCCAGGACGCACTGACCTAGGTGTGCTTCCACCCCCACCTACACCCTCCCCCTCCCACCTACACCATCCCCCTCCCACTCCCCCCTCTCAGCCTCACCCATTCCCCCCTCCGCACACCACTGTCTACTGTCTTCCAGGACGCATTGACCAAGGTCTACTCTCAGTATCAGTGTCACCCCCGCCTCCCCCAATCCCCCTGTGGCGTGCTCAGCCGTGTACCGTGCTCAGCCGTGTACATAGACTCAAACTCAAGGCATTGTCAATGGTCGTAAGTCACTAACCTTATAAATTTAATATAATGTTTTTGGTAAAGATGTTTTCTATATGTGTACCAAGCGATTTGTTTCTAGGTGGTGTGGTTTTAGAGATATTTCACTTTTCCTGGATTTTCTGTATGAAGATTGCTCACCACCATTGACAATGCCTTGAGTTTGACGGTATGCGCAGTGCAAAACATTAGTTTTAATCAAAATTAATAGAAATCAAGAACCCTAACCTTATAAATTTAATATAATCTTTTTGGTGAAGATGTTTTCTATATGTGTACCAAGCGATTTGTTAATAGGTGGTGTGGTTTTAGAGATATTTCACTTGTTCTGTATTTTCTGTATGAAAATTACTCACGACCATTGACAATGCCTTGAGTTTGAGTCTATGTACACGGCTGAGCACGGTACACGGCTGAGCACGCCACACCCCCTCTGACCCCCCCCCCCCCCCCACACCCCCTTCCCGTCCCTGTCGCCTCTTAATCCTTTCCCGCCTCAGTGAATAAATAGACACAGCATTGTTCTGGGCAATAACGAGAATATGCAAATAAGCAGCCCCCCCCCCCACCCTCCACCTAACCACGTGTCCGAACCTGAACGCTAGGGACCCGCTTTTTCAGCTCCAGTCGGGTCCCCGTGCTCCTTCTTATAGAAACGGCCTGAGATCGGTCGCCATTTTGGAAAACATTATAAAATTCTGCTATTAACATACAGCAGAATATGAATTATTATGGTAAGAAAGGGGCCACGAGGTCAACATTAAATGACATATTTAGGGAAAATCAGCTACAAATCCACAGTTTACTACTTTTCGTCTGATGTGTGTGATTATGAAAAAACAAGAAGCATTAGTTTAAACAAAATGTTGGCAGGTCATGTGAGTTGAATCGCTGGCTGACCCACACATTAAAATGTTATAGATTCTCTGCGATTGAAATCTCTCCTGCTTAATCAACGATTGTATCAATAAAAAGTGAGGTTATTGCCGGGGAAGAGGTACGAATCTCTTTTTAAACAATTGTCTCTCACTATTTACTTTTAAAATTGATACTTGTCACTTCCTAGCCTGGTGCTTGGCATTAATAGGATACGGCAAGGACTAGTTAACTCAATGTCAGGATAATGTGACTGAGTGGGATATCAGGTCATGGTGCCGGTGGCTTGATTTCCCAGTGGGGCAGTATAAAGTCACCATGAGTGCGCGCTGCCACAAGTTGGTAACTATCCTGATATGACCTTAGATGTTGCCAGGACGTAAAACTCCAACAACCAACCCAAAAGGTGTTTATCATCCAACATTGCACAATCCTAGAATAGTGTTATAGGAATAATAACACACTGCTCCAATTCCCCCCCCCCCCCCCCCCCCCACACACACATAACAGGGGTTTATCATCGAGCATTGCACAATCCTAGGGTAGTATTATAAAGAATAATAACAGTTACATTTCTCCACTGCCGCACACCCCCAACACCCAGAAACTGCTGCTCACACAACGTTGCACAATCCTACAGCAGTGCCATAGGGGCTATTATGTATTATGCTCAGTTTACGCCAAGCCGAGTCTTCGCCAGATTAGCCAATGGCGCCACCGCTGCAGAGCAAGAGCAACTCTGCTTGGAGCTCAAGTTCCACTTCCGGTACCCCCACCACCCCCCCTCCACCCCCGCCGCCGACCTCCACCCCCCATCCCTCACCGCCCCCTGGTGGCAGTGGGCCGCACTGAAAGGCGGGAAAGGTCGATGAGTATTGATCTGGATATCGCACACAGCCCCGCTTTACCAACAAATCACACAGCCCTGTGGGAAACTTCACCAAATCTTCGCCTACCATTTTTTTAGTGGGGGGGGGGGGGCTATGGTGTATTTATGCTGCCCATAACGGTTAAAGGCTGCATTCCATATACGCGTAATGCGTAATGCGTTATGCGTTACGCGTTATGTGAATGCCTGCATTCCATATACGCATAATGCGTATTGCGTTATGCGTTATGCAGTGAAGTATATAAAAAGTACATGTGTCTATCTATCTGTCATATATGAACATACATATATGTACATATATATATGTACATATATATACATGTATATACATGTATTATATATATACATATTAACATATGTACACATATTTATACATATATACACATATTTATACATATATATATATAATATATGTACATACATATATGTACATATATGTACATATATGTCCATATATGTACATATATGTACATACATATATGTACATATATACACGTATAGACATGTATTATATATATACATATTAACATATGTACACATATTTATACATATATACACATTTATACATAGCTATAATAATATATGTACATACATATATGTACATATATGTACATATATATACAGGACACAGGAAGCTAACCTCTCTCATTCCTTGCTTGGATTTAACAGACAGTGTAGATACAGGGATAAAGACTGGGGGCTAGCCTTTGGTCATTTAGCTAGCCTTTGGTCGTGTAGTTACAGGGTTTAAAAGACTCTTTGCTGCCTATCTTCTACGCCTATGTCCTTAATTGTCCCGGCTGTCCGTAATTATCAGTCGCCTCCTCCAGCCTTATATCAATGGACAAATGCGACTGACGCTTTTCTATTCGCACCACCTTTACGCATTACGCATTACGCACCGATCGCTACATGGAGCGATCGGAATAATGGATTTTATTCGCATTCGCATTCGCATTACGCATGTATGGAATGTAGCTCATAGGTTTCAAGGCGTTTAGATTTTTTGTCGCATTCGCATTCGCATTACGCATTACGCGTATATGGAATGCGCCCTTAAGTCTAATGACCTGTTTCACCATTAGACAGTAATAGTCTTGTGGTTTCCCCTAGTTTTGTTACTTTCTGTTGTGTAGCTATCTACTGCATGCATTCTTTCTTTGTCAATCCCAAATAGCCGATGTTTACTTTTTGTGCTGGGGGGGGGGGGGGGGGCTTAAACAAATTAAACAAAGCATCCTTTCTCTGTTTGTAGTCATTCTTCCACACCTCCTTACCCTCTGTGAGACTACAATCGGTTAGTTCTTTAGTTACCTATAGACATTTTCCCTGACTGCCTTCACCTTGTTGCATTAGTGGTCATTAGTTTTGGTTTAAAGTTTAAAGTTTACCTCCGGGGTGTATCAATCTTAGCATGTGTACCTTCTATGAGTTTGTTTGAATTATCAGTGTATTTAAAAATAATTGTGATGTTAGTTAGTCTAGCAGTGCATTGAGCTCCCTATTGATTAATTTATAAATAAATAAACTGCACGATTTGGTTATATCTACAGTCCACAGTTTGTATGACAGAGTTGTTAACATATTGCTCAATTTGTATAAGATCTAAACCAAAAAGTGAAATAGTTTGTTTTCATCATCATCATCATCATCATCATCATCAGCATCATTCTGTCGGTCATGATGAGACAAAGACTGCTTTCATTACTTGACTGCCGCTCTCCATTTAGCTCTCTGCTGTGAGAGTGATGTCCATGAGTCGGTCTTAATGTCTCTCAGCTTCAGGTTTCTCTTGATGGTATCCTTGAACCGAGACGAGGGCACCCTCTCTTTCTGTAACCAGAAGACAGTTGAGAGTAGAGGATCTGCTTTGGTAGCCTGTCTGATGGCATCCTCATGAGGTGTCCAGTCCACCGGAGATTCTTTTTGATCAGAAGATCTTCCATAGAGGGCAGCCCTGTCCGTTCGAGTATTTCCTTATTTGTCACTTTGTCCTTCCAGGTTAGCCTCATGATCGAACGCAGATGTCGCATCATGAAGGCATGCAGCTTTTTCACATGTTGTCTTTACACTGTCCAGGCCTCGGCTCCGTATAGTAGGGTGGTTAGCATGGAAAGCACAATTGCACGGTTTGTTTTCAACCCTGACATATATGCACAACATGCAAACCTTCATAGGAACATGGATTCTGCTATTATTTGGAATGTTTTTTTGGGCTATTACTTGGAAGGTTTTCACATTTGGTTTTCATGTCACACTGCAGTGTCCAATTTCAGAGAATGACCCCTTTACTAAAGCAACCGAATGCAATAGTTCACAGTTGTGCATTATGTCCACCTGACTGAATAAGAAAGACCATGTTAGGTGTCATGCGGAAACAGATGAACAGCAGGGAACGATTGGTTGTTGGAGTTTTACATCCTGGCAACATCTAAGGTCATATCAGGACGGGTAGCGACTTGTAGCAGTACACACTCATGGCTACTTTATAGTGCTGCCCCACTGGGAAATCAGGATGCCAGCACCATGACCCAATATCCCACTCAGTCACATTATCCTGACACTGAGCTAACGAATCCTTGCCCTATCCTATTAATGCCGAGTGCCAGGCTAGGAAGCGACAAGTATATATTTTTTATAAGTGATTGGTTTGACTCGACCGGGAACCAAACTCCCAACTTTCTGCACGCTAGGCCTGCGCTGTACCGATTCGGCCACAGTGCCCAGTGCCACAGCAGGGAGAGTGGCTGCACATTGTGAGCTAGACCAGTTAAAGGGGCTGCAAACATTGTTTGTTGGGGGTTTTACGTCCAAGCACCGGACACAGTGGCCGAATCGGAAGAGCGCTGGCTCTCCTCCAGTGTCACGTGACCTGAGCACTGACCTACATCCGCCCTGCTTATTTACTACTTGTGTATCTACCTCACATCCGGGACCCTAGATAAAAGATTCACCTCTGACTCGGTTCAGAGGTGAATTACAACCCAATATAAAAAGTTGGAGAAAATGTGTCTCACTGTTGATGGTGTTAGTTTGGCATTCCTACCTTCTATTGATTAAAGTTGCATGGTCCGATGAAATATTTATTTTTCAAAACCAAAACATGTATCTTAATTTGATTATATATATCCATCTTAGATATTGGTGCATTAACAAGTGATTTGGTACAGCATATATAGAATAACCAGTGAATTTACTACCTCATCCTACTTTGAGAAACCCATCACACAAGGAAGCCATTAATCAATTAGGTCAATCTTGTGGCCAGTAGCCTTGCCCCTCATTCCAAGTACCTAGTTAGGTTCCAGGATTTCAAGTGGTAGTATTGCTGGCACCATAGCCTGAGTTGATATAAAGTTGCATGGAATTTTGTATTAAATAATTGTTACAGATCTGAATAAGAGTGATGTGATAATTATTTATATTATTATCCGGGAACAATACATTTGATAATCATGCAAGTGACATGCTAGAATAGCTGTACACAAGTAAAGACACACACTTAAGGTCAAACAAAGAATTAACACAACACATGCAAATATAAACAAACAACACATGAAGCTAACTGAGTGGATTTTTTCCGTTTATATAAATGCTTCGTTAAAGTTGTCTTACATGCCATAGATGTTATCAAATAAATATTGACTGAATACTTATGAAAACAATGTAACTGATGCAATTGTTATTATTATTATTATTATCCTCTTCTTCGACGCAGGCTTGTGGTATCCTATACAAAGCTCGTAGCTCTCAGCTCTAGTGCTATGCGGCCTCGAAATCGCACAGGAATGTTTCTCCCATTTACTACATGTTATAATTAAGCATGAATATTAATTTGAACATTTTGGGAAATTTTGTTCATAAAATACAATATTGAATATTGTCATACAAAAGTCTCATATATGTTATATACGAAATGTTACCATTACTTATCAAGTTCATTGAAAATATAAATAGTTTTTGACCTCTCAGTAAGGCAGTTCTATAAGCCAAATAAGTAGAGCACTTGCCTTTCCATTTGCTAGGTCATGGAATTCGAACCCCCTGGTTTGAACCCTGGTTGAGTCAAATCAATGACTTAAAAAATTATACTTGTCCCTACCTAGCTTGGTATTCGCCATTATTGAGTTGGAAATATGAGATCAAATGTAAGTATGTGGTTTGATTTTGACCAAAAGAATTATGCTTCATCAGCCCATGGGTCCCCATAACCTACAACGACTTACATCATTAGGTCAGCCCACATCACATCACATGCCAAGAAACAATTGATGGTGCAATGGCGCCATCAGGGGGAAAAAAGGGTACCCAGGCTATATTTTATTTAGGTCATTCCACATCACGTGGTCATTGCGAGATGTCAATACTGGTCATAGCGAGAGGACTTTTGGAAAGCTTGTCGAAAGTATTTTTGGTTCTTTTAGCTCAAATTGCTTCAAAACTAGTCATTTTCCCATCAAAATGACTCCGGACTAATGATTAGTAGCTCATAACGATCAATTTGATATATTTATCTAAAAAATAAGACAAACATTCAAGCGCCATCGGACCATGCAACTTTCAAATCCAATAGCGGTGTTTTCCCTTAACATATACTCTTTAGAGTGTTAAAATCACATAATATCAAGGCAGAATGACGCAAAATCAGTTTGAAGTGATATACAGTCTATGAATGAAATCTTCCATGTTTGAATGAACTGATTGTACCACCTAACTACCTCAGCCAATGAAAATGACTGCTTCCCAACCTAGATTGGATTATCGAACCTTTCAACTTCCTGCCAGTGACTGCCATGTTGACATGTGGGCTCTGACAATTTAGACTTCAAAGTTCATTGATATATGGGACATATATATATTCTAGCATGTTACTTGCATGATTATCAGCTCAAAAAATGAGAGTTAATATATCCAGGAATGTGAATAATATATTTTGCTCTTTTTAAATTAAGAATTAATGTGCTCATTTCATTTACCTACATTTTCTCCACTTTTAATATAGGGTTGTTCTTCACCGCTACTCAGGCTACTGTAGTACTGAGTGAATCTTTTATCTAGCGGGACCCCTGATACCTGCATCCAACCAGCATGCTTATGGCTGACCTAGCTACGAACTGGGTGCAGTGGCCGAATCGGTAGAGCGCGGGCCTCACGTGCGGGAGATCGGGAGGTCGGTTCCCGGTCGAGACAAACCAATGGCATAAAATTGATAATTGTCGCTACCGAGTCTGGCGCTCGGCATTAATAGGACTGATTAGCTCAATATTATCAGGACAATGTGACTTAATGGGAAATTGCCTCATGTTGTGATATCCCACTCAGTCACATTATCCTGACACTGAGCCAACCAGTCCTTGCCCTATCCTAATAATGAAATGAGAAGGAAATTGATGCTCTCATTGCACTATGCAGCTTTAACCGGAACGGGAACTCTCCTCCAGTACCACGTGACCTGAGCACTGACCTACATCCGCATATGCTTATTTACCACCTGTGTATCAACATCACAACCGGGACGCCAGATACCTGCACCCAACCACCATGCTTACGGCTGACCTAGCCGCGCGTGTTCGCCACCAGGGGCGCCACCAGGGGGCGCCACCTGCACCCCCACCCGCTGCCAGGTCAAGGGTGAAGCCATTCGAGATCCACTTTGGGATCCATTTACTGGCAAGGCGCTCCGGATACGGAGTTCCCTACTGTTACCTCAGTAAATCTCAGTCACTTTTCACAAACATTTCAACAGCAGAAATCCACACAAAAATACCTAGACGCGATTTTCTAGTTGGTGCATTAGTTGATTAAGCAGGGGAAATTTCAATCGTATACAATTGGTCTTTCTCATTCCACTGCTTCTTGCCCTATCCTAGTAATGCCGAGTGCCAGGCTAGGTAGTGACAGGTAAACAAATTTAAGCCATTGGTTTGACTCAGCCAGGGTTCAAACCCCATGACCTATCAGAATGGAAGGTGGCTGCTCTCCTCATTCGGCCATCGCGTCCATACTGTCACTTGGTAAGGCGAGATCAGAAATGAATTAAAGAGTTTTCTGGAAGATATACTCAGCGAAGTCATGCCTTGGGGATGAGGAGGCTATGTCATCAAAGTCACATGAGAGCATCAAATTACAACAACAAAACTTATCAAGATTGAATCCTACAAATCCATCACACCAGACGGGATGGCCGAATGAGTATCATTTCATAAGTCATTGGTTTGACTCGACCAGGATTCGAAACCGTGGATTCGAATCCCATGATCGACCAAAACTGGAGATGGATGCTCAACTCATTCGGTCATCCTGTCTGGTCCCCATTCAGCATATTGCCTACATATTCTAGCCTTAAAATCATGTTTTTCTATAGCAGGATTACATTTTGCTCGGCTAGTTGGTCAGCTGGTGAGTTGCCTTATTACTTGGCATGGCACCTACAGTTTTCATCACACGCGACACCTGCCAGTCACCACTGCACACCTCTCCACTTCCTAATCCCCACACGCTCCCCCATAGGAAGTTGTTGTTGTTTTTGGGGGAGTTTTCAGTCGCGTTGGCGGCCTGAAAGCTATAAATCTGCAGCACTGGATGGGCATCGTCACAGGGGGTCCCATGCAGCCAGGAATTGGCTTCCGGTGCGTAGTGGTCGGAGAAATCAGATGGGGAGGGGAGAAAGGGAGCAAGCGGGCAGGTGGTGGGGCAGTGCGAGGAGGCTGAGTCCACAGGAAGTGCCTGGAGAATTTGTCTGAACCCCAAATCCTACATGGACTGCCACAGGAAAGGACACAGTGAATGGTCTGAACCCTAAAAACTAGGGAGCGGTCTGAACCCCAAACTCCACACGGACCCCCAAAATGAGGAGCTAGTTAGTGGTCTGAACCCCAAACCCCACAGGGACCCCACAGTGTGTAGCTAGTGAGTGGTGCGAACCCCAACCCCCACAGTGAGTAGCGAGTGAGTGGTCTGAACCGCAAACCCCACACGGACCCCCACAGTGAGTAGCTAGTAAGTGGTCCGAACCCCAAACCCCACACGGACCCCCACAGTGAGTAGCTAGTGAGTGGTCCGAACCCCAATCTCCACACGGAGCCCCACAGTGAGTAGCTAGTGAGTGGTCTGAACCCCAAACCCCGCACAGACCCCCACAGTGAGTAGCTAGTAAGTGGTCTGAACCCCAAACCCCACACGGACCCCCACAGTGAGTAGCTAGTGAGTGGTCCGAACCCCAAACCCCACACGGACCCTGACAGTGAGTAGCTGGTAAGTGGTCCGAACCCCAAACCCCACACGGACCCCAACAGCAAATGCTCAGCGAGTGGTGTGAACTCCAAACCCCACACGGACCCCACAGCAAGTACCCGGGTAGTGAGGTTTCACCCATAAACCCTAACCACCAAAGGAAGCGTCCCGCCAACCTGTAATCAGCAGTGACAGACATCTATGACAGATGGTGATCAATGCTTGTCAGGGGTTCACAAAGCACCCAGGGTTGCTTGTTTGTTGATGTTTCATGTCCTGGCAACATCTAAGGTCATATCAGAATGGGTAGCAACTTTGTCGAGTAAAAAACAATGACTTAAAATTTGATAAAGGTTTATCGCTTCCTGGTTTGGTGCTCAGAATTAATAAGATAGGGCAAGGATTGGTTAGCTCAGTGTCAGGATAATGTGACTGAGTGGGATATCAGGTCATGGTACTGGTGGCATGGTCTCCCATTGGGGCAGCACTATAAAGTTGCCTTGAATGCACACTGGTGGAGTGCCCCCCCCTCTCAGCTGCTGGGTAAATTGCCGGGCGCCCCCCCCCCTCACGTCACATATATATTATGTATATGATGATTTGATGATTTGATTAATATTATATTATTGACCAATGATATGTCGATGCAGCCTATGCTTTTTGCTGCGGGCTGGCTGGATGATCGAGAGTGGTGCCACCCCCCCCCCCCCTTTTCGCCATTGCTACCTGTATCCACTTTCCATTCGCACCTATATTTTACTTTTATGATTGACCGGTAGGGCTATATTGCTCAGACAAAGAGAGCCTCGTGAATAAAGAGGTTTTCCAATCCACTAATTGCTGTGACTCATCTCTTTATTGCATAGCCGGATTTAAATATGCATATATAATATGTACTATATATATATATATATGTATATACACATTGAATGGTATGTCTATGAAGTTAGACCCTACCACTCAACCTTTCTTTGCAGACCTCAAAGTATGCAAGTCTTGACTACATGTTTGTACACCTCACCCAAAAGTCCTCCGGTGCTCGTGGCGGTTTGTCGCGCCTGTGTAGTGACAATGGAAACGGGTGGCGGCGCCACCATCGAGCAGAGGAGGCGATATAGAATAATCGGTACAAATGAAATATACAACAATTCCCTTCAGCGCCTTTATCCTCGCATAATTCGTTATACTTCTCACACACACACATATATATATATAAATTTTTTTTTTGGTGGTAAATATGTTTATTCTGCTGAATAAGTCTTTTGTCAGTGCCGAAGCACTGGTCTTCCAGCCATTTTTCAATTCAGGGTTATTTACACAAAAGGTATATAGAATAAATACCGTAAAAACTCCCTAACCTCCCACCTCCACAGATCGACCACTCCCCTATATCGATCGCTTTGTTTGGGTCCCAACAATACCATTGTAACCATATTCTAACTCCATAAACCGACCACGTCCCTCAATGGACCATTTAAAGTCAGTCCCAAGGTTGGTGTAAATATATATATATAGGGCCTACATACACACATACATATATGTATGAATACACACATACATATAAAAGTCGGTCCCAAGGTCGATCGATTTAGAGATTTTTTACTGTATATATATATAAATAAATATATATATATAGGGCCTACATACACACATACATATATGTATGAATACACACATACATGTATGAGAATAAGGGATGTTGGGAAGAGAGGTGCCCAGAAGGAGTACCGAAAAACATTAGGCACTATTCTTTATTTATATTCACATAATCAATAGATTATATAGCATATATATATATATGGATAGTGATAATCCCATTATCGCAGGTAATAATCTCTGGAGTGTCCTGCTCCCCCCCCTCTCCTCCCCCCCCCCCCCCCCCGCCCCAGGGTGAGGGTCCAGCATGCACCTCGCCAGCCCCCTGCGCAACACGCTATAAAGTCCACTGCTTGGATCTGTGGCCGTGTAGGCAGGCTATGGTGAAATCAATACAGGCAAAATGAGAAAGGAAGAGTATAAAGAGTGAAAGAAGAGAGAGAGCCAAGCCCTCAGGATTATTCTTATATGGTACATGGATCCAGTATGGCATATCACCTGACCACATTCTCCCAATGAGAATCAAGCATCTACAGCTCTGCCAATGAGAAACAAGCATTTCCGGTCCCCATGGTTACAGTGATCTGCCCACCACCACCAAGCATCGTGGCTCCCTTGGTCACCATCTGCCCTGAGCTGAGTGTGGGCTCTACCCACTACCCCCTCCCCCCTAGCAGAGGGGGGGGGGGGTAGTGGGTAGAGCTTTAAGCGCCCCTTACACACTATCTTACTAGCAACACAATGTCTATTTACCAATGAGTCAAGTACGACCAGCAACTACATGAACACCTCTCTGTGCCTGGCCCTATATACCTTTTTCATAAATAGAACATTTGCATTCCTCCACCAATGCATCATTATCGGAATATTTTACAACGCCACTTGCTAGGAAGCACCGCCAACTCATATCGCATACTTGTCTCTCTATCTCTGCATACATAAGAATTATTATTATTATTAATGTAAATATTATTTAGTTATTACAGGTTAACACAACAGGAGACATATGTAGCTGGATTGAGTAGAGACTCTGGCTGGCCCAAAAGACCTACCGTTTATTAAACACAACATTTTTTTAAGCTAGAGTTCAGAACCAAATGCGCCCACTGGAGGGGAAAACCATTGGAAGCTGGGGAAAGCGCGCCAAACACCCCCCCCCCCCCCGGCTTAAGCAGCTGGCCAGATGCCAGGCTGCTGGAGCTGCTGTACCCACATAACCAGCGTGCCAGCGAGAGGGTCGCGTGTTCGAATCTAGCAGACACAATTACAAACGATGGGTTCCATGTTAAATAATAGTTGCATAATCCTTATACTGCAGATATATGACTGCATACAGACTAATTCTTCAACTAGTAGTTAAACAAGAAATAATTCCCACCACTCATTTAGAAGCTTAGTCAACATGGTCGATTGCTGCAGTGTTGGTGTCAACAGAAAGTAGGTCAAGTTGATTAAGTCCCGGCAGCAGGACTCGCCGCTGCTAATTTCGCAGCATGCAATTAAATCTGATTGGTCTTGGGCGTTGCGTATGAGGTAATCAATGTATTAGGTAGAAGTGGATCCAACCTAATTCACCAATCCTGATCGAAAATCAAATCGCTCCACAAACTCCAACCCAGTTTGTGCTTAGTTGGTTGGTTGCCGGAGTGTTATGTCCTTTAAGGCAATTTTAGCCTAACGCGGCTGTCACACTTCACTGGATTGGGGAAACGGAAAGAAACCAAACAAAGTCTCTTGATATCCAGCAAAGTCCGGTTTGTGTCCGTTGCATATCCATTCCATATCCGTTGATATCCATTGATATCCGGCCTGATCCAGTACAAGTTTTGAACATGCACAAAACTTGGAACGGATGCTGCCGGATTGATGTCTATGGTTCTTGTCTGGTTTGAGTCCGTTTAGTCCGTTTACCATTCGTTGATTATCCGTTCATGTCCGTTTCATGTCCGTTTCATGTCTGTTCGTCCAGCGGCCTTTGACCCGATATCGCAACATTTTGACACATTTTAATACATCTTGATACTTATCACACCTGAACACCAACATACTAGACAATTCTGTCCATTGCTCAATCCGGTGATGTGTGACAGCCGCTTTAGATTGAGTACGGAGCATGTAGGCTTACGACTAGTATCCCCCTCGTGCCCCCTCATACACACGCTCCCATGCGCGCAGTTGCTAGTCTCCCATTAAACCTCGACAAGACGAGATGGCCGAATGAGTTGAGCGTCCGTCTCTCGTTTTGGTAGATCGTGGGATTAGAACCCATTGTTTCGAACTCTGGTTGAGTCAAACCAATGACTTAAAAATTGACAGTATCTAGTCGCTTCCTAGCAAGGTGCTCACATGGGAAGCCAGTGCTCTTAAAGCTGCATAGTCCGATGAAATATCAAATTTTCAAACCAAACCAATTATCTAGATTTGATTTCACATATCTAACTTAGATACTGATGCACTTATTAAGCATTTGTTTCTGCATAGAAGGCAATACGGAGTCGATTTAACAGAACCTGTTACTGCAGAAGTCTATGGTGTCAAGAGTTTTGGCAAGCTTGCCAAAACTAATTTTCGACGTTTGCACCCAAAATATCTCAAAAGTTTACCATGTGAAATAAAAGTAACTTTGAACTAATGTAAAGTAGATACTAGTGATCGATCGAATATATTTATCTCAGAAAAAATACAGAAATTCAAAACCATTGGACTATGCAACTTTAATCTTATTGATTTGGCAACCGCGTCCAGTCCGAAATCACCACAACAGTTGTTTTTTGGGGAGTTTTCAGTCGTGTTGGCGCTCTGAAGGCTGCAAATATGCAGCATTGTATAGGCATCGCTGAGAAGGGGGGAGGGAGATTGGGTGAGGGAAAAAGGCAGAATAAGATTTCAACCACAGTCCTCTAAGAGGTCCAGGGGAGGCTGGTTGGTTGGTGTAGTTCTATGCCTCAGCAAGACCCTAAGCCATACCAGGACTGGTACTGACTTGTGACAGCGTGCACTCATGGCGATTTTATAGTGCTGCCTCATGGGGAAATCAGGCCAACTGCACCATAACCTGATGTCCCACATAGTCACATTATCCTGACACTGTGTGCCCAGTCCTTATCCTAACCTTGTAACGCCAAGCGCAGCAGCAATAAGTACCAATTTGATAAGTTATTGATTTGACTCGACCAGGATCAAAACTTCAGACCTTCCACACCCACCAGTATGCACAGTAGGTCCGGCCAAGAGTTGGGGGGGGAGTGAAGTAAGGATAGGATTAGTTAGGCGGTGCGTGGGGTTATTTGTTAGGTGTTAGTGAAGATTAGTGGTTAGTTGTGGTCAGTGGTGTCAAGTCCTGTATGGGGACGAGGAGGGCTAGCCGTGGTTGTCAAGGTCTGGGCGACCGATATACCCATGAAGCAGTACTTTGTCCGCTTCACACCAGACGGCAGCACCACGCGGTGGCGGCGTACCAGGTTAGGCTGTCCCGGCGCGATCCGGTGATGCGGATTCCGAGGCACACCAGTTTGCCAGGGACACTTCCATTCAAATGCATTGTTAACGGCCGTGAGCAAATCTTCATACAGAAGAAGTCAAATATCTCCCAAATTACACTATCTAGAAACAAATCGCTTGGTACACATATAGAAAACATCTTTACCATAAAGAATATATTAAATTGATAAGGTTAGGGTTCTTGAATTATATTAATTTTGAATAAAACTAATGTTTTGCACTGCGCATACCGTCAAACTCACGGCATTGTCAATGGTCGTGAGCACTGTTCATACAGATAGTACAGAAGAAGTCAAATATCTCTCAAATTACACCATCTAGAAACAAATCGTTTGGTACACATATAGAAAACATCTTTACCAAAAACATTATATTAAATTTATAAGGTTACTGACGATGCTGTTTGATTTTGACGCATGTGCAGAAGCGATGTCTCCCTCGCAAACTGGTGTTCCTGGGAAACCGCAACACTGGCTCATGTGAGAGTCAATCGAACACAGGGTTCGAACCCTAGTTGAGCCAAGGCCACAACTCCCCCTTTAGTAACCTGTACAAATGCGAAGTCACAGGAAAGGATGGGAAAAAGTACACCTCGGCCGAGCAATACTACTGCTCAATAATGGCCAAATATCACGATAAACATGACATAATGAGAATGATCGAAAACACGGACAACCCGTACACAATAAAAGCAATGGCCAAAAAAATATGGAGATCACCAGAATGGTGCAAAACAAATGAAAAAGTGCTGGAGGATATCGTCCACGCAAAATTCACACAAAACATAGAGCTAAAAGAAAAGCTAATAAATGCCCCTGGAAATGCATTCAGGGAATGCACAAAGTGCCCATACTGGGGCTCAGGAAGGTACCTGGACAGCGCCAGTGAAGGAGAAACGATAAAACCAGGTTACAAAAATAAAATGGGGGACATCCTCCAAAAAGTCAAGGAAACCCTGACAAATGCCAACAAATAAAAAGGAAAAATATAAATAAGGAATAAACAAAACTATACAAATGTTCAGATCGGGGAGAACTGGGAAAGGAACCAGGGCTCCAAACCATGAATATCACAAATTTACTATCTCACTAACACGCTTTACTAAAAATATGCCATCCTCCACACAAAACAGGTAATAAGTGCAGTGACTTACACAACTACCCACCAGAGGGAGATGCGTGTGCTGCATGCACCAGCACACCCCCCCCCCCACACACACACACAAACTCAATCTAACTAAAACTAAAAAGTAAAATTCGCGAAATCAAGCAACCACTCACCGAAAAGCACAAATATATATGGTAGAAGAAATTGAATGCAAGCTGGGGAGGGGCACACACTTTGCCCACCTAAACTGCCAGAGTGCATCCAACAAAATCGACACAATAAAAATACACCTAAAAAGAGAAAATCTCGACATACTGGCACTGTCAGAAACATGGTTCACTGACAACCACAAAAACAACACCCTCAACATAGATGGATATAGGCTTGTACGCAATGATAGGCAGCAAAATAACACACTAAACCAAACAAAAAAGGGTGGAGGTGTTGCCCTTTACTGCAAAGACACCAAAATTCTAGATCCTGAAGCACTAATAACAGCTAACTTATCAAATGAACACATAGAACTACTATGGTGCCTAATAAAAAATGAAAAGCAAGCAAATATAGCCATAGCAAGCCTCTACAGACCTCCATCAGGGGAAATTGAACTCTTCATTGAAGCCCTAGAGAAGAGCATAAACACCATAAAAAAACTGACAAAGGCAGAAATCTTCATACTAGGAGACTTTAATGTAAATTACAACAGCAATGATAAAAACAAACTAATGCTGCAAACCACAATCAAAATCTTAGGCCTACAACAGCTCATCACTGAAAAAACAAGGCTCAGTAAAAATAGCACCACAATTGACCTAATACTAACCAACTCAAACCACGCCACTAAATGGGGCACCAGGAGCTGGGGTATAAGTGATCATGAGCTAATATATGTAACAAGGAAAAAACTAAAAAGCACAAATCACTATGAGTATAAGATGGGCAGGTCCCTAAAAAACTACTCAGAAGATGCATTAAAAAATCATCTGCACCAAAACATAAACAACATCACACAAAACAGAGATGATGTTAATATCTATTGGGGCAACATCATCGCAGAAATAAGAAAATCAGCTGACGAGATGTGCCCCATTAAGAAAATAAAAATACAAAAAAACCAGGACCCCTGGGTAGACAATGACCTGCTAACGCTCATCATAGCCAAAAGTAAACTGGGTAATAAAGCAAAGCTCACAGAAACTATAGAAGACAAACTGGCCTACCATATTGCCAGAAACCACTCTCTCAAAGCTGTGAGAACAGCAAAAAAGAAATACATAATAAAGCAGGACAGAGACTGGGGAAGCAATACAAACAGATTCTGGAAGAATGTAGACCTATTATTCCCCAAAAATAACAAAGAAGAGCACACAACCTTCCAAGATAACGAAGGGACAATACTCTCAGACAAAGATGCAGCAAACAAACTGAACACGCACTTTGCCACAATAGGACAAACGCTGTCAGGAAAATTTAAAAAAAGGTGGGAAAATAGATCAGGAACTGTGCAGAATGAAATCCCCACCTGCAAAACAGATATAATAGAAGTAAAAAAACTAATAAATGACATAGACACAAATAAACCAAGTGGAATAGACGAAATACCAACCAAAATGCTGAAAGAGGCACTCCAAGCCATCCCAGCCACTATAGTCGACCTATTCAACATCTCCTTTGAACAGGGGCATTTTATCTCAGCCTGGAAAATGGCAACCATTACCCCTATCCACAAAAGTGGAGACAAACAAAACATGGGAAACTACAGGCCAATATCGATTCTTCAAACCCCAGGCAAGCTCATTGAAAAAGTGCTACATAGACACATAAATGAACACCTGGAAAAAAACAATATACTAAACGAAAGACAAGGAGGTTTCAGGAAACTGCACTCCACATCTAAAACAATAGCTAACCTAACAAATGACATATTGGCGTCAATGAACCAAAAACAATTAGTTGGAGCAGCCTTCATTGACTTCAGCAAAGCATTCGATACAGTAGACCATAACATACTATTGGAAAAACTAGAATCCATGGGCATAAAATCCAACACTATGGACTGGATAAAATGCTACCTGAAAGACAGGCAACAGAGAACAAAAATAAACAATACACTATCAGACAACCAACCTGTCACATGTGGTGTACCCCAAGGGTCAGTGCTAGGGCCACTGCTCTTTATAATCTACATAAACGATCTTGAAAAATGGTTACAAACCGAATGCCTCCAACTATATGCAGATGACACAGTCATATATGCAAACGGCACCACAGAAGAGGAGGTAATAACTAAACTAAACAAGCTCCTACTAAAACTGGATGAGTGGTGTGAGTCCAACAAAATAACCATCAACACAAGCAAGTCAAAAACAGTTCTCTTCTCGCATAAACAAATGCCAGAAAGAAAACTACACTGTAAGCTAGGAAGCCAAACACTAGAAAATGTAGACCATTACAAATACCTAGGCCTTGAGTTGGACAGCCAACTAAACTACAACCTATGTATAAACAAAATTGTCCAAAAGGTAAACCACAAACTGTGGCTATTTGCAAAGCTAAGAGACTACATGACACAAGAAATGTCAATAAAAATCTTCAAGGGCATGGTGCTACCCTATTTTGACTATGGAGATGTAAACTACATGGGTGCAAAGAAAGAACTTCTAAAAAAACTGCAAACACTACAGAACAGAGCCCTGAAAATCTGCCTCAGAGTAGACAAGCTGCACCCCACCTATGACATACACAAAAGAACCAAAGTAAAATTGCTAGAAAATAGGAGAATAATTCATCTGAAAACATTAGCATACAGCTATAGTCAAGACAATAAACTCCTAACAAAACCACAAAGGGCAACTAGAGCAAATAATGCGCCACTACTAAAGCAGACCAGAAGCCAAATAAAAGCTCACGAGAGAAGCACGCTAGAAATGGCTGCCAAGGTGTGGAATGCCCAAACAGTAAAGGAACGACAAATTCCTGACCTAAAAACATACAAAAAATATCTGTGCAAAATAAGGCTAGGAACCCCCAACTAAGCTGCACCGCAAAGGGGCAGGTGATACATGTCACGGCCCACCAGCGAGACGCCCAATGGAAGGTAACCATACCAAAAGCACCCAGATAACACACCTCACAGCTGCGTACAAGCCTATGATATGTAAATAGGAGTAGGCTAGTCTAGAAATAAGAGTAGAAAAAATAAAGCACATATATGCCAAGAAAATCCAAAAAAATTAACATAGACTACTATAGTACTAACCAGACCAACCAACTATCTATCTGCTACTGAAATACAGGCAATCAAATACCTTATCAGCAGCTACTGTGTGATAAGACAACACCAACACTACAGCTGGCCAGCATTGAAAACAAGCCTGAATACCCAGGCTTATATGCTATGGACAGTATAAATACAGCCTCAAAAAAAAAAAAAAAAAAAAAAAAAAAAAAAAAGACTTAAAAATTGATACTTGTCACTTCCTAGCAAGACGCTCAACATTATTAGGATAGGGCAAGGACTGGTTGGCTCAGTGTCAGGATAATGGGACTGAGTTGGATATCAGGTCATGGTGCTGGTGGCCTAGTCTCCCTGTGAGGAAGCACTATGAATAAAGTCGGCACGAGTGTGCACTGTCATAAGTCGGTACCCGTCCTGATATGACCATAGATGTTTCAAGGACGTAAAACAACCAACAACCAACCAACCAACCAACCAACCTGTATCTGTCATTTATGTCAGACAATCAATTTAAATTAGATACTATTTCGGTAGTTATTACCAGTCCGTTGGTTCGTTCCGGTACATAGCAAGTATCTGAGTCCCGTTACTCGTCTCTCACGTGTCGGTACACGCCACACGGCCTTCAGCTAAGATTCCATATACGCGGTATGCGGCATGTGGCATGCGAATGCAAATGCAGTATGCAGCATGCGGCATGGATACCCATGCCGACTTTGAATAGTCGATGTCTTCTTTTTGTGTTGGGGGGTTGCTAAACAAACCAACAAAAAAGAATGAAAAGATACCCATCCCATTTTTGGAGTTTTTTGCTACAAATTTGTGAAGGAAAGTCACAGTTGATATTGTTTTCTAATACAAATGCAGCAGCATTCGCCTTCGCATTCGCGCCGATCGGTCCATGGGTTGATCCATTTGCCGCATTCTCATTTGCATTCGCGTTCGCATTCACACTCGCATTCGGATGTATGGAAGCACTACTATGCCTTCACATCCTTTTCGATATTTTGCTGCCTTCGCATTTGCATTCGCATTCACATAACGCGTATATGGAATCTTAGCTTTACTGTCTGTAAACAATTCAGTTCAGAGTTCTTCTATGTTCTATATCCTAGCCTCGTTTTCGATCAGGACGGGTACCGACTTGTGACAGTGCACACTCATGGTGACTTCATAGTGCTACCCCACTTGGAAATCAGGCCACCAGCACCATGACCCAATATCCCACTCAGTCACATTATCCTGACACTGAGCCAACCAGTCCTTGCCCTATCATATTAATGCCAAACGCCAGTCTGCGTAACCTTTTACATCAATTCTATAAGTCATTGGTTTGACTCGACCGGGAAGCAAACTTCCGATCTTCCGCACACGATCACCCAAGGCACCATGGTGGATTTTCAGGAGAGCGCAGGATTCTTCCTGTCTGGAAGGCTGCCAGTTCGAATCCCAACTCAGTCAAACCAATGAGTTACAACATTGACGCTACCTAGCCTTGTGCTCGGCATTACTAGAATAGGGCAAGGACTGGTTAGCTCGGTACCAGGATAATGTGACTGAGTGGGATATCAGGTCATGGTGCCAGCAGCCTGATCTCCCAGTGGAGCTGCACTGACAAATTACCATGAGTGTGCACTGTTACAAGTTGGCACCCATCCTGATATGACTTTAGATGTTGCTAGAATGTAACACCCCAACAAACAAACAAATGATCATGTGGTACTGAGGTCTATCTCCTACTATTTATACCCGATAGGTGGTGTCCCGCTAGGATCTGCTGGTAGTTGGCACGATGCCAAGCCATCCAGCTTCAGAGGGCCACACCCAGGGTGTGACAAGAATGTGAAGGGGGGGTGGCCCCAGTCTCTCGGCGTGGTCGCCTGGTTCACGCCAGTGCAGCACCAGCCGCGGTTGCTGGCCGACCTCTCTGCGGATACCCCGTGAGCTCTGGGTAGTAGGGACTAGCGCCTCTGGGCAGCTGGTTCGGCTCCTCATGAAAGCGGGCAGGAAAAAAATGAAATTAGCAGGGGAGGGTTTGCTGGGGGTGCGAAGGACGTAGACCCGGTGTTAACTACCCCGGTTGTGTGCGTGAGCAGCCAAGCCTCCTGCCCCTTCCACAAGGTTCCGAGCCACATCAAGGCGCAGGTGAAAACTGCGGTGCGGAAAGCAAAGGCTTGACCATACTGGGCGTGACACTGGGTTTCTACCAGCCTGTGGAGAAGAAGGCGGAGAATATCGACTAAGGTGGTCCCGTTACGGATCGCAAAGGATTAACGTTATCGCATACGATGGATCACTGCGGGACGTACCCATAGACCTGGACGTCGTGGTTTACTCCGCCTCAGGTGAGGGTCGGGTCTGAATGCTCGTCGGAGTCGGTCGCCTCTGCTGCCGGGTTGTTCCCATCGGAACAACCTGGCATCGAGAGGAGTGACTGGGACTGAGCTACAGGGCGAAAAAGGTTTTTAGCGTCTCATGAATCGCCTGTTGGCGTAATCACGGTCATTTGGGGTTGAGCACGGGTAAGAGATTGCGAGGACCCGCTACCAAGGCGTCCGAGTGGATGTCCCGGGTCGCTGTAGAGGGGGCCCGTTAAGCTGGCGCGTTTTCTTGCTGGGTCTACGTGGCGGGCTGACGGAGTTCGTTCCTGCTTGTCGCGACTGTGGCACGATCCATTTGACGAGCCCACGTAGTCTGAGGACTATTCAACGTGGCAGAGTGGGCATAGGCAGATTGTCCGGCCCTTATAATGTCCGACGGGGAGTATGAGTCTCCGACGATGAAGGGCTGGGGTCAAGCCCGCGAGGGTGAGGCCAGTCACGTTCCGTTGAGTGGTGGTATAGGCCAGTGGGTGAACTTGTTTTGTTGCCTACTCGCTATCCTTTCCAGCGGGAGCGAGAGGGCTAACACGAAGCAGGAACTGGCGTGTCCTGTCTATGTTTCGAAGGTGGTGTTCCGCCGTGACAGGGGGGCCTGTGCCTGTTTCTGTATGAGGTCAACCGAGTCGGACATAGGCGATTCCCCAAGCTAGTTCAGCGGTGGTCCATTTGGCTCGTCACATTTGTGAGGAGCTTTGCACACCGCGCCATTCTGGGAATGTGTGCGTCCATAGCCACGGCGGTGACGGGTTTGTGAGTGTGTCCTTTCAGTTTAAAGACGAGCGGGAAAAACATATCCTCGCAACGAGGCGCCGCGTGCAATGATCACGCACCTACATGTAGGGCCACGGGTCGGGTGATGGACGACGTAGTGGCGGGGTTCAGTGAGATTTCATGGAATTCCGACTCCAAGTCACGGCGCGCAGTGACCTTCACGAATAAGCAGCCCCAGACTTCTAATACCTTGCAAGGAGACGCTTTAGCGTTGCGGGCCGGCAGCACAGGTTGATCGCCTGCACCTCTATGACAGAGGGTCGCGGAGCTGCGTCGCGAACGGTTTTATAGCCGTCGCGGGGCCTCTTCGCGGAGACGTGGAAGAGGTCGTGGGGCTGGTGGCTCGAAAGAGAGGTACTGCGGCCGGGCGCGTAGGTGGCGCAGAAGACGCTCTGGGCGCAAGTCGAAGAGGCTGGCCGGGGTAGTAAGGGGAGAGGGAAGGCGCACCTCGTCCTGGTATCGCTTCATGGAGTCTGCTATCAATCTGGAGCGGAATCAGGGTCAGACAGGTCGGTCTCGACACCTCCACCGTCCACCCGCCGCCACCACGCAACGTCAGCTCAGGCGTGAAGGATTGGGCCTGAGTTTGCCAGTCGCAGCCGGGCTGAGTGGATGAGGGTGGTAAAGGCGGGCGTCGTAAGCGTCCGCAGTTGGCAGCGGTGCAGGCCACCCGACACGTTTTGAGTGCGGTGGATGGCATCGTGGTCCGGCTCCGCGGCGACAGTCCAAGTGGCAACGGTTTATATCAGCCGGTGTCATTGGGTCAGTTCCGCGGCGTCGGGTGTCGGCCGCTGCCGGGATCTGCCTCTCAGTTAGGGTGGCGACAGGGGCAGGCCAGATGATGGAGAGGCCGTAGGGCTGCTGTGGTGGTTCCTGTCCCTGCTGTGAGTCCTTTGGTCGCGGCCGGTGAGGCAGCGATGCCTCCGGGTAGCTGATCACAGTATTGTACTCGCGCTGACGGCATAACGCAGCGGGCTCTGCCAGGCGAATCGTTCGACGTGACGTCAAAGATCACTGAGTCGGTCAAGCGGCCTGGTCCAAAGCCATCATAGAGGCTTTTGACGCGTTGAGCGCAGACTCAGATACTGCTGGTACGCCAGGCTGAGGGTAGGCGCGGTGCGGATTTTTGACTGAGTGTGTCGAGGACAAGAAGGTTGTAGCGAGCGCAAGTTGGAGGCATCGCGCGAGCAGAGGCTCGGCAGGCTGAGGTCATAAATGAGTATCGATAAGGGCCTTTCCATGCCGCACGCTTACCCCCCCCCCCCCCGCGCGAGACTTGCAGAAAGCTGGATTGGATCACTAGATCCTTAGACTTAACTAGCTTCAGCATTGAGGATCTGCTGCACGAGGCTGGCCGGCTAGTTTGTGTCTGGCTGCTGCTACGTCGCATCGGACCTGCTCAGGCCGCGCAACGAGTTAGCCCCCCTTTGATGTAACGGAGGATGTCCCAGATGACAGAGGTAGCGGAGGGTGAGCGATGACTAGTTGCTCGCGCGGCTAGGTTCGCTCTCTCCTGTCGAGGGATTTTGGACGACTCGTCGGAAAATTCAAGACAGGGTGACGGGTGAGGACAATAGTGGACTGGTAAAGCGGTTAGCTGTGATGATCTCTCGTCGTCAGGGATTTCTGTATTTGAAGCTGGAACCAATCAGAGACAGGTGCAGTTTAAGGTTAACAGTGACTGACTGCTTGGGCAGGCAGTGCGGTGTATTCTGTATTCCCTGTACCGAGGGATTTTGGGTCTCACGCGGGGGGGGTAAGTTGAAAGACCAGCAACCCCTTGTGGCGGTGATTAATTGTTATGTTTGTTTTTTATTAATATATCTATAATACATTGATAATAAATATAAAATTTTGATATTCATCTCCCTGGATGGGTGGATACCGCCCTTGTAATATATGCATGTGATGAATTATATTAATACTGTTTTAATGTTTTTTTTTTACATTTGATAGCCACGATGTAATTAGCGATGTTCGTACTGCTTTGATATAAATATGTTTTTTTTTGGCTAGTACGGTTGTTGATGGTGATAATGTTGTGTGAAGAGCTTAGTATTCCCCGATTGAGACCTAGCTTCTTGTGTTCTGTTTTTTTTTGCAGTGGAGTTGAAAGAATTTTTATTATACAATTTAATTTTTTCTTATATTCCTCAATTTTCACCCCGTTTTTGACTTCCTTTTTCCACACTATAAGGAAACATTATCGTCTAAATTTATTTCGGTGGACGAGGTGGTCATGTGTGGAGTTGGTGGGTTGACACTGTACATTTCACACTAAAAATTTTGCTATATGATGCAGTGTCGCCCTGGCTCTTGTTTTTGAAACTGCATTCTTTAAATAAAAATTACTATTAAAGTAAGCGCTTCTGGCAGAACATGAAAGACGGCGTGTGCATCGGCTCCTGTTTGATCAGTTGAGGATGCACGTGGGTGTAATTTACTTTGTAGGAGGCCGGGTTCTTGCTGGCACCCAGTGCTTCGTATGAAATGTATTGCATACCGAACGTTGTATCTGCGGAGACTTTCTCAATTGTTATAAGTAACACCGCCCTTCTACTTTCATGCACTCTGCACCGGAGCGGGTCACCGAGCGTGGCGGGTCCTGGGTGCGGTGGCGTGGCGTGTCCGCGGTGTGCTGCCGTCTGTCATCTACTGGCCAGGCGACGCGGGCACAAGGAGGACGGTCTGAGGAAGCTCCAAGAGGAGCCGCTCCGCGCAGAAGGAAGAGCGCCCCGCTAACGGTTCTCCTGAGATGGGGGGACAGTGGGGGGCGGACTGAGCAGTTCCCTGCTTTCTTCTGTCAAGGGGGTTCCACTTGTGGGGTATGAATTCTCTCCCAGCAAAAAACATTCTATTCATTAACTACATAGAGGCTGGGAGAGGTCGTTTTTGTGCGACTCATTTAAAGACTCTTTCTTCACCTAGATTATGACATGTTTGCCTTGCAGCTAGCTAGATGCATATCGCTATTTCGCTGCAGGCAGGTCTAGGAATTGCGCATAGGGATACATAGCTTTGTAAGGCTTCTCTCCCTTTCAAGTTAGTTCTCATGTTGACTTCTATCATTTCTCGATTCTCATCGGTTTGCAGTCTGCAACCGGTGAGACTCTAAGGGGGGCAGTGTAGTAGTCTGAACATGAGCTCTACTATCACGCGGTAGCAGCGGAGACTACGACGCCATCAGCGCAGTACCACTACACTGCGCTAGATGGCGGCACGGGTCACCACCGGTCAGACCCTAGCCGGGCTGACCTCTACTGCGTGTGGTTGACCCACCCCCCCACACACACCTATAGAGTCGATGTGGGATCTGGCGAGTCAGGGGGCGGGTCAGACAACTACTGACGCCGTGAAGAGCAGATGGTTCAATAAACCAAGGGTGAAGCGTACACTTGATTGAATCTTGGTGTTCTTCCGTGAGTGTGAGAGAGTCGGAGGGCCGTGGGCCATTACATATATATGGATAGTGATAATCCCATTATCGCATGTAATAATCTCTGGAGTGTCCTGCTCCCCCCCCCCTCTCCCCCCCCCCCCCCCCCCCCCCGCCCCCAGGGTGAGGGTCCAGCATGCACCTCGCCAGCCCCCTGCGCAACACGCTATAAAGTCCACTGCTTGGATCTGTGGTCGTGTAGGCAGGCGATGGTGAAATCAATACAGGCAAAATGAGAAAGGAAGAGTATAAAGAGTGAAAGAAGAGAGAGAGCCAAGCCCTCAGGTTTATTCTTATATGGTACATGGATCCAGTATGGCATATCACCTGACCACATTCTCCCAATGAGAATCAAGCATCTACAGCTCTGCCAATGAGAAACAAGCATTTCCGGTCCCCATGGTTCCAGTGATCTGCCCACCACCACCAAGCGGCGTGGCTCCCTTGGTCACCATCTGCCCTGAGCTGAGTGTGGGCTCTACCCACTACCCCCTCCCCCCTAGCAGAGGGGGGGAGGGGGTAGTAGGTAGAGCTTTAAGCCCCTTACACACTATCTTACTAGCAACACAATGTCTATTTACCAATGAGTCAAGTACGACCAGCAACTACATAAACACCTCTATGCGCCTGGCCCTATATACCTTTTTCATAAATAGAACATTTGCATTCCTCCACCAATGCATCATTATCGGAATATTTTACAACGCCACTTGCTAGGAAGCACCGCCAACTCATATCGCATACTTGTCTCTCTATCTCTGCATACATAAGAATTATTATTATTATTAATGTAAATATTATTTAGTTATTACAGGTTAACACAACAGGAGACATATGTAGCTGGATTGAGTAGAGACTCTGGCTGGCCCAAAAGACCTACCGTTTATTAAACACAACATTTTTTAAAGCTAGAGTTCAGAACCAAATGCGCCCACTGGAGGGGAAAACCATTGGAAGCTGGAGAAAGCGCGTCAAACCCCCCCCCCCCCCGGCTTAAGCAGCTGGCCAGATGCCAGGCTGCTGGAGCTGCTGTACCCACATAACCAGCGTGCCAGCGAGAGGGTCGCGTGTTCGAATCTAGCAGACACAATTACAAACGATGGGTTCCATGTTAAATAATAGTTGTATAATCCTTATACTGCAGATATATGACTGCATAGGAGACTAATTCTTCAAATAGTAGTTAAACAAGAAATAATTCCCACCACTCATTTAGAAGCTTAGTCAACATGGTCGATTGCTGCAGTGTTGGTGTCAACAGAAAGTAGGTCAAGTTGATTAAGTCCCGGCAGCAGGACTCGCCGCTGCTAATTTCGCAGCATGCAATTAAATCTGATTGGTCTTGGGCGTTGCGTATGAGGTAATCAATGTATTAGGTAGAAGTGGATCCAACCTAATTCACCAATCCTGATCGAAAATCAAAACTCCAACCCAGTTTGTGCTTAGTTGGTTGGTTGCCGGAGTGTTATGTCCTTTAAGGCAATTTTAGCCTGATGTCCCACACAGTCACTTTTATCCTGACACTGTGTGCCCAGACCTTATCCTAACCTTGTAACGCCAAGCGCAGCAGCAATAAGTACCAATTTGATAAGTTATTGATTTGACTCGACCAGGATCAAAACTTCAGACCTTCCACACCCACCAGTATGCATAGTAGGTCCGGCCAAGAGTTGGGGGGAGGAGTGAAGTAAGGATAGGATTAGTTAGGCGGTGCGTGGGGTTATTTGTTAGGTGTTAGTGAAGATTAGTGGTTAGTTGTGGTCAGTGGTGTCAAGTCCTGTATGGGGACGAGGAGGGCTAGCCGTGGTTGTCAAGGTCTGGGCGACCGACATACCCATGAAGCAGTACTTTGTCCGCTTCACACCAGACGGCAGCACCACGCGGTGGCGGCGGTACCAGGTTAGGCTGTCCCGGCGCGATCCGGTGATGCGGATTCCGAGGCACACCAGTTTGCCAGGGACACTTCCATTCAAATGCATTGTTAACGGCCGTGAGCAAATCTTCATACAGAAGAAGTCAAATATCTCCCAAATTACACTATCTAGAAACAAATCGCTTGGTACACATATAGAAAACATCTTTACCATAAAGGCTATATTAAATTGATAAGGTTAGGGTTCTTGAATTATATTAATTTTGAATAAAACTAATGTTTTGCACTGTGCGTACCGTCAAACTCAAGGCATTGTCAATGGTCGTGAGCACTGTTCATACAGATAGTACAGAAGAAGTCAAATATCTCTCAAATTACACCATCTAGAAACAAATCGTTTGGTACACATATAGAAAACATCTTTACCAAAAACATTATATTAAATTTATAAGGTTAGTGACGATGCTGTTTGATTTTGACGCATGTGCAGAAGCGATGTGTCCCTCGCAAACTGGTGTTCCTGGGAAACCGCAACACTGGCTCATGTGAGAGTCAATCGAACACAGGGTTCGAACCCTAGTTGAGTCAAGCTAATGACTTAAAAATTGATACTTGTCACTTCCTAGCAAGACGCTCAACATTATTAGGATAGGGCAAGGACTGGTTGGCTCAGTGTCAGGATAATGGGACTGAGTTGGATATCAGGTCATGGTGCTGGTGGCCTAGTCTCCCCGTGAGGAAGCACTATGAATAAAGTCGCCACGAGTGTGCACTGTCATAAGTCGGTACCCGTCCTGATATGACCATAGATGTTTCAAGGACGTAAAACAACCAACAACCAACCTGTATCTGTCATTTATGTCAGACAATCAATTTAAATTAGATACTATTTCGGTAGTTGTTACCAGTCCGTTGGTTCGTTCCGGTACATAACAAGTATCTGAGTCCCGTTACTCGTCTCTCACGTGTCGGTACACGCCACACGGCCTTCAGCTAAGATTCCATATACGCCCGACTTTGCCCGACTTTGCCCGACTTTGCCCGACCACATAGTGTGTTATGTGTGTGTCCTTCCATTCCCCCTCTTCCATTCCCCCTCCTTCATTCCCTCCTCTTCCATTCCCTCCCCTTCCATTCCCTCCCCTTCCATTCCCTCCTCTTCCATTCCCCCTCTTCCATTCCTCCTCTTCCATTCCCCCCTCTTGCAATCTCCTCTCTTTCATTCCCCCTCTTTCGTTCCCCCTCTTTCGTTCCCCCTCTTTCGTTCCCCCTCTTTCGTTCCCCCTCTTTCGTTCCCCCTCTTTCGTTCCCCCTCTTTCGTTCCCCCTCTTTCGTTCCCCCTCTTCCATTCCCTCTCTTCCATTCCCTCTCTTCCATTCCCCCTCTTTCGTTCCCCCTCTTTCGTTCCCCATCTTTCGTTCCCCCTCTTTCGTTCCTCCTCTTCCGTTCCTCCTCTGCCGTCCCTCCTCTTCTGTCCCTCCTCTTCCATTCCCCATTCTCCATCTTCCGTTCCCCCTCTTCCATTCCCCCTCTTCCATCCCTCCTCTTCCATTCCCCCCTCTCCCATTCCCCCTCTTCCATTCGCCTCTCTTCCATTCTCCCTCTTCCATTCTCCCTCTTCCATTCTCCCTCTTCCATTCCCCCTCTTCCATTCCCCTCTTCCGATCCCCATCTTCCGTCCCTCCTCTTCTGTCCCTCCTCTTCCGTTCCCCCTCTTCCATTCCCCCTCTTCCATCCCTCTTCCATTCCCCCCTCTCCCATTCCCCCTCTTCCATTCGCCTCTCTTCCATTCTCCCTCTTACATTCTCCCTCTTCCAATCCTCGTTTTCCGTCCCTCCTCTTCCGTTCCTCCTCTTCCGTCCCTCCTCTTCTGTCCCTCCTCTTCCATTCCCCATTCTCCATCTTCCCTTCCCCGTCTTGCATTCCCCATCTTCCATTCCCCATCTTCCATTCCCCATCTTCCATTCCCCCATCTTCTGTTCGCCCCTCTTGCTTTCCCCCTCTTCCATTCCCCCTTCTTGCATTCCCTTCCTCTTGCATTCCGCCTCTTTCATTCCCCAAGAGGGGGAACGAAAGAGGGGGAACGAAAGAGGGGGAACGAAAGAGGGGGAACGAAAGAGGGGGGAACACAAGAGGAGGAAATGGAAAGGGAGGGAATGGAAGAGAGGGAATGGAAGAGAGGGAATGGAAGAGAGGGGAATGGAAGAGGGGGAATGGGAGAGGGGGGAATGGAAGAGGAGGAATGGAAGAAGGGGAATTGAAGAGGGGGAATGGGGGAATGGAAGAGGGGGGAATGGAAGAGGGGGGAATGGAAGAGGGGGGAATGGGGGGAATGGAAGAGGGGGGAATGGGGGTTTTATATGGGACGTGTGTACCGGCCTTTAGACGCGTGGCAGACGCGTCCAATGTGTTCGCTATTTACGCGTGAGAACCACATGACGCACGCTTGTACTTAACGCACGCGCGACGCACGCGTCCAGTGTGTTCGCAGCTTCATGGTGGAATAGGGCAAGGACTGGTTAGCTCGGTACCAGGATAATGTGACTGAGTGGGATATCAGGTCATGGTGCCAGCAGCCTGATCTCCCAGTGGAGCTGCACTAACAAATTACCATGAGTGTGCACTGTTACAAGTCGGTACCCATCATGATATGACTTTAGATGTTGCTAGGATGTAACACCCAAACAAACAAACAAATGATCATGTGGTACTGAGGTCTATCTCCTACTATTTATACCCGATAGGTGGCGTCCCGCTAGGACCTGCTGGGACTTGGCACGATGCCAAGCCATCCAGCTTCAGAGGGTCACACCCAGGGTGTGACAAGAATGTGAAGTGTTCACACACGCCCCTAGTGTCACACCTTCACACCTCCGTCCACACCCCCACTAACCCCTCCACACCTTTCACACCGCCAAGCTACCCACACCGCCCACACCTCTCACACCTTCCATACTACCACCGGCCACGATGGCCGAATCGGTAGAGTGGAGGCCTCCCGCGCGGAAGGTCGGGACTTCAATTCCTGGTCGAATCAAACCAATGACATACAACATTGATACTTGTCGCTTCCTAGCCAGACGCTGGGGATTATTAGGATAGGACAAGGACTGGTTGGCTCGGTATCAGGATAATGTGACTGAGTGGGATATCAGGTAATGGTGCCATTGGCCTGGTCTTCCCGTGGGGCAGCACTATAAAGTCACCATGAGTGCGCACTGTCACAAGTCGGTACCCATCCTGATATGACCTTAGATGTTGCCAGGATGTAAAACTCCAACAATGCACCAACCAACGACAAGTCAGTCCTGATATAAATTATGATTTCAGATGTTCTGAGGATGTAAAGCCCAATAAAAAAACAACACACCTTCATACCTCCTACACCTTCCACACCCACGCAACCCCTGTTGTCATCCTTTCACACCTCCAAGTCATCACGTGCCCCATTAACACACCTCCATCGTCTTCACACCTCACACCGCCACTCTTCCCACACCTCCCCCCCCCCCCACACACACACACATATATATATGTATATATATATATATATATATGTATATATATATATATATATTGTTTGTTGTTGTTTCACATCCTAGCAACACCTAAGGTTATATCAGGACAGGTACCGACTTGTGACAGTGGGCACTCATGGCAACTTTATAGTGCTGCCCCACTGGAAGACCAGGCCACCAGCACAATGACCTGATATCCCACTCAGTCAAATTATCCTGACACTGAGCCAACCAGTCCTTGCCCTATCCTAATAATGCCGAGCATCTGGCTAGGAAGCGATAAGTATCAATTTTTAAGTCATTGGTTTGAGTCGACCAGGGTTGGAACCCACGACCCCACGATCTACCAACATGGGAGACCGACGCTCTAACTCATTAGTACCAGAAGGCGCCATTCGTGTCGCCACCAGTCCCCCTGGTTCCGCAGCAACTGCAGCAGACGGGTCAACATGAGTTCTCATTGGCTGATAATAATTAACTAACTATAAGCAAATCCTTCCTATCGTTGATTTATACCCATATATTAATTATACTTCCTATATATAGACTCTATATAGATTTATATGATAAAATGATAACATATTGTATATAGAAAGGAGCACATCAAAAGGAAGGTTACAGGAGCAATATTAGCATAGCAGAACAATAATAAGACAGGAGAATTACATATAGGAATAATATTCGCATATGTATTCCGTCGGGGTGATGAAAATGGGAAATATTGCGCCTAGAGCAGGACTCGAACCCACATCTCTTTGGATTCCGGGCCAGTGTGCTAACCATTACACCACCTAGGCTCCCTGATGTCCCCACACCACCAGCGCCTGCCTGTCTACTGTCGATGTGGCTCCTTGCCCGAGAGGTCAGTGCAGACTACTACAAGTGCTTTATATCTCATAATCTATATTTTATATTAATCTGATATTTATGCACACATATCTCAGATTAATATATGTTGTTAAATTAGTTTAAAAGGTTACCCACTCTTTGGCGAGCTAGTGGTAGTTAATGTGGGAGTTTGTGCTGGCTGTCAGTTGAAGACATTTATCTAGTTTGTATTTAATAGCTTTATTTTTCAAAGGTAATTACATCCTGTCTACAAAAAGCAACATGAATAGACTCAAAATAAGTAGAAACAGACTTACAAAAGAAAATCAGAGATGAAAATATATATTAGAGAAGAAGGCTCCCTTTTACATAAGGAAGTGTGATGACACATCCACCCCCATATGTGGGTGTGGATGGATGTGGGTGTGGGTGTTTGTGTGTGTGTGTATGAGTGTGGGTGCGGGTGTGGGTGGGTGTGCTTGTGGGTGTGTGGGTGTTTGTGGGTGTGTTTGTGGGCGTGGATGCGTGTGTGGGTGCAGGTGTGGGTGTGTTTGGGGGTGTGGATGTGGGTGTACGTGTGAGTATGGGTGTGGGTGCAGGTGTGGGTGTGTCTGTGTGTGTGGGTGCGTATGGGTGTGGGTATGGGTATGGGTGTGGGTGCGGTGCAGGTGCGGATGTTTGGTGTGGGTGTGGGTGCGGATGTGGGTGTTTGTGTGGGTGTGGGTGTGTGGGTGGGTGTGTTTGTGACTGTGGGTGTTGGTATGGGTGCGCGTGTGGGTTTGGGTGTGTGGGTGTTGGTGTGGGTGTGGATGTGGGTGTGGGTGTCAATGTGTTTGTGGGTGCGGGTGTGAGTGTGGTTGTGGGTGTGGGTGTCGATGTGTTTGTGGGTGTGGGTGTGGGTGTGGGTGCGTGGGTGTCGGTATTTGTGTGGGTGTGGGTTTGAGTGTGGGTGTGGGTGTCGATGTGTTTGTGGGTGCGGGTGTGAGTGTGGGTGTGGGTGCGTGTGTGTCTGTGTGGGTGTTGGTGTGGGTGTTGGTGTGTGTGGGTGTCTATGTGTTTGTGGGTGTGAGTGTGGGTGTTGGTGTGGGTGTTGGTGTGGGTGTTGGTGAGAGTGTGGGTGCAGGTGTGTGGGTTAGTGTGGGTGTCGATGTGTTTGTGGGTGTGAGTGTAGGTGTGGGTGTGATTGTGGGTGTGGGTGTGGGTGTCGATGTGTTTGTGGGTGTGGGTGTGAGTGTAGGTGTGGGTGTGGGTGTGGGTGTGGGTGCATGTGTGTCTGTGTGGGTGTTGGTGTGAGTGTGGATGCAGATGTATTTGTGGGTGTGAGTGTGGGTGTGGGTGTCGATGTGTTTGTGGGTGTGGGTGTGAGTGTGGGTGTGGGTGTGTCTCTGTGGGTGTTGGTGTGACTGTGAGTGTGGGTGTCGATGTGTTTGTCGGTGTGAGTGTGGGTGTGGGTGGGTGTTGGTGTGGGTGTTGGTGTGGGTGTGGATGTAGGTGTGGGTGTGAGTGTGAGTGTGGGTGTGGGTGGGTGGCGGTTTGAGTTTGTTTATTGTGCTTTTACATCATTTCAACATCTAAACAACTGACTTGTGACAGTGCGCATTCATGACGACTTTATAGTGCTGCCCCCATGGGAGACCAGGTCGCCGGCACCATGACCCGATATCCCACTCAGTCATATTATCTCGTCTAACCCAACCACTCCTTGCCTCAGCTCCAGGCAATATAGCAACAAGTATAAATTTGATTAAGTCTTGGATTGGACTTGGATTTTGAGAGATCCCTCGACCTCCGTTATAGGAAGCGACCGCTCTACCCACTCGTCCATCACGTCCTGTTCCGGTGAGTGGACGGGGTGCTGTGGTCGAATCGGTAGAGTGCGGGCCTCGCATGCGGAAGGTAGGTAGTTCGGTTCCCAGTCCAGTCAAACCAATGACAAATACAATTAATACTTGTCGCTTCCTAGCCAGGCGCTCGGTATTAATATATAGGATAGGGCAAAGACTGGTTTTCTCACTGTCAGGATAATATGACTGAGTGGGATGTTGGGTCATGGTGCCGGTGACCTGATTTCCCAATGGGGCAGCACTAAATAGCTGCCACGATTGTGCACTGTCACAAGTCGGTACCCGTCCTGATATGATCTTAGAGATTGCCAGGATGTAAACCAATAACAATCAAAACTACAAGTCAGTACCCATCCTGATATGACCTTAGATGTTGCGAGGACGTAAAGCTCCAACAACCAACCAACGATGGTGGATAAAGACTTTCATCGACTCCTCCACAGAAGTGACACAGGGGACCTCTGTTTGCACGAGACTGTCAAATGCCTACAGGCCACACAACTTAAAGCCGCACAGTCCCATGGTTCTGAGTTTCTGCCATTTTCTGGTTGGTTGGTTGTTGGGGATTTACGTCCTGGCAACATCTAAGGTCGAATCAGGATGAAGCCAACCGATCGGCTATCAGGAACCCTGTTGATCAAGAAAGTGAAATAGCGAAATAGCGAATGGTAGACAGGAAGTGTGAACACTTATTTGTCTCTCATTTTTGCTTGAGTGCAAGTAAATAAGCAACACAAGGAATAATTAGTAGCATGTGGTGAATAAGGAGTCAAATTTCCCTGGATCAGCAGCCCATGCTTTTTCTAATCTATTCTTGAATGAATTTATTGACTCGGCATCAATAACATTTTGTGGGATACTGTTCCATATATTTATGATCCTGTTTGAGAAACTGTGTTGCCTTAACTTTGAAATGGCTCTGGGTTTTACTAGTTTGAGAGTATGGCCCCGACTGCCTTCTCTTTTATTCAAGGTGAAAAATTGGTTCATATCTATTTTATCAAAACCGTTCATAATTTTAAATACTTCAATTATGTCACTTCTTTTCCTTCTGTAGGAAAGGGTAGGAAGTTTCAATTCCCTAAGCCTTTGTTCATAGGGTAAGTCCTTTATAACTGCAACTAATTTCGTTGCACGTCTCTGAACCTTTTCGATCTCCAGAATATCTTTCCGAAAAACTTTTGACATAACTCGAACGTAAGGGTTTACGTTCGCCGTACGTTCTGTACACGTTCGGTGAACGTCAATGACATTAAACGGACGTTAGTCAAACGCTGCTCACTACGTTCCACTAATTTCCACTACGTTGACCCACATTAAAGCTGGTGGAAACGTCCACGCGGCGTAATGGGAACGTCAGGAGAACGTCAGGAGAACGTACACCGAATGTACGTCCAACGTACGTTCAGTGTTTTGCCACCGTGTCATGACGTATGTAACATTATGTAACATAAAGCAACGTAGTTCTGGCGATGGAATAATGTACATAACGTTCCTTGAGTGTCATTACGTTGTCCTCTCTCTTTGAATGACGCTATCACTATGCTTTACCGACGTTACGCTTTCATCAACTACGCTGCATCCACGTTCAACTTGTGCCCAAATTTGCATACTACGCCGAGAAGTTTGACGTTTTTCACGTTCTCCCTATGCTGACGTTATTACGTCGTAGTGTGACAGGGCCTTTAGAGGTGCATAGTCCGATGGTTTTAAGTTTCTGCCATTTTCTGAGATAAATACAATAGATTAATTGGTATAATGTACTTTACTTTAGTTTGAAGTAACCTTTATTTTAAATCCCAAAATTTGGAGCTATTTACAGTGCAAACATGCCAACATGGTAAACCCGTCAACATACTCACACCATCGGGTTCAGCGGCAACAGGTTCTATTAAATTGACTTAGTATCCTTTTCTATGCAGGAACAAATGCTTAAAGCTGCATAATCCAAATGAAAACATTAACTTTTCACAATCAAAACAATTATCTACCTTTGATTCTACATATCTAACTTGGACACGGGTAAACATTTGTTTCTGCATAGAAGGGAACACTGCGTCAATTTATTAGAACCCGTTACTGAAGAAGGCTATGCTGTCAGAGTTTTGACATTCTTGCCAAAATTAATTTTGACGTGTTTGCACTTCAAACATCTCAAAAGTTAGTTATTTAAGATAAATGTTACTTCAAACTAAAGTGAGGTACATTATGATGATCAACCTAATATATTTATTTATCTCAGAAAATCACAGAAACTCAAAACCATCGGATTATGCAACTTTAATAACCAGTAGTAGCAGTAGCCAAATTAGATACATAGGGACCAGACGGGATGGCCGAATGAGTTAGAGCGTCCGTCTCCCATGTTGGTAGATCGTGGGGTCGTCGGTTCAAACCCTGGTCGAGTCAAACCAATGACTTAAAAATTGATACTTGTCGCTTCCTAGCCTGGCGTTCGGCATTATTAGGATAGGGCAAGGACTGGTTGGCTCAGTGTCAGGATAATGTGACTGAGTGGGATATCAGGTCATGGTGCTGGCGGCCTGGTCTTCCAGTGGGGCAGCACTATAAAGTCACCATGAGTGTGCACTGTCACAAGTCGGTACTTGTCCTGATATGACATTAGATGTTGCTAGGACATAAAACAACAACAAACAAACAAACAAACAAAACAGATATGTAGGATCAAGTGCTTCGGTTTTGAAAATGTGAATGCTTTCATTGGAATATGCGGCTTTAAGAATGTCATAAAGCCAGCCGACCAGGAACTCCCGAGATCAAGAAAGTGGTGGCGCATGACCGCTTTAACAAGCCTACGGAATGTGCAAAGAATGGCAGATCACACACGTGTGTATGGCCAGCCATTGGAGTTATGGTGTGTATGTGTGTTGATGAGAGTGAGGGGAGGAATAGGGAGAGTGGAGGGTTTTGTTTGTTTGTTTGTTTGTTGTTTTACATCCTAGCAACATCTAATGTCAATTGTCATATCAAGACGGGTACCGACTTGTGACAGTGCACACTCATGGCGACTTTATAGTGCTGCCCCACTGGAAGACGAGGCCACCAGCACCATGACCTGATATCCCACTCAGTCACATTATCCTGATACTGTGCAAACCAGTCCTTGTCCTATCCCAATAATGCCAACTGCAAGGCTAGGAAGCGACAATTATCAATTTTTACGTCATTGGTTTGACTCGACCAGGGTTCGAACCCCCGACCCTACGATCTCCCAACACGGGAGACGGACGCTCTAACTCATTCGGCCATCCAGTCTGGTTAGAGTGGCGGGAATGTTATGAGAAGGGAATGTTATGAGAAGGGAATGTTATGAGAAGGGAAGGTTATGACAAGGGAAGGTTATGAGATGGGAAGGTTATGAGAAGGGAAGGTTATGAGAAGGGAATGTTATGAGAAGGGAATGTTATGAGATGGGAATGTTATGAGAAGGGAAGGTTATGAGATGGGAAGGTTATGAGATGGGAAGGCTATGAGAAGGGAAGGTTATGAGAAGGGAAGGTTATGAGAAGGGAAGGTTATGAGAAGGGAAGGTTATGAGAAGAGAAGGTTATGAGAATGGAAGGTTATGAGAAGGGAAGGTTATGAGAAGGGAAGGTTATGAGAAGGGAAGTTTATGAGAAGGGAAGGTTATGAGAATGGAACGTTATGAGAAGGGAAGGTTATGAGAAGAGAAGGTTATGAGAATGGAAGGTTATGAGAAGGGAAGGTTATGAGAAGTGAAGGTTATGAGAAGGGAATGTTATGAGAAGAGAAGGCCATGAGAAGGGAAGGTTATGAGAAGGGAATGTTATGAGAAGGGAAGTTTATGAGAAGGGAATGTTATGAGAAGTGAAGGTTATGAGAAGGGAATGTTATGAGAAGGGAATGTTATGAGAAGGGAAGGTTATGAGAAGGGAATGTTATGAGAAGGGAAGGTTATGAGAAGGGAAGGTTATGAGAAGGGAATGTTATGAGAAGAGAAGGTTATGAGAAGGGAAGGTTATGAGAAGGGAATGTTATGAGAAGGGAATGTTATGAGATGGGATGGTTATGAGAAGGGAAGGTTATGAGATGGGAAGGTTATGAGAAGGGAAGGTTATGAGAAGGGAATGTTATGAGAAGGGAATGTTATGAGAAGGGACTCATGGTCACTTTATAGTGCTGCCCTACTGGGAGACCAATCCACCAGAGCCATGACCTGATATCCCACTCAGTCACATTATACTTACACTGTGCAAACCAGTCCTTGCCATATCCTAACAATGCCGAGCTCCTGGCTAGGAAGTGACAAGTATCAACATTATAAAAGTCAGCACGAGTGCGCACTGTCACAAGCCGGTACCCGTCTACTATGACTTATGACTTTAGATGTTGCCAGGATGTTGCCAGGATGTAAAACTCCAACAACCAACCAAATCTGGTTTCACGTGCTTTCTGTGTGACATATATGACGTCACCAGCGCATCGCGGTGTTCGGGGACCTTTAAGCAAAGGTTACGACGACAACACGTTTCAGAAACCGATGCCAGTTCCTTTCAAATATATAATTACATGAGGCAAAGTCCTGTTTTTTTAATATTTATTTTTTATTCATGTCTCACCCCCTTCCCATTATTTGAAATAGGATTCACGGACCGAATACTGTCTGTATAGTGGTGGTTTTTCGTGCTGCTGTATTTTATTGCTTTTTGTATCGGTTCCAGCGTAATGTTTGTTATACTATTTGTTTTGTGTGTGCTGTTTGTTTTGTGTGTTGTTTGTTTTGTGTATGTTGTTTGTCTTGTGTGTGCTATTTGTTTTATGTGTGTGTTGTTTGTTCGGTATGTGGTGTGTGTTGTGTGTGGTGTTTGTTTTGTGTGTGCTGTTTGTTGTGTGTGGTGTTTGTTTTGTGTGTGTTGTTTGTTCTGTATGTGGTGTTTGTTTTATGTATGCTGTTTTTGTGTGTGTGCTGTTTGTTTTGTGTGTGCATGGTTTGTTTGTTTTGTGTGTTGTGTGTACTGTTTGTTTTATATGTATTGTTTGCTTTGAGTGTGTTGTTTGCTTTGTGTGGCTTGTGTGTTGTTTGTTTTGTATGTGCTGTTTTTGTGGGTGCTGTTTGTTTTGTGTGTGTATTGTTTGTTTCGTGTGCTGTTTGTTCTGTATGTGTTGTTTGTTTTGTATGTGCTGTTTGTATTGTATGTGCTGTTTGTTGTGTGTGTTGTTTGTTTTGTATGTGTTGTTTGTTTTGTGTGATGTTTGTTATGTATGTCTCATTTGCTATGTGTGTCTTGTTTGTTTTGTAAGTGTTGCTTGTTTTGCATGCGTTGTTTGTTGTGTATGTGCTGTTTGTTTTGTGTGTTGTTTGTTTTGAATGTTTTGTTTGTTTTGTGTGTGATGTTTGTGATGCATGTGTCATTTTCTATATGTGTGTTGTTTGTTTTGTAAGTGTTGCCTGTTTTGCATGCGTTGTTTGTTTTGTATGTGTTGTTTGTTTTTGTAGTTTGTTTTGTGTGTTGTGTGTTGTCTGTGCTGGGTGTGCTGTGTGCGTTGTGTGTGCTGTATGTGTTGTGTGTGCTGTATGTGTTGTATGCATTGTATGTGTTTTGTTTGTGGTTGGTTATTGGAGTTTTACGTCCTGGCAATATCTAAGGTCATATCAGGACCGGTACCGACTTGTGACAGTGCGACTTTATAGTGCTGTCCCAGTGGGCGACCAGGCCGAATCCCACGATCTACCAAAACGGGTGACGGAGTTTATTTATTTATTTATTTTTTGGTGGTAAATATGTTTATTATGCTAAATATATTCCTCTCTCAGTTCTGAAGCACTGGTCCTCCAGTCATCTTTCAATTCAGGATTATTTCCACACAAAAATGTACATAGAGTATTTATGTATTAAAGTGAGGCAACAATAGCTGTCAAATAAACAATTTGTAGCAGACTGTTCCATCAGACGCTACTATGTGTATTGAGCTCCAAATTAAAGTTGCATAGTCCGATGGTTTTGAGTTTCTGTCATTTTTCTTAGATAAATATATTAAGTTGATTGTTATAATCTACATTAATTTAGCTTGAAGTAACTTTTATTTGAAGTGTCAACGTTTTGAGATATTTGAAGTGCAAACATGCACAATTAGTTTGGCATGCATGCCAAAACTCGGACACCAGAGGCTTTAGGAGTAACAGGTTCAATACTATTAAATTGCCGCAGTATTCCCTCTTAATAAGTTCACCAATATCAAAGTTACATATTTAGAATCAATTCTAGATAATTGCTTTGGTTTAACAAAAAAAATTGATGCTTTATCGGACTACAGTAAAACCTCTCTAACTGACCACCTCCACTGACCGACCCCTCCCCTATATCGATCGCTTTATTTGGGTCCCAACAATACCATTGTAATACCCCAGTCACACGAGGCCTGCGTTCGCTAACGATCGATTCGCGACGTCAAAACTTCCTCTTTGCGCCCTCCCTACGCCCTGATTGAGTGCTGTCGCCGTGAGGACGCCAACCTCCCGGCGTCCATTTCGGGAATTTTGGACGCAAGGAGGTTGCTGCTGCTGCACGTGCAACCTCCTTACGCCCTGTTCCGGCGGCGCCATTCAAAATGGTTGGCGCCCTGGCCCCGCCCTGGCGCCGCCCTGGCGCCGCCCTGGCGCCGCCCTGGGTTGGTGCTAACACATGCGATGCTGCAGTCACCATGTGGTCAGCCCTGACATGGCGCCGACATGGCGCCGACATGGCGCCGACATGGCGCCGACATGGCGCCTACAATGTATTTGAATTAGTGTATCGAATGGAACGCTGGGTGGTTGGGGTCCTTTTGGGCGTAGGGAGGTTGGCGGCGAACGCTGGCTCTCGTGTGACTGGGGTATAACCATAATTATTCTAACTCCCCAAACCGATCAGCTACCTAAATGGACCATTTAAAATTGCATAGTCCGATGGTTTTGAATTTCTGTATTTTTTCTGAGATAAATATATTCGATCGATCACTAGTATCTACTTTACATTAGTTCAAAGTTACTTTTATTTCAAATGGTAAACTTTTGAGATATTTTGGGTGCAAAAATGGAAAATTAGTTTTGGCAAACTTCCCAAAACTTTGACACCATAGACTTCTGCAGTAACAGGTTCTGTTAAATTGACTCAGTGTTGCCTTCTATGCAGAAACAAATGCTTAATAAGTGCATCAGTATCTAAGTTAGATATGTAAAATCAAATCTAGATAATTGGTTTGGTTTTGAAAATTTGATATTCCATCGGACTATGCAGCTTTAATGTCGGTCCCAAGCTCAGTCTATTTAGAGATGTTTTACTGTATGCAGCTTTAAACCTCCCCCCCCTCCCCCCCCCCCCCCCACACACACACACACATCCCAGCCAAACAGAGCATGCCTAAATAACGGGCGCTACTATTGACCAGCCAATCAATACAGCGTAGTACCGGGATCGCCCGGTAGAGGACTCCACCTCCTGTGTGTGGGCGCTCAGGCGTGACGGGCGCGGTGACCCGGATGTGAGCTTCGTCCACCGGCCGCCAGGGTGTGTGTGTGTGTGTGGTGTGTGGGGTGTGGTGTGTGGTGTATGTTTGTGTGTGGTGTGTGTGTGGTGTGTGTGGGGTGTGTTTGTGGGTGGTGTGTGGTGTGTGTTTGTGTGTAGTGTGTGGTGTGTGGTGTGTGTTTGTGGGTGGTGTGTGGTGTGTGTTTGTGGGTGGTGTATGGTGGGTGGTGTGTGCTGTGTGGTGGGTGGTGTGTGCTGTGTGGTGTGTGGTATGTGGGTGGTGCACTCACAGCAGTGCGCATGTGCAAGTCTGTTAGCGGAACCGGAAGTTGTTGGTTGGTTGTTGGAGTTTTAAGTCCTGGCAATATCTAAGGTTATATCAGGACGGGTACCGACTTGTGATAGTGTGCACTCATGGCAACTTTATAGTGTTGCCCCGCTGGGAGACCAGACCACCAGCACCATGACCGATATCCCACTCAGTCACATTATCCCGACACTGAGCTAACTAGTCCTTGCCCTATCCTATTAATGCCGAGCGCCAGGCTAGGAAGCAACAAGTATCCAAAGTTCTGATTGTTGCCACAATGTGCGGCGGGCATACAGCTCCCCGTCCTGATATGACCTTAGGCATTGCCAGGACGTGAAACTCCAATAACCAACCAAGCATCTGTGTACACAGGACCGACAGCGCCACCTAGGAGGCATCGGCAGTTCACATCAGGTGGAGCCCGACAAATAAGCACATGAACATCCAGCTGGTTTTCACTAACAGGCCACCTATAATTCTCACAAATAACGCGGTGCATATAGTAACACCGCCCACTGACTCTAGATTATGGGAGTAGGAGGGGGGGGGGGTGTCTGTGTGTGAGGGGAGGGGGGCAGGGAGGGGAGGGGGGCAGGGAGAGGAGGAGGTTGTGCTTATAGTAACACCACCCACTGACTGCAGGTTAAGGGAGGGCGGGCAGTGTCTGCGTGTGAGGGGAAGGTGGAGCGGAGGAGGTTGTGCTTATAGTTATAGTAACTCCACCCACTGACTGCAGGTTAAGGGAGGGCGGGTGTCTGTGTGGGAGGGGAGGGGGGAGGGCGGAGGATGTTGCGCTTATAGTAACATTGCCCACTGACTGCAGGTTAAGGGAGGTTGTGCTTATAGTAACACCCCCCACTGACTGCAAGTTAAGGGAGGGGTGTGTCTGTGTATGAGGGGAAGGGGGGGGGGGGCGGAGGAGGTTGCGCTTATACTAACACCACCCACTGACTGCAGGCTAAGGGAGGGAGGGAGGGCAGTGTTTGTTTGTTGGAGTTTTACGTCCTAGCAACATCTAAGGTCATATCAGTACGGACAGTGCCTGTGTGTGTGAGGGGGGCCGGGGGACGGGGGCCGGGGTCAGGGGGAGGGGGGGGGGGGGAGGTGCTAGGGAGACTTGGCTTCTTGAGCTGGTTTTGAATTGCATTTGCTGCATATGTAATGTTTGAATAATTTGATGAAAGCTTCGTGTGTGTGGAAGAGGGAGTGGTAGGGGAGGGGGGATTGAGCAAATCGTGTCTGAGGAGGTCTATGTTTGTGATGGAGCAGTCACACTAGGACGACAATGGGAGGACGACAGCCCGGTGGCTGGAATTTTGAGAAATCACGACGACATATGCAAATTCGGGCTAAGTTGGACGACAATCGGACGACAACCGGACGACATCCGGACGACAAACGGGACGACAGCGGGACGACAGTGTCTGTGTGTCATACATACATGACTTACAGTAAAGGTTAACTCCCACATAATGACTTACAGTATAGGTAAACCCCCACATAATGACTTACAGTATAGGTAAACTCCCACATAATGACTTACAGTAAAGGTTAACTCCCACATAATGACTTACAGTAAAGGTAAACTCCCACATAATGACTTACAGTAAAGGTAAACTCCCACATAATAACTTACAGTATAGGTAAACTCCCACAGAATGACTTACTGTATAGGTAAACTCCCACATAATGACTTACTGTATAGGTAAACTCCTACCTAATGATTTACAGTAAAGGTTAACTCCCACATAATGACTTACAGTAAAGGTAAACTCCCACATAATGACTTACAGTATAGGTAAACTCCCACATAATGACTTACAGTAAAGGTAAACTCCCACAGAATGACTTACTGTATAGGTAAACTCCCACTTAATGACACAGACACACACACATAGACACACATAGACACACATAGACATACACACAGACACACACATAGACACACATAGACACAGACACACACATAGACACAGACACACAGAGACACAGACACACACACAGACACACACACACAGACACAGACACACACACACAGACACACACAGACACACACACAGACACACACATAGACACACATAGACACAGACACACACATAGACACAGACACAGAGACACACAGAGACACATACATGGAGAGAGAAGCAACTACAGCTTAACGACAAGACGACAGTGCCGCGACAGTGCCGCGACAGTGCGACAGTGCCGCGACAGTGCCGCGACAGTGCCGCGACAGTGCCGTGACAGTGCCGCGACAGTGCCGCAACATCGGCTGTCGTCGAAGTTTTTCAACATGTCCAAAACAACTACGACAACCCGGCGACAGTCGAGAAAGTGTGGAGAAACTGGAGGTGTCGCGGCGGCACCTGCGCGACACCTGCGCGACACCCGACGACACTCGACGACAGACCGGAAGTCGCTGTCGCAGGGCTGTCGTCGCCGCTTGTCGTCGTAGTGTGACAGCCACATGAGAAGAAGCGAGGCCCTGGTGGTGGCTAACTGAACTATGTACATACAGGCAGCGAGGGAGGTGTGGGGGAGGGGAGGTGTGTTTGTGGAGGTGTGTGAGTGGGAGGTGTGTGGAGGTGTGTATGCGGGGAAGTGCGAGTGGATGTGTGTGTGGAGGTATGGAAGGGGATGTGGGGGGGAGCTGTGTGTGAGGAGAGGTGAGTGGGGAAGTCTGTGTATGAGGGGAGGTGTGTGTGGAGTTTTTGTGTGGGGAGGTGTGTGGGGAGGTGTGTTTGGAGGTGTGTGTGTGGAGGTGTGTGAGGGGAGGTGTGTGTGGAGGTGTGTGTGGAGGTGTGTGTGGTGTGTGGAGATGTGTGTGGAGGTTTGTGTGTGGAGGTGTGTGAGGGGGAGGTGTGTGTGGAGGTGTGTGTGGAGGTGTGTGTCATGTGTGGAGATGTGTGTGGAGGTTTGTGTGTGGAGGTGTGCGTGTGGGGAGGTGTGTGTGAGTGGAGGTGTATGTGGAGATTTGTGTGGGCAGGTGTGTGAGGGAGAGGTGTGTGTGGAGGTGTGTGTGGAGGTGTGTGTGGTGTGTGGAGATGTGTGTGGAGGTTTGTGTGTGGAGGTGTGTGAGGGGGAGGTGTGTGTGGAGGTGTGTGTGGAGGTGTGTGTGGTGTGTGGAGATGTGTGTGGAGGTTTGTGTGTGGAGGTGTGCGTGTGGGGAGGTGTGTGTGAGTGGAGGTGTATGTGGAGATTTGTGTGGGCAGGTGTGTGAGGTGGGAGGTGTGGTGAGGGGAGGTGTGTGTGGAGGTGTGTGTCATGTGTGGAGATGTGTGTGGAGGTTTGTGTGTGGAGGTGTGCGTGTGGGGAGGTGTGTGTGAGTGGAGGTGTGATGTGGAGATTTGTGTGGGCAGGTGTGTGAGGGGAGTGTGTGTGAGGGGAGGGTGTGTGTGGAGGTGTGTGTCATGTGTGGTGATGTGTGTGGAGGTTTGTGTGTGGAGGTGTGTGTGTGGGGAGGTGTGTGTGAGTGGAGGTGTATGTGGAGATTTGTGTGGGGAGGTGTGTGAGGGGGAAGTGTGTGAGGAGGAGGTGTGTGTGGGGTGTGTGTCATGTGTGGAGATGTGTGTGGAGGTTTGTGTGTGGAGGTTTGCGTGGAGGTGTGTGTGAGTGGAAGTGTATGTGGAGATTTGTGTGGGCAGGTGTGTGAGGGGGAGGTGTGTGAGGGGAGGTGTGTGTGGAGGTGTGTGTCATGTGTGGAGATGTGTGTGGAGGTTTGTGTGTGGAGGTGTGCGTGTGGGGAGGTGTGTGTGACTGGAAGTGTATGTGGAGATTTGTGTGGGCAGGTGTGTGAGGGGGAGGTGTGTGAGGGGAGGTGTGTGTGGAGGTGTGTGTCATGTGTGGAGATGTGTGTGGAGGTTTGTGTGTGGAGGTGTGCGTGTGGGGAGGTGTGTGTGAGTGGAGGTGTATGTGGAGATTTGTGTGGGGAGGTGTGTGAGGGGGAGGTGTGTGAGGGGAGGTGTGTGTGGAGGTGTGTGTCATGTGTGGAGATGTGTGTGGAGGTTTGTGTGTGGAGGTGTGCGTGTGGGGAGGTGTGTGTGAGTGGAGGTGTATGTGGAGATTTGTGTGGGCAGGTGTGTGAGGGGGAGGTGTGTGTGGAGGTGTGGGTGGAGGTGTGTGTCATGTGTGGAGATGTGTGTGGAGGTTTGTGTGTGGAGGTGTGCGTGTGGGGAGGTGTGTGTGAGTGGAGGTGTATGTGGAGATTTGTGTGGGGAGGTGTGTGAGGGGGAGGTGTGTGAGGGGAGGTGTGGGTGGAGGTGTGTGTCATGTGTGGAGATGTGGGTGGAGGTTTGTGTGTGGATGTGTGTGTGGGGAAGGTGTGTGTGAGGGGAAGTGTATATAGAGATTTGTGTGGGGAGGTGTGTGAGGGGGAGGTGTGTGTGGGGAAGTGTGTGTGAGGTGAGAGAGCTGCATGTATACCTTCCCTCCCTCTCTCCTCCCCTCACTCTGCTACACCTCACCACTCCCCACTCCCCACCTGCGTGCCTCCCCACTCCCCACCTCACCCCCCCCCCCCCTGTGTAAATATATGCTCATTGTGTGTATGCAGGTCCTGTGCACATGTGTCCGGATAGCCGGGGTGTGTGTGTGTTAGGGGGGTGTGATGGCAGGGTTCGTGAGTGGACACACTGCTCACTACTTCCGGATAGACAAGCTGTGTCTGTGCATATTTCCTATTCTCAGTGGATCCATTTGCAATTTCGGCTATTTTCCGTTCCGACCAGTGGTCCACAATTGCTTTATCAAAGGCTGTCGTATGTGCTATCCTGTCTGTGGGAAAGTGCGTATAAAAGGCACCTTGCTGCTTATCAGAAAGAGTAGCCTATGTGGCGGCAGTAGGTTTCCTCCAAAAGAAATATGTCAGAATGACCATGTGTTTGACGTGCAATAGCCGATGCTAAAAATCGATGTGCTCTAGAGGCATCGTTAAATAAAACAAGCTTTACTTTACTTTTGCATATCTCCCAGTGGGCAGCACTGTAAAGTCACCACAAGTGCACCGTGCCACACACAAGTCAGTCGTGACATGTTCTGATATGACCTTAGATGTTGCTAGGACGTAAAACCTCAACAACCAAACAAATCACCCAACCAACCAACAAACCAAGTCGGCACACATCCTGATCTGATACCAGGCGTGTCGGCCGAATCGGTAAAGCGCAGGCTTCCCTTGCGGAAGGTTGGAAGCTTGATTACTGGTCGAGTCAAACCAATGACTCATAAAATTGATACTTGTTGCTTCCTAGCCCGGCGCTCAGCATTAATAAAATAATAGGATAGCGCAAGGACTGGTTGGCTTGGTGTCAGGATAATGTGACTGAATGTGATATCGTGTCATGGTGCCGCTGGCCTGATTTCCCAGTGGGGCAGCACTATAAAGTCACCATGAGTGCGCACTATCACAAGTTGGTAGCTGTCTTGATATGACCTCAGATGTTGCCAGGACGTAAAACTCCAACAACCAACCGACCTCTGACTCACCTCAAATGCTGCCCCAAACACTCATGCACTCAATCAAACAACCTCGTCTATTCATGGTGCCATACAAACAGGCCGGTGTGGCGTTTTCAGCCGTGTGCCGTGTTCAGCCGTCCGCATAGACTCAAACTCAAGGCATTGTCAATGGTCGTGAGCAATCTTCATACAGAAAATAAAGAAAAAGTGAAATATCTCTAAAACCACACCACCTAGAAACAAATCGCTTGGTACACATATAGAAAACATCTTTACCAAAAAGATTATATTACATTTATAAGGTTAGTGTTCTTGATTTCTATTAATTTGGAATAAAACTAATGTTTTGCACTGTGTGTACCGTCAAACTCAAGCCATGTTCAATGGTGGTGAGCAATCTTCATACAGAAAATCCAGGAAAAGTGAAATATCTCTAAAACCACACCACCTAGAAACAAATCGCTTGGTACACATATAGAAAACATCTTTACCAAAAACATTATATTAAATTTATAAGGTTAGTGACTCATGACCATTGACAATGCCTTGAGTTTGAGACTATGCGGACGGCTGAACACGGCACACGGCTGAAAACGCCACACCGGGACCAGTCTACTACGCCACCTGTATAAGTGTATCTTTCATTCATACAGGCCTGTGTTGTCAGGGACCAGTCACTCATCAAGTATTCACCCGGCAGTAATTCTGGGACCGTGGGGGTTGGAGCTGGGTTCCCGCCACTGTCGCCCTGACTTTAGGCTTGGCACAGAGCATTACGTCATCGCCCCATGTCGGGAAGCCATGTACAGATGGAGGGAGGGACCAGTGTAGGTGTTTTGCTCCGTGCGGTGGGCCCTATTCTGCAGCAGAGCCGTCAAGGTGTAACACCCATAAGCCATCAAGGCATTAAGCATTAACAGTAACATACACCAGATTTGACCATACTTACAAATCCCGGCATCTATTTTGGGATTGATATTTATATTTCCTAAACATGCATGATTCAAATAAGATTCTCAAAGTGAGATCCAGGTCCATAGTTATCGCATAATATAACTGTAAATTATCACGAAATACCTTGATGGCTTATGGGCTTAACCGTCGCCTTGATGGCTCCGGTGCAGAGTAGCACACACCCCATACTCATAGAGGATCACCTACACTGGTCCCTCCATTATATGCTCAACGCATTGTTGCCCGATGATGTAATGCTTTGTGTCAACAGGGCGACTGTGGCACCATCTTTTGTGGCGGGAACCAACCTAGTGGGGGTCGACGCATGCGCGGTGACTTGTCTATGTACAACATATAATACCCGCATTTACCAACACTGAGCTCGTCCTGCGCATGGCATGTTTTGGTGTACAGACATGCAGGCAGCCATTTTACCCATCTATCAAACGTTTATTTGTTGTTGTTTTACGTCCTGGCAACATCTAAGGTCATATCAGGATGGGTACGGACTTGTGACAGTGCACACTCATGGGAACTTTATAGTGCTGCCCCACTGGGAAATCAGGCCGCCAGCACCATGACCCGATATCTCACTCTGCCGCATTACCCTGTCACTGAGCTAACCAGTCCTTGCCCTATCCTATTAATGTCGAGCGCCAGGCTAGGAATTAACAAGTGGCAATTTTATAAGTCATTGGTTTGACTCGACTGGGATTCAAACTCCCGACCTTCCGCACAGGAAACCTGTGCTCTACCGATTCAGCCACCACGTCCGATCGCAGACTGTGGCAATGGGAATCCTGTATGAAAATAACCCCTCATTCAATATAGACGGGATCACGGTTCCGATTGCGCATGCGCTGAAAACGGTGTTGGCAGCAAAGCAAAAGCATACAGCCATTGAGTTTGGCGATACGCATAGGACAACATTTTGATTTTACTCAAAATTAATAAAAAATACATAACAATTTGGCACAAACATGGATGGAAGGATGCAATATAATAATATAATGAATATGTTTAAGACACAACTCTCCATAACTAAGCATTTTGAGCTAAGAAACCTACAATTTCAGTCACTTTACAGGCTGATGTTTACATCACCATTGATTAGCCATAAGTAATCCTTGTTCTAAATATTAAATTGTCAAATGTGTCAATAAAAACTTGTTTCAAAGAAATATATAACCAATATCTGATCATTTTCTATTTGTACATATGTCATTAACCATAGGATATAAATAAAAACATGAATAAAATAAGTAAAACTGACTCTGGCTATGGCTCTAACACTAGTCTGAGTGCCCAGATTTGTCTAAATCTAAATTCACATGGCATAAGATGTGCATATTATATTGGTGTAAATGCAATGCTGGATAAAAGATTAATAACTTAATTTATTATATATATTTTTTTTAGTTGGTATTCTATGTTTCAAACAAGAGCTGAGATGAGCTGAAACTAGCACATTTCAGAACTGCACCAAGTGTATTATTAGCATGTGCCATGTGCTTTTCACAGGTTTGTTTTGCTCTGACGCATCCCACAATGCACCGCGCCACTGGAACGGTGATGTAGTCTATTGCCGACTTGATATATGAGTAAAAAGGCAAGAAATAATGGCACAACAGCAAAATGAATTACCTGCCTTAGCGCCTTAGCAACAGTGCTCAACGTGTGAAGGTCACAGTGTTAAAAGTAGGGCAGCCTGGGCAAGTTGTACGACACTTGTGTTTATATTAAAGTGGGAAAAAGTAGAGCCGCCTGAGCCCGCCGCGCCTGTTACCTTGGTAACCACAGACCTGCTTTATGTTGTTGTTGGAGCTTTCCATCCTGGCAACATCTAAGGTCATATCAGGTTAGTTGGTTGTTGGGAGTTTTACGTCCTGGCAACATCTAAGGTCATATCCGGACGGGTACTGACTGGTGACAGTGCACACTCATGGCGACTTTATTGTGCTACCATACTGGGAGACACACGCTGCCAGCACCATGACTTGATATCCCACTCAGTCACATTATCCTGACACTGAGCCAACCAGTCCTATCAATCCTATCAGGGTAATGTGACTGAGTGGGATATCAAGTCATGGTGCCAGTGGCATGGTCTCCCAGTGGAGCAGCACTATAATTTAATAGAAAATCACCATGACTGTGCACTGTCACAAGTCGATACCCGTCCTGATATGGCGTTAGATATTACCAGGACGTAAAACTCCAACAACCGACCAACAACAACGTAGGTCGTGGCTTCCCACTTAGGGCCCGTCCTGATATGACCTTATATGTTGCCAGGACGTAAAAATCCAACAACCAACCGATCCCACTTGAGTCTCACATTTCTGCTTTCAACAATTGCATAATTACGATGACTCACTGCAGGTATTATTTAACGGTGATAGGTGGAGAGTAACTGGACCAGAACTGTACTCAGACGGACACTCTCCAGCACAGCTCCGCATGACGGCTGCGTCTACGTAGCTAACTAAGCATGTGTGTGGAGAGTGACGGGATTCCACGTTCAGGTCACTCGTCACACAGTCTGTTTGTAAATAAGTTTGAGGAGTGTGGGAGTCGCTGAAACCTTTGGAAATATATATATATATATATATATATATATATATATATATATGTGTGTGTTCTCTGTGGGAGAGTGGTTAGAGTGTCATATATATATATATGTGTGTTCTCTGTGGGAGAGTGGTTAGAGTGTCTGACTTTTTTCTAGGTCGAACTCCTAATCTGAAGGTCGGTGGTTCGATTCCCCGTTCCCCCACCTCTGCCACTTTGGATTTCCACCGCTGTGTATAACTTACAGCGTCATCAAAGGCTGGTTGCTCTCATACGATGTCTATGTGGTGTGGGAGGTAAAAAATCCCTTGGGTCGGTAAAAGTGTAGGCTTGGGCTTTCTATCGACAAACTGTCTAATGGTGAAAACAAGTCTATTCAGACTTATCCATATGCAGTATAAATCTTCAATAAAAAAAAAATATATATGCAATCCTGCTCAGTGGACCCAGTGACAGTTTGGGCTATTTTCTTTTCATGCATAATAAACTACTGAAGTTTATTTTAGAATATGTCGGCTGGAAGGTGAATAGGAGGTGAATAGAAGGTGGAGAGAAGGTGGATGGAAAGTAAATAGAAGGTGGATAGAAGGTGGGAAGAAAGTGGATAGAAGGTTGGTAGAAGGTGGATAGAAGGTGGGTAAAAGGTGGGTAGAAAGTGGATAGAAGGTGGGTAAAAGGTGGGTAGAAGGTGGATAGAAGGTGGGTAAAAGGTGGGTAGAAAGTGGATAGAAGGTGGGTAGAAGGTGGATATAAGGTGGGTAGAAGGTGGGTAGAAGGGGGATAGAAGGTGGGTAAAAGGTGGGTAGAAAGTGGATAGAAGGTGGGTAAAAGGTGGATAGAAGGTGGGTAAAAGGTGGGTAGAAGGTGGATAGAAGGTGGATAGAAGGTGCGTAGAAGGTGCATAGAAGGTGAATAGAAGGTGGATAGAAGGTGAATAGAAGGTGGATAGGTGACCAGAAGGTGGATAGAAGGTAGATAGAAGGTGGATAGAAGGTGGGTAGAAGCTGAATAGAAGGTGGATAGAATCTGAATAGAAGGTGATTGAAGGTGCATAGAAGGTGTATAGAAGGTGGATAGAAGGTGGATAGAAGGTGATTGAAGGTGGATAGAAGGTGGGGAGTGGTAGAGTGGATAGAAGGTGGACAAAGGTGGATAGAAGGTGTATAGAAGGTAGATAGAAAAGAAGGTGAAGAGCAGATGGATAGAAGTTGAATAGAAGGTGAATATATTTACAAACCGGAAGTGGAATAAGAGCACCGGAAGTGGTGTGTACTCACGTCGTTTTCGTCGGCGGCGGGCTGGCCATTCGGGACGCCATTAGCCGACGTGGCAAACATGTGGGCCAGGCTGGACACTTGTGGACTGAGGCTCTTCTGTTAGGAGACAGGAAAGGTGCAATATATTACTCAGCTGTGATATCATGGAAGGTTTTTCTGCTGGTGGAGTTTTACGTCCTGGCAACATCTAACATGGGTGGAAGATTGGTTGGTTATTGGAGTTTTACATCCTGGCAACATCTAAGGTTGTATCAGGACGGGTACCGACTTGTGACAGTGCACACGCATGGCAACTTTATAGTGCTGCCCCACTGGGAAATTAGGCCGCCAGCATCATGACCCAATATCCTACTTGACTCGGTGTCAGGATAATGTGACTGAGTGGGATTCCAGGTCATGGTGCTGGCAGCCTGGTCTCCCAGTGGGGCAGCATTATAAAGTCACTATGAGTGCACACTGTCACAAGCCGGTACCCGTCCTGATATGACCCTAGATGTTGCCAGGACGTGAAACTCGAATAACCAACCATCTTAAACCGAACAAAACCCATGACACCACTAAGATTTGGTTGGTTGTTGGAGTTTTACGTCCTGGCAATATCTAAGGTCATATTAGGAAGGGAGCAGTAAGATTAATGTTCTTTCTGAACAGAGTAATGATGGTACATTATCCTCGACAGAATCAAGCTAGAAAAACACACACACACAAATGATTTTATATGTCACTAAGAGCACTAGCAACGCCATGTCTACCGCAAGGTCAGGTCACGGGGTCACAAAGGTCAGACCAAGGTCAGCTGGGTGGGAGCCAAGGTCAGAATGGGCTACGATAGTGATTTGTTGGTTGAAGCGCCATATAGTCTACTTCCCATAATGCAATGCACAAAAATACAAGCCAACCTGGTATTTGTTACACCTTTATTATTCAGTTGGCCGCTTTGGTAGGTCATGGGATTCAAACCCTGGTTGAGTCAAAACATTGACTTAAAAATTGATACTTGTCACTTTTTAGCCAGGTGCTCCACATTATTAGGAGAGGGAAAGGACTGGTTGGCTCAGTGTCAGGATAATGTGACTGAGTGGGATATTGGGTCATGGTGCCGGTGGCCTGATTTTCCAGTGGGGCAGCACTATAAAGTTGCCATGAGTGTGCACTGTCACAAGTCGGTACCCATCCTGATATGACCTTAGATTTTACCAGGACATAAAACTCCCAAAACCAACCTATTATGCCATTGGTAAATGTCGTCTGCTGCCGCCAAGACAACAACAGAAGACATTTAGTGACCCCCAAAGTGATACTCTCGTGAAAGCAAATGACATTCAGTGGAAATAACCCCATGTTTTAGTTTGTGTGAATCTAATTGACAGCAGACGACATTCATTGGAAATAACCCCACATTTCAGTTTGTGTGAATCTAATTGACAGCAAATGACATTCAGTGGAAATAACCCCACGTTTCAGTTTGTGTGAATCTAATTGACAGCAGACGACATTCACTGGAAATAACCCCACTTTTCAGTTTGTGTGAATCTAATTGACAACAGACGACATTCAGTTGATATAACCCCACATTTCAGTTTGTGTGAATCTAATTGACAGCAGACGACATTCAGTGGAAATAACCCCACGTTTCAGTTTGCGTGAATCTACTTGACAGCAGACGACATTTCTTTCGTTAATGTTGTGGATAAAGGTGAGCATCTATAGAGTTTCACTAACTTTACACATCAAGTTTGAGATAACCCCAACCTCATGGTTAACATGACCCTGATTTATGAGATCAGAGATTCGCCCCATATTGTTCCGTACAGTAGGGGTGAAGAACAGCCCATTACATTTACAAAAAGTGGTGAAAGGCTGGGTAAATGAAATGAGCGAATCAATTTTTAATTTAAGAAGCAAAATATATACTTTAAATATATCTTTATATTTAACCACTCCTTTTGAATTGTTAAATAAATGATATTATGTAGTTTAATAGACTTTAACAGCCAATTCCAGGACATTCTTGGGTCGCCATCTTGCTTGTTTACATTCTCTGCCATTTCACCAACTCTACACCAATATAGGTACACACTGGATGCTGGAATCAGGAATTTCAATTATTGTTCCATACTAAAACAATGTTCGCCCGTTTCTAGACTACGTTGTCATTCATCCCTATTCTGGGGAGGGGTAAATCTTTTATCTAGATGTAAGACAATCGCAAACCCATTTCCCACCAGCGTCCGGCCGAAATTGTTGGGGCACAGCAAGGTCAAAGGTCAAGGTAATCTTCCAGTGGTACGAGGAGGGGTGGTGGAAAAGGCGGGATGGGAAAAATGACCGTTGGTAAACATTCTTGTTTGAGTCATCACCAAGACACTGGTTGGTTGGTTGTTGGAGTTTTACATCCTGGCAACATCTATTGTCATATCAGGACTTGCGACAGTGCGCACTCATGGTGACTTTATAGTGCTGCCCCACTGGGAAATCAGGCTGCCAGCACCATGACCCGATATCCCACTCAGTCACATTATCCTGACACTGAGACAACCAGTCCTTGCCCTGTCCCAGTAATCCCAGCACCATGGCTAGGAAGCGACTATGAATTAAGAAAAAATTGGTTTGACTCGGCCAGGATTCAAACTCCCGACCTTCCGTACACGAGGTCTGCGCTCTACCGATTCGGCCACTGCGCCCGGATTGTGACCATAGATGTTGCTGGATTGTAAAACCCCAACCACTCAGCCCTCCTCCCCTCCCCTCCCGCCACCCCTCAGTTGATGTGTTGATTTGCTGCGTACAGGCTAGGTCCACCGGGCGCCGTAGCCGAATCGGTAGAGCGCGGGCCTCGCGTGCGGAAGGTCAGGAGTTCGGTTCCCGGTCGAGTCAAACCAATGACTTAAAAATGTATACTTGTCGCTTCATAGACTGGCGCTCGGCATCAATAGGATAGGGCAAGGACTGGTTAGCTCAATGTCAGGATAATGTGACTAAGTGGGATATCGGATCATGGTGCTGGCTAGATACAAGATTCACCCAGTACTTCCAGTACAGGGGTGAAAACCAACCCATTAGAAAAGCTGGCGAAGAATTTTGACATGCTGGGTTAATTAACTGAGCTGGTAAATTCTTAATTTAAGAATCACAATATATTCTTTATGTACGTCTTCATATTTACCCGCTACCTTTGAGTTGAAAAATATAATAAAACACTAGTTTAATAAGATTTAAAAGTGAAATCGACAGCGTTCTGTGGCCGCCATCTTGTCTTTTTGCATTCTCTCCCATTTCACCAACTCTGTGCCGATATATGTAGCCATTTGATCCTGGAACCACAGTTTCTAGTTCATGTCCCATACTAAAGCTATTTTCGCCCGTTTTTAGACTACGTTGTCCTTCACCCGTGTACTACACAAGTACCGGGTGAATCTTTTATCTAGGTGCTGGCGGCCTGATTTCCCAGTGGGGCAGCACTATAAAGTCAGCATGGGCGTGCACTGTCACAAGTCGGTACCTGTCCTGATATGACCTTAGATGTTGCCTGGACGTAAAACTCCAACAACCAACCAGCCTCATTCCACTTTCCCGCTGCCGACACAGACAAGGGCCGTTAGTCATACAGACCGGATGTTGACAAGCAGCTAATTAGCATACCGGGGATTCCAGACGCGCTCAGGGATTGTCTCAGAGGTGGATCCTACACTTACATGACCTGACGGGATGGCCGAATGTTGTTGTTTGTTGTTTGTTGTTTTACATGCTAGTAACATCCAAGGTCATATCAGGACGGGTACTGACTCGTGACAGTGCACGCTCATGGCGACTTTATAGTGCTGCCCCACTGAGAGACCGGGCTGCTGGCACCATGATGATGGCCCGATATCCCACACAATCACATTATCCTGATACTAACCAGTCTTATCCTATTAACAGTAAACTTTATTTTGTTTGTTTTAGACGTAAGGAAATGATGATGCTTCTGATGCATATATATAACAATATATGTTACGGTATCTACAGTTTCCAACTTGTCGGTCAGTTTTGACGGAGTCTTCTGGCCGGATATCTTTGTATATGGCCAAGTACTTACATTTCTAAATAGTACAAGAACAATGAGATACGTGCGGTTGTGACTTTTGTTGTTGTTGGTACATTAGTTGTTTAAGCAGGGGACATTTCAGTCGCAGACGACTGGTCTTCCTCATTCCACTGCTCCTTGCCCTATCCTAATAATGCCGAGCACTTGGCTAGGAAGCGACGAGTATCATTTTTAAAGTCATTGGTTTGACTCGACCAAGGTTCGAACCCAGGATCCCATGATCTACCAACATGGGAGACGGATGCTCTAACTCATTCAGCCATCCCGTCTGACTATTATGATGTTGGTTACAGTATTTATAGCTTACAACTCATTAATCTGTCGATGGTTGGGTATCGGGTTAGTTTTTATTCAGAAAAGATGGTGAGAAGAATAGAGTTGGTTGTTAGAGTTTTACATCCTGGCAACATCTAAGGTCATATCAGGATGGGTACCGACTTGTTACAGTATGCATTCATGGCGAGTTTATGGTGCTGTCCCACTGAGAAATCAGGCTGCCAGCAACATGACCCAAGATCCCACTCAGTCACATTGTCCTGACACTGAGGCAACCAGTCCTTTCCCTGTCCTATTAATGCTGAGCGCCTGACTAGGAAGCGACGAGTATCAATTTGATAAGTCTTTGCTTTGACCCAACTGAGAATTGAACTCCCGATCTCCCGCACGCGAGGCTCCCGCTCTACCGATTCGGCCACCGCGCCCGGTTATAATTGCTGAGTCATCATGTATTTAGATACGTCATAAGAGGCATTGTACCGGAAGTAGGTAAAATCGGTGACCTCCTGTCACATTCATAACCCAGGGTAGTTGACAGCACTGACAGCAGTTGTTGACAGTAGGTGACAGACAATATGACATGCTGATGCATCACATGACAGCCAGCGTTTGCATAGACTTATTTCATATGATGTCAGCATCGGTATTTAGGTCAGTGCGCGCACTGCTTGGCTGCAGGACGACACACTGTCACACTGCAAACTCAATGGCTATGAGCAATCTTCATAGAGAAAAGGTGAAATGTCTCTAAAACCACGCCACCTAGAACCAAACCGATTGGCACACATACAGAAAACATATTCAACAAAAAGATTATATTAAATTTATAAGGTTAGGGTTCTATATTTCTATTAATTTTGAATAAAATTGATGTGTTGCACTGTACGTATCAGCAAACTCAATGCATTGTCAATGGCCACAAGCAATTTTCATGGAGAAAAGGTGAAATATCTCTCAAACTACAACACCTAGAAACAAACTGCTTGGAACACATACAGAAAACATATTCAACGAAAAGATTATATTAAATTTATATGGTTAGGGTTCTGTATTTCTATTAATTTTGAATCAAATCGACGTGTTGCACTGCGCGTATCGGCAAACTCAATGCATTGTCAATGGCTGTGAGCAATCTTCATAGAGAAAAGGTGAAATATCTCTGAAACCACGCCACCTAGAAACAAACTGCTTGGAACACATACAGAAAACATATTCAACAAAAAGACTATATTAAATTGATAAGGTTAGGGTTATGTATTTCTATTAATTTTGAATAAAATCGACGTGTTGCACTGCGCGTATCGGCAAACTCAATGCATTGTCAATGTGCGTGAGCAATCTTCATACAGAAAAAGTCAAATATCTCTAAAACTACAGCATCTAGAAACAAACTCCTTGGAACACATACAGAAAACATATTCAACGAAAAGAGTATATTAAATTTATATGGTTAGGGTTCTGCATTTCCATTAATTTTGAATAGAATCGACGTGTTGCACTGCATGTATCGGGAAACTCAATGGCAGTGTGCCATCGCTCTGCAGACAAGGTGCGCGCATATACACAATGTTTATAAATATTGAAAGGGGTCTATACATAAGCCGTGGTCACACGGGCGCTGTAAATCGATTCGTAGAAATCGACTTGTATAGTTTCGGGTTACATTTCGCGTGTGAACGGGCGTCTGAGTCGAATTAGGGCTGAATCGATTCCTGTGATCCTGATACTGGAAACCACTTGTGGAGATGCATTACGCGAGTAGATTTCTCTGAGTCGATTTATTTTGTCCGTGTGGACGCATCTGAGGCGGATTAAGCACCTCACATGCATGCGCAGTCGACCTTAGTTTGTTGACTTTCCGGTCGATCAAAAGCGCATATTATATAATTTAATTAATGAAACCGCTATCTATGCACAGATATTTTTTTCATCATTTATTTGTAGGGTTTCACTGCCCAGCAGAAGTTTTGACCGTTCCAAACCAATACGATTAATTAAATACATATCTAGGTCGAACCCACACTCTCTCGGCCGACGTCGACAAACCCAAACTGGCGCTGGTTAGTCTGGACTTGCTCATGCGCAGCATTCGATTTCCGGCCCAAGTACTGTCCGTGTGAACGGCCTGCTAATTCGCCTCACCGGATTCGATTTGTGTGATTCGCCTCACATTTTGTCCGTGTGACCACGGCTATAGTGACCCGTGTCTATGGGCAGACGATACATGCGCAACATGTGACAGTTGTGACAAAACCGGCGACAATTTTTGTCACCACCATTTTGCATGTTGAATCTGAACTCATGACTAATTTTGGTTAAGGATGGTTGGTTGGTTGTTGGAGTCCTGGCAACATCTAAGGTCATAATTTGTGACAGTACCACTCATGGTCAATTTATAGTTTTGTTCCACTGAGAGGCCAGGCTGCCATCATCATGACCTGATATCCCACTCAGTCACATTATCCTGACACTGAGCCAACCAGTCCTTGCCCTCTCCTAACAATGCCAAGCGACTGACTAGGAAGCGACAAGTATACATTTTTAAGTCATTTGTTTGACACGACCAGGGTCTGGAAATTGTATGCTGTATGCAGCTTTAAGTAGGGCAAATTGCAACCACAGACAATTTGCTCTTCCAAATTCCACCACTCCTTGCCCTATTCTAATAATGCCGAGTACCAGGTTAGCTAGCGGCAAGTATAAATCTTTATGTCATTGGTTTGACTCGACTGGGTTTCAAACTCGGAGTTAAATCCTATGATCTGCGACATTGGAAGCTGGTGCTCAACCCATTCGGCCACCTGGTCTGGGGTTAGTCAGAATCACCAGCTCTGTTCCCACAATAGACCAGACAGGGTGGCCGAATGAGTTAAGTATCCGTCTCGAACCCTGGTCTAGTCAAACCAATGACGTAAACGTTGGTACTTGTCACTTCCTAGCCAGGCACTTGGCATTATTAGGATAGGGCAAGGACTGGTTGGGTCAGTGTCAGGATAATGTGACTGAGTGGGATATCAGGTCATGGTGCTGGTGGCCTGATATCCCAGTGGGACAGCACTTTAAAGTCACCACGAGTGCACACAGTCACAAGTCGGTACCCGTCCTGATACAACCTTAGATGTTACCAGGATGTAAAACTCCAACAACCATCCAACCTGTCCCACAATCCATTTCATCCTCAGCGATATCTTAAACCAGCTGGTGTCCAGTTCTCTACTCTGGCAAAATGCGTTCTCCAGCAGATGTTTGGACAACTTCCATCTTTACACAGCCAAAACATATGCTGTGAGAGTGAAGCCTTGCGCAAAGGTTGCAGGTTTCCTCTCCCCGCTTCTTTACTTGCTGTTGGTTTTGTAATTGTTTAGAACGGTTTCTTGCAGTATGCGCTTAGATGATTGTACTCAGCAGTTGCCTCCCCCCCGCCCCCAGGCCCACCCCCTCCCCCACCCTAAACCTCCCCCCTTCACCCACCCTAAAAAAAACCTATCGTAGACAACATTCCATCCTATCTCAACCATTACAGCCACCTCTAGTCTCCCACATAGGTCTCTTGAGCATCATTTATATTTGAAGAGTTCAGTCGCAAAACCATGTAAACGCCAATCCAAAAATGTGGTTTAAATAAAAGATTTTTTGCTGTAAATAATTTTGATTCTCACTAATTCCACTTTTCATATAATCAAATGCTTATGGAGCAATGGACAAAAAAAGAAGGAATATAAAAATTTAACTTTTTGAAGGTTTGATTCCAAAGTTTATCTCCATTTTTGGATTGGCGATTAAAGTTGCGGAGTCCGATGGCTTTGAGTTTCTGTCATTTTTCTGAGTTAAATATATTAAATTGATTTTTATAGCCTCCCTTACTTTAGTTTGAAGTAACTTTTATTTTAAATGTCTAACTTTTGAGATATTTGAAATGTAACCATCCACACATAATTTTGGCAAGCACGCCAAAACTCTGACACTATAGGCTTCTGCAGTAACCGGTTCTATTAAATTGGCTCAGTATGCCCTTCTATATGGCGACAAGTGCTTAATATGTGCACCAGTATCTAAGTTGGATATGTAGAATCAAATCTGGATCATTGCTTTGGTTTTGAAAATTCGATGTTTTCATCAGACTATGCAGCTTTAAGTGGTTTTGCGCCCGACCTCTTCATTTGATTCTACATATCCAACTTCGATACTGGTTCACTTACTAAACATGTGTTGTTGTATAGAAGGGTGTATAGTATTTATTTAATAGAACTAACAAGGAAACAAACAGAATAGAACAAACAATAGAACAAACAAGCACTAATGAAATTAACAGGACAACAAAATAGAGCTTTGAAACTACGTTTGGGACTAGAAGACAGATATCCTTCAATAGACCAGCACAAACAGGCTCAAATCTGCATGCTAGACATTAGAAGGGAAACACACCTCAGAATATTTTCGTATCATCGGCTATTCGACTTCAAACATACTGTCATTCTGACATATTTCTTTGGAGGAAACGTACTGCCGCCGCCAAACAGGCTACTCTTTCTGATAAGCAGCAAGGGTTCTTTTATATGCACTTTCCCACAGACAGCACAGCGCATACCACAGCCTTTGATGAACCAGTTGTGGACCACTGGTTGGAACGGGAAATAGCCCAAACTGCAAACTGTGCCCACTGAGCAGGATCGGTAGGATGACCGACACCTTCACAGGTGGACACGCTACTGCCTGAGCTATGTCCCCCAATAGCCGATGTCTACTTTTTGTGCTGGGGGTTCGTTAGACAAACAAACAAAATGTCAAACAGAAGACTTAGGAGTGTGCAGTTCCCGTGGTTGGATTAGAGACAACATGTGACCTTTAATGGCACCGGAAGTGCTGTCTGATATATATATATATATATATATATATATATATATATATATATATATATATATATGAGTCAGACTCACGAAAATAGGCCAATTGGGGAAAGTTGTTGGCGTCGAGCATTGGATGTCGGTGTCGATCGGTGTAATTATAGTTTAGCATTGACATAGGTGTTGGAAAGTCCTTAAATTTATCCTGAATGTAAAGGTAGAGAAAATACAACAACCTTATTTGTTTCTAGGATAATTTAATATAAAACAAAGAAATGCACTACACTTTAAGAATTGCGACGCCGACATCTGTTAAAGTTGTCGGCGGTGAGCATTGGATGTCAGCGTCGAATGGCATAAGTAGAGTTTAGCATTGACAGAAGTGTTGCAAAGTCCTTAAATTTATCCTGAATGTAAAGGTAGAGAAAATACAACAACCTTATTTGTTTTTAGGATAATTTAATATGAAACAAAGAAATGCACTACACTTTAAGAATTGCGATGCCGACATCTTAAATTGAGCACCAATTGGCCCATTTTCGTGAGGCTGACTCATATATACATAAGTATATATATAATAGTTGTTTTTGTTGTTTGAGATAAGGGCCAAGAACTTGGCAGCCTCGATACCACGTTCTAGATTTCACTTTCCTAGTTGGTAGCTTACCAGAACAAAAAATCTCCACAGACCCACATAAAAAAAAGCAACCAACAATCATTTGCCTGGTTTGGTTGGTTGTTGGAGTTTTACATCCTCACAAAATCTAAGGTCATATCAGGATGGGTACCTACTTGTGACGGTGCGCACTCATAGCGTCTTCATAGTGCTGCCCCACTGGGAATGTCAGCACCATAACCTGATATCCTACTCAGTCACATTATCCTGTCACTGAGCCAACCAGTCCTTGCCATATCCTAATAATGCCGAGCGCCAGGCTAGGAAGCAACAGGTATACATTTTTAAGTCATTAGGTTTGACTCGATCAGGGTTCGAACCCACGAACCCATGGGTTCGGATCCCCTGATCTCCCGAAACAGGAGAGGGACGCTCAACTCATTCGGCCATCCCGTCTGGTCTTCCTAGTTGGTAGCTTACCAGAAAACAATCTCTACAGACCTACATAAAAAAACAACTAAAAAAACATTTGCCTGGTTTGATTTGGAGAATTACATCCTAGCAACAAATGAGGTCATATCAGAACCGGGCATCGACTCGCGGCAGTGTGTCATGGTGGCGCCTTCATAGTGCTGCCAGACTGGGGTACCGGATGGGTGGCTAGCATCATAATGCAAACCTCACTCAGTCATATTATCCTTGCACTGACTTATCCTGGCCACGTAGTGTCAGGGAAGTTAGTGACATGTCTTTTGTTTTGTTACTTATTGGTGCTTTACGTCCAATATCATATCAGGACCGGCACCGACTTGTAACATTCGGGGATTGAACCCACGACCTCCCACTGGAGAAGCGGGCGCCCTAACCGCCTAGCCATCTCATCCGAGGTGTTGAGGTAAAGTGAATGCGGGTATTCACATTGAGGTTGTATTGTGAAGAACAGTGCATCCCCCACCTCTCCCCACCCCCCACCCCCTCCCCCCACCTCCCCCCACTCCCATCTCCACCCTACCCCCATCTCCACCCCAACACCTTCACCCTCCCATCTCCACCCGAACAACACCCCCCTCCCCTGCGCTTCACCAGTACATAAGACAGTGTACAATATTAGTGAATACAGAAGAGGCCCTCACTGTAGCGCCATCTGTACCAACTATAAAACTACATTATTAAAGCTGCATAGTCCAATGAAGCATTAATTTATCTAGAATTGATTCTATATATCTAACTTAGATACTGCTGCACTCATTATTTAGTAGAACCTGTTACTGCTAAAGCCTATGGTGTCAACGTTTTGGCATGCATTCCAAATCTAATTTTACTTGTTTGCACTTCAAATATCTCAAAACTTAGCCATTTAAAATAAACAGCACTTGAAGCTAAAGTACGTTTAATATGTTTATCTCAACAAAATTACAGAAACTCAAAACCATCGAACTATGAAAATTTAACTCGCATCAATCAATCAATCAATAGTTCCGTCCTCTAGTCGAGGGTTGGATGCAATGGTTCTCCACTTGTCCCGATGGTGTGCTGTTCTGATAGACTGTGAATAATTCAAGCCTGTCCACTGTGAAATATTTGTAAACCATGATGTTCTTGGTCTCCCTCTCCCTCTGCAGCCATTCACCTTCCCTTCCAACAATGTACGGTATATTGAACTCTGACGAATGATGTGGCCAAAATAAATAAGTTTCTTTGTCTTTATAGTGGCAAACAAGCTTTTCTTATTTTTAATTTTTCTGAGAACTTCTTTGTTGGTGATCTTCTTTGTCCATGATGGTTGGGAGAGTGATGCAGGGCCAGGCTATCCTTGGAGAGTGTTTTTATATTATAATTGTAGTAGTCTGCACTGACCTCGCATCGCAGTTTCTAAAACGCAATTCTTTCATTAATTAACTTTAAAATTTTTTTTTTTTTTGTCTGCACTCTTCCTTTGTTGTATTCATTGATTTAGAGAAAGTAATTTCAACTGAGCACAATTGGTCTTCCTCATTGCGTTGCTCTTTGCCCTGTCCTAGTAATCCCGAGCGGATAGAATAACGGTTAGGACGGTATCGCTGGAATGGCAGAAGTGAGGGTTTGAATCGGTACTGTCTGTTAACAGTGGCTACCTATGGCATAACAGGATAACGTCAGGGTGACCTCATTTACTTTCCTTTACAAAAACAAAAAAAAAAAACACAAACAAAGCCTCTCCCCAATACTTAACAAAGAATGGAATGCCTTCTGAAATATAATGCAGTTTCACAATCCACACAGATTGCGCTGCGATACCTTCCTCCTCTGAAGAAACGCAGTTTCACAATCCACACAGATGGCGCTGCTTTACCCTCCTCCTATGAAGAAACGCAGTTTCACAAACAACACGGATGGCGCTGCATTACCCTGCATTACCCTCTACAATCTACACAGAGGGTGGTGCATTACTATGCACTACCCTCTACAATCTACACTGAGGGTGGTGCATTACTCTGCATTACCCTCTACAATCTACACAGAGGGTGGTGCATTACTCTGCATTACCCTCTACAATCTACAAAGAGGGTGGTGCATTACTCTGCATTACCCTCTACAATCTACACAGAGGGTGGTGCATTACTCTGCATTACCCTCTACAATCTACACAGAGGGTGGTGCATTACTCTGCAGTACCCTCTACAATCTACACAGAGGGTGGTGCATTACTCTGCATTACCCTCTACAATCTACACAGAGGGTGGTGCATTACCCTCCTCCTCTGAAGAAACGCAGTTTCACAATCCACACAGATGGCGCTGCAATGCCTTCCTCCTCTGAAGTAGGTAGATGCTGCGCAGTCAGTCTTATGAGGCATTTGCGCAGCCCACATGCAGGTTCCATTAAATGCCACCAGGTGGCTAGTGGCGTTGTTGCTCTGTATCTCATATCGCCTGCTTAAAGTTGCATAGTCGACTGGTTTTGAGTTTATGACATTTTCCTGAGATAAATATATTAGATTGATCGCTATGATCTACTTTACATTTAGTTCAGAGTAACTTTTATTTTAAATGGCTAACTTTACAGATATTTGAAGTGAAATCATGCCAAATTAATTTCGGCACGCCCATTAAAATTCTGAGACCATAGGCACCAACAGCAATGTGTTATGCTAAATTGGCTTAGTATCACCTATTACGCAGTACCAAATATTTAATAAGTCCATTGGTATCTAAGTTGGATCAGTAGGTTCAAATCTAGATAAGTGTTTTGGTTCTCAAAATTTGATGTGTTCATCAGACTATGCAACTTTAATGCCTGTTGGAAGAAATGGCTGGACCAGACGGGATGGCCGAATGAGTTGAGCATCCGTCTCCCATTTTGGTACATCGTGGGATTCAAATTCCGGTCGAGTGAAACCGATGATTAAAAAATTCATACTTGTCGCATCCTAGCCAGGCGCTCACTCAGCATTACTAGGATAGGACATGAACTGGTTTAGCTCAGTGTCAGGATAATGTGAATGGGTGGGATATAATGTCATGGTGCTGGCGACCGGGCAGTCTCCAGGTGGGGCAGCACTATAAAGTCACCATGGGTGCGCACCATTACAAGTCGGTACCCATCCTGATATAGGGCTATTTTCTGTTCCAACCAGTGGTCCACAACTGGTTCATCAAAGGCTGTGGTATGTGCTGTCCTGTCTGTGGGAAAGTGCATACAAAAAATCCTTTTCTACTTATCAGAAAGAGTAGCCTATGTATGTGGTGGTAGCAGGTTTCCTCCAAAGAAATATGTCAGAATGACGATATGTTTGACGTCCAAAACCCAAGGATAAAAATGTATGTGCTCTAGAGGTGTTGTTAAATAAAACAAACTTTCTATTCTGATATGACCTTAGATGTTGCCAGGACGTAAAACAAGCAACCAACTAAGAAATGGCTGTGGTTCTGCGGACACATACGAGGGGGCGCCACCACCCATTTACCGCCAAAGCAGTCATGCGCAATACCGTGCATAGCAACTTCAGCGTTGCCGAGTAACAGCCACCACCATCCATCCATATTTCCGCTGATCCCATTTGTTTACAGTTGTCTTGCTACACTGGTCCCACCCGCTGCTGGGCACGCTCGGCTACGTCAAGCATGGAGGGGTGGTAGCACAGGGCACACTATGAGTAGGTCACGTGGTACAGTGTTATCTACAGTGTTTGGCACTGGGCCAAACGTCAAGATATGCCAGGTGTTTTTATTTGTTTGTTTTAGGGTTTTTGTACGGTGTTCTTTTTCTCCTTATAACCTCCCAAAGCTGTGACATCAGACTCACTAGCCTGCTTCCAATGCTGGGAGAGTGATGCAAACGCAGTTTGTTTTATTTAACCACGCCTCTAGAGCACATTGATTTTTATTATTGGCTATTGGTTTGTGTCTTTGTTGTTGCTTTACGTCCTAGCAACATCTAAGGTCATATCAGGACGGGTACCAACTTGTGACAGTGCGCACTCATGGCGACTTTATAGTGCTGCCCCACTGGGAAACCAGGCCACCAACACCATGACCTGATATCCCACTCAGTCACATTATCCTGACACTGAGCCAACCAGTCCTTGCCTTATCCTAATAATGCCGAGCACCACACTAGGAAGCGACAAGTATAACATTTTAAGTCATTGGTTTGACTCGACCAGGATTCGAACCCACAAACTCATGGGTTCGGATCCCCTGATCTCCCAAAACAGGAGACGGATGCTCTACTCATTCGGCCACCCTGTCTGGTATTGGCTATTGGAGGTCAAACATGTGGATATTCTGACATATCTCTTTGGAGGAAACCCACTGCTGCCACATAGGCTACTCTTTCCGATAAGCAGCAAGGGGTCTTTTATATGCACCTTCCCACAGATAGGACAGTTAATAGAACCCGTTACTGCAGAAGCCTATGGTGATAGAGTTTTGGCAAACATGCCAAAATTAATTTAGCATGTTTCCATTTCAAATATCTCAAAAGTTAGCGATTTAAAATAAAAGTTACTTCAAACTAAAGTAAGGTAGATTATAATGAACAACCTAATATGTTTATCTCAGAAAATGAGAGAGACTCAAAACCATCGGACTTTGCAACTTTAAGTAGCGTGAAAAAGGCAAGTCTAGTAGGGTCAAGGTCACTGCGCATGGCAAATGCAAACCTCCACTTCTTACCCCCACCCCCTGCAGCCGCACACCCCGCTTCCATCTCCGACAGTTTTGGACCAGACTGGGTGGCCGAATGAGTTGAGCGACCGTCTCCCGTTTTGGTAGGTCGTGGGATTCGAACCCTGGTCAAGTCAAACCAATGACTTAAAAATTTATACCTATCACTTCCTAGCCTGGCGCTCAGTATAAATAGGATAGGGCAAGGACTGGTTAGCTCAGTGTCAGGATAATATGATATCGGGTTATGGCGCTGGCATGGTGGCCTGGTCTCCCAGTGGGGCAGCAGTATAAAGTCACCATGAGTGTTCACCGCCACAAGTCGGTACCCGTCCTGATATGACCTTAGATGTTGCCAGGACGTAAAACGGCAACAACCAACCCCCATTGCTTCACTCCTCACTTCCGTCTCCGAAAGTTTTGAAAATAGACGATTTCCACTACCAAACCTCCCTGCCCTCTGATGGAAGTAGCAAGGATTATTGCTATAGGTGTCAGCTCATTGTGCAGCATGCTCCATATGCAAGGGCTTATACTATAGAGGATTTCCACCACCAACCCGCCCTCTACAACCGGTAATGGAAGAACTACTGGTGTGGGTAACGGCTCGCTGTGCAGCATGCTCTGTGGGAAAAGGTCTTGTAGCGGATTTCCACAACCAACCAGCCCTCTAACGGCAATGAAATAACTAATGCTGTTGGTTGGTTGGTTGTTGGAGTTTTACATCCTGGCAACATATCAGGACGGGTACCGACTTGTGACAGTGCGCACTCATGGTGACATTATAGTGCTGCCCCACTGGGAGACCTGTGATGCCAGTACCATGGCCTGATATCTCAATCAGTCACATTATCCTGACACTGACCCAACCAGTCCTTGCCCTATCCTAATAATGTGAGCAGCTGGCTCGGAAGTGACAAGTATACATTTTTATGTCATTGAGTTTGACTCGATCCAGGTTCGAATCCCACGATCTACCAAAATGGTAGGCGGATGCTCAACTCATTCGGCTATCGCGTATGGTCGTATGTATTTATTATTAGGTTAACGTGGGTGTTGGAAAATGGAGGGTGTGTGGTGTGTGGGGTGTGTGGAGGAGGAGGGTGGGTGTAGATCGGGATGAGGGATGTATGGGGTGTGGAGGGTGGGTGTCATTATAGGATATACAGGATAGGTGGGGTATGGGTGTTGGTGGTGGTGGAGGGTGATTGGCGGTGGAGGGTGGGTGTTTGTGGAGGTGTGTGTGTGTGGGTAGGGTATGAGGGTATGAGGGTGTGTTGGTGTGGGAGTGGAGGGTGAGAGTGTTAGGGTGGAGGTAAGTGGGTGTGGGTGGGAGAGGAGGGGGGTGGGTGGGGGTGGAGGGTGAGTGTTTGTGGAGGTGTGTGTGGGTGGTTAGGGTATGAGGGTGTGTTGGTGTGGGAGTGGAGGGTGAGAGTGTTAGGGTGGAGGTAAGTGGGTGTGGGTGGGGAGGAGGGGGTGGGGTGGGGGTGGAGGGTGAGAGTGTTGTGGAGTGTGTGTGTGTGGGTGGGGTAGGATGGGGTTTGGGGGTGGAGGGTGAGAGTCTTTGCGGTGGAGGTGTGTATGTGTGTGGGGAGGATGGGGTTTGGGGGTGAGGGTGGAGTCTTGCGGTGGAGGTGTGTATGTGTGTGGGGAGGATGGGTTTGGGGTGAAGGGTGAGAGTCTTTGCGGTGGAGGTGTGTATGTGTGTGGGGGAGGAGGGTTTGGGGGTGAGGGTGAGAGTCTTTGCGGTGGAGTGTGTATGTGTGTGGGAGAGGGTTGGGGTGAGGGTGAGAGCTTTCGGTGAGGTGGTAGTGGTGGGGGAGGAGGGGTTGGGGGTGAAGGTGAGTGTTTGCGGTGGAGGTGATGTGTGTGGGGGTGGGTTTGGGGTGAGGTGAGAGTCTTGCGGTGGAGGGTGTATGGTGTGGGGAGGTGGGTTGGGGTGAGGTGAGGTCTTCGGTGGAGGTGTGTATGTGTGTGGGGAGGATGGGTTGGGGTGAAGGGTGGAGTCTTTGCGTGAGGTGGTGTGTGTGGGGAGGATGGGGTTGGGGGTGAAGGGTGAGAGTCTTTCGGTGGAGGTGTGTATGTGTGTGGGGAGGATGGGGTGTGGGGGTGGAGGGTGAGAGTCTTTGGGTGGAGGTGTGTATGTGTGTGGGGGAGGATGGGGTTTGGGGGTGAAGGGTGAGAGTCTTTGCGGTGAGGTGTGTATGTGTGTGGGGGAGGTGGGTGTTGGGGTGGAGGGTGAGAGTGTTAGGGTGGAGGTAAGTGGGTGTGGGTGGGAGAGGAGGGGGGTGGGTGGGGGTGGAGGGTGAGTGTTGGAGTGGAGGTAGTGGATGTGGTTGGGGGAGGAGGGGTGGGGTGTGGGTGTGGGGTGGTGTGGGTGTGGGTGTGGGTGTGGAGGGTGAGAGTGTTCGGAGTGGAGGCGTGCGCATGGGGGAGGATGTGGTGTGGGGGGTGGAGGGTGAGAGTCTTTGCGGTGGAGGTGTGTATGTGTGTGGGGGAGGATGGGTTGGTTGTGGGGGTGGAGGGTGAGAGTGTTTGGGGTGGAGGTAAGTGGGTGTGGGAGGAGGGGGTGTCCGTGCGTGTGGAGGGTGAGAGTGTTTGTGGTGGAGGTAAGTGGGTGTGGGAGGAGGGGTGTCCGTGCGTGTGGAGGGTGAGAGTGTTTTTGGTGGAGGTAAGTGGGTGTGGGAGGAGGGGGTGTCTGTGCATGTGGAGACTGAGAGTGTTTGTGGTGGAGGTAAGTGGGTGTGGGAGGAGGGGGTGTCCGTGCGTGTGGAGGGTGAGAGTGTTTGTGGTGGAGGTAAGTGGGTGTGGGAGGAGGGGGTGTCCGTGCATGTGGAGGGTGAGAGTGTTTGTGGTGGAGGTAAGTGGGTGTGGGAGGAGGGGTGTCCGTGCGTGTGGAGGGTGAGAGTGTTTGTGGTGGAGGTAAGTGGGTGTGGGAGGAGGGGTGTCCGTGCGTGTGGAGGGTGAGAGTGTTTGGGGTGGAGGTAAGTGGGTGTGGGAGGAGGGGGTGTCCGTGCGTGTGGAGGGTGAGAGTGTTTGTGGTGGAGGTAAGTGGGTGTGGGAGGAGGGGGTGTCCGTGCGTGTGGAGGGTGAGAGTGTTTGTGGTGGAGGTAAGTGGGTGTGGGAGGAGGGGGTGTCCATGCGTGTGGAGGGTGAGAGTATTTGTGGTGGAGGTAAGTGGGTGTGGGAGGAGGGGTGTCCGTGCGTGTGGAGGGTGAGAAGTGTTGTGGTGGAGGTAAGTGGGTGTGGGAGGAGGGGGTGTCTGTGCGTGTGGAGGGTGAGAGTGTTTGTGGTGGAGGTAAGTGGGTGTGGGAGGAGGGGGTGTCCATGCGTGTGGAGGGTGAGAGTGTTTGTGGTGGAGGTAAGTGGGTGTGGGAGGAGGGGGTGTCCGTGCGTGTGGAGGGTGAGAGTGTTTGGAGTGGAGGTTGGGTCGCAGGGGGAGGAGGCGGGGGTGTTGGTGTGGGGGTGAAGGGTGAGAGTGCTTGGGGTGGAGGTAAGTGGGTGTGGGTGGGTGGGGGAGGAGGGGGCGTGGGTCGGGTGATTGAATTGCATTGGAGGGTGTGGCACAGGTATGTGGTATGATATATGGGCACCTGCGGGCCCTGATACAGATAATGTCGGAGGTGAAATATAGGTTCTATTATCTATACCACACTATGCGTCTTACCAACCAACTCTACCGGTGTAAGAGGCTCCACTCACCTCACCAGGCGAAGTGTCACACAGACGGGTAGGTGTGTAGTGGGCTGCACTCACCTCACCAGGTAAAGTGTCATGGACTGGTTGGTGTGTCGTGGGCTTCACTGACCTCACCAGGTGAAGTGTCACTCAGACAGGTAGGTGTGTAGTAGGCTGCACTCACCTCACCAGGTGAAGTGTCACACAGACGGGTAGGTGTGTAGTGGGCTGCACTCACCTCACCAGGTAAAGTGTCATGGACTGGTTGGTGTGTCGTGGGCTTCACTGACCTCACCAGGTGAAGTGTCACACAGACAGGTATGTGTGTAGTGGGCTGCACTCACCTCACCAGGTGAAGTGTCACACAGACGGGTAGGTGTGTAGTAGGCTGCACTCACCTCACCAGGTAAAGTTTCACACAGATGGGTAAGTGTGTAATAGGCTGCACTGACCTCACCAGGTGAAGTGTCATGGTGTGTAGTGGGCTTCACTGACCTCACCAGGTGAAGTGTCATACAGACAGGTAGATGTGTAGTGGGCTTCACTCGCCTCATCAAGTAAAGTGTCACACAGGCGGGTAGGTGTGTAATAGGCTGCACTCACCTCACCAGGTGAAGTGTCACACACACAGGTAGGTGTGTAGTAGGCTGCACTCACCTCACCAGGTAAAGTGTCACACAGACAGGTAGGTGTGTAGTAGGCTGCACTCACCTCACCAGGGAAAGTGTCACACAGAAACTTATACTGAGTGATTAGAGTTGTTAGATTGTATCCATTGGGCAGCACTATAATGATATTCCACTCAGTCACATTATCCTGACACTGAGCCAACCAGTCCTTGCCCTATCCCAATAACACCGAGTACCTGGCTTGAAAGTGAGAAGTATCAATTTTCAAGTCATTGGTTTGACTTGACCAGGTTTTGAAGCATAATTAGGAGTTTTGCCTTGGTGAAATTGAGACAAATTATCGCCAATTTATATTTAGTAATGCAGCGCTCGCCACCAGGTAAACAAGAGGCTAGTTAAGAAGTTAACTTTGATGAAATTTTAAGAAATAATTGACAATTTATTAGTAATGCAGCACTCTACACCATGTAAACAAGAAGCTAATTAAGAATCTTACTTCGGTGAAATTGAGACAAATTATTGGTAATTTATTACTAGCGCAGCGTTCTACAACAGGTAAACAAGAGGGTAATTAAGAATTTTACTTCGGTGAAATTGAGACAAATTATTGGTAATTTATTAGTAATGCAGCATTATACACCATGTAAACAAGAAGCTAATTAGGAATTTTACTTTGGTGAAATTGAGATAAATTATTGGTAATTTATTACTAAAGCAGTGTTCTACAACAGGTAAACAAGAAGGTAATTAAGAATTTCACTTCGGTGAAATTGAGACAAATTATTGGTAATTTATTACTAACGCAGCGCTCTACAACAGGTAAACAAGAGGATAATTAGGAATTTTACTTTGGTGAAATTGAGAAAAGTTATTGGCAATTTATTAGTAACGCAGCATTCTACACCACATAAACAAGAGGAATGATGGGCACAGGTATGCACAGGTATGTTTACGCCTGACTGACAGCTGTCCGGAAGGAGAGAGGGTGGAGGGGGGCGAGAAATGGGGGATGAAGGCAGATGGGGTTTAGAGAGGACAAGGCAGGGTCGCCAACATCGGAAAATGAAACGCTTGTTTTATTTAACGATGCCTCTAGAGCACATTGATTTTCGAATCATCGGCTATTGGACGTCAAACATATGATCGTTCTGACATATTTCTTTGGAGGAAACCCACTGCCTCCACATAGGCTAGTCTTTCCGATAAGCAGCAAAGGGCCTTTTATATGCACTTTCCCACAGGCAGGACAGAACATATCACAGCCCTTTGATGAACCAGTTGTGGACCACTGGTTTTGGAAAATGAAAAACCAGAAGATCTCTAGGGATACTCCCCCATTCAGTTTCCTTTTTTACAAATAATCCATAAAATTTATATAATATTACTATATTAATGGTATTGCAGGGTTGCCAACATTGCAAAATGAAAAACTGGCAGAACGGCATAAAGTGATGATGAGACATAAAATATTGTACACCTTATAGCGAAACCGTAAGGGTGGGCAACCCTGCGCGGGGGGATGGGGTGCCCAGAAGAGTGTTTTACACAGAGTCTAGCTTGGGATCTTCAGGTGGTACATAGACCTTTTTCGGCAATAGATAAAACACTGTTGGAATAACACGCGAGGAGGGTAAAGTGCTATAAAACATCATATATTTTAATATACTTGCAAACTTATATGGAAGATAGGCCCCCCTATTGCATATATATACTATATAATTTATTATGTTTATATAAATTAAGAATACCTCCTAATGTTTCTGGTCGGTGTCCTTCTGACACCGATCCTCACATACCAAACCTAACTCGATATACTGATGAGTCAGTCATTCTCTGCATCCCGCTGACTCTGACTCTTTCCCAGCTGACGCCAACTGTCACTCATTTATGTGCTATATAAACCATTATGTGAATATCAATAACATTAGGCAGCAGACTAGACCGAATTGAGAGCAGTAAGTTATAACGGATAGCTCCCCCTCCTGCACACTACTCACCCTTGATAACAGCACTGTTTACACAGCAACCCACGCCTTAGCTTAGAATAGACCCCTTTCAATATTTACAAACATCGTGTATGCGAGCGCAGCTTGGCTGCAGAACGAAGGCACACTGCCATTGAATTTGTCGATATGCGCTGTGCAAAACGTTAGTTTTATTCAAAATTAATAGAAATTCAGAACCTGAAACTTATAAATTTAATATAATCTGTTTGTTAAGCATATTATCTGTTTGTCTGCCAAGCGGTTTGTTTCTAGGTGGTGTGGTTTTAGATATATTTCACTTTTTCTGTATGAAGATTGCTCATAGCCATTGTGTGACCGTGTGCGATCCTGCAGCCAAGCACTAAGTACCCATGCTGACGTCATATGAAATAGGTCTATACCAAACTTACTCCAGGGCCCGTATGCATGGAGCAGTGTTAGAGGGGTGTTGTGTTAAGCACCTAACACTGGGTAGCTATCACCGTTTATCGGCGGCGTCGAGAACTATGTCAAGCCGTATGCATGGGTGCCTAAACGGTGAGTGTTAGCTAAACGTGAATGTATTTATAGATTTGGGAAATCCCTCTGTGCCTGAGCCGGCGAGCACCGCTATTTCACAATATCGCCGCCGTTTCGGCAACGGCGGTGGCAATTTGTTTACTTTACATTCGTCGATTCGACAATATTAATATCGGTGCCTCTGCGGCGGCAGCGTTAATCTCGCTTCGATTTTAGGGTTAATTTAATCAAATTTCACTTATTGCGTATGTAATTCTGTTAAATATGATAGCATTGAGTAGATTTGGGCCTAATATATTGCTGCCGATACGGCGGCGGCGGCGATGTGCGACAGTATGGATATCGACGTCGACGATTTGTTTACTTTACATTCGTCGATTCGACAATATTAATATCGCCGCCTCTGGGACGGCAGCATTAATATTGCTTCGGATTTAGGGTTAATTTGCTGAAATTTCACTTATTGCGTATATAATTCTGTTAAATATGATAGCATTGAGTAGATTTGGGTTCCATCCTGACACTAACCTAACACTAACACCACTGTAAACCAGCTATGAGCAGGTGTTAGACTCTCCGACTTTAAACGCGTGGTGTTTGTCTAACACTGCTCCATGCATACCGACTTGTTGGCGCTAAACCAGAAATCCTTCCCTAACCGCGGTTTGCCTCACTAACACCGCTCCATGCATATGGGCCGAGATCTACCAACCTACTGACCTACTTTACTAATGTACCATATCTAGGTACCCGCAGGGATACCTGTGGGCAATGTAATGCCGATAACTGGAAGACCAGTGCCTCGGTGTTGAAAAAGTGTAGATTCTGTTTGAATAAAAAGCTACTCACATCGTTTTGTTATATTTTTTAAAGTTGCATAGTCTGATGGTTTTGAGGTTCGGCCATTTTCTGAGATATATATATATATGAAGAGTTCAGGCACAAAACCATTTAAACGCCAATCCACAAATGGAGATAAACATTGGAATTGAATCCATGTACATTTTTTTGTATTTGTATTCCTACTCTTTTGTTCATTGCGCCATAACCATGTGATCATATAAAAAGTGGAATCAGTGAGAATTTAAATTATTTTGAGGAACAAATCTGTTATTTAAACTAGAATTTTGGATTGGCGTTTACATGCCTGAACTCTTCATATATTAAATTGATTGTTATAGTCTACCTTACTTTAGTTTGCGATAACTTTGATTTTAAATGGCTAACTTTTGAAGTACAAACATGCAAAAGCAATTTGTGCAAACATGCCAAAACTCTGACACCATAGGCTTCTGCAGTAACGGGTTATATTAAATTGCCTCAATATTCCCTTCTATATTGCGATCAAATGTTTAATAAGTTAGACACCTAGAATCAAATCTAGATAATTGCTATGGTTTGGAAAATTTGATGTTTTCATCGGACTATGCAGCTTTAATATCTCCATTCAAATTGGTCTCACTGGATCCACAGCGCCACCTGTGACTGTTTGTATTACTACAACTGCCTCATGTGACCATCAATCAATCTGATCCATACATAGAAAAAGAATTTTTTTAAACTAAATGCATTAAGAAACTGTTAAGAAAAACTCAACACATCGAAAAAGAAGTAGACACATGAAAGTACTAAACATTTTTTTTTTTAACGAAAATAAAAAATTGTTAAACTCAAAATAAACACCTTAGAAGAAACCACAAAAACCTAAACACATCCATAACAAAGCAAAACTAAACCGTCTTGAAAAACTAAAGCCACTTAGAAAAACACTAAGCTAAACATTAAAAACAAAACAAACAAAAAACATATTTTAACCCCCCCCCCCCAAATACAAAAAGAAATACACTAAAAAAGAGCAAAATGGAAGAGCACTAACCAATTTCGCGCTAGAGACCATACCAGTGTTACGGTTTTAAAGCACACCCAGTTTAAAACGGGGCTTCTCACAATGTGCATGCGCATGCATTTCTGCCTGATTGAGATTGTACCCATGTTTAATAACTTGTTAATTGCTTGTTAACTTGTTAGCGCAGAGGATAACATATTCTACCGAACAAAAAATATTCACTAAAATGATTCCTGAAAGAATCCTTGCTTCAGCTCTTCTACAGACAGAAGCAAGCCAGAAATTCAGATAAGTTTTCAGGCTCGCCATTCAACTTTGACGCAAGCGCATTGTGAAAAGCCCCGTTTTAAACCGTGTCCTTTTTAAACTGCAACACAGGCTTATCCTTCCCAGCTGTATTTGCTTGTCTCCACAGTTATGCCAGCCAAATATTTAAACTTTCATAGTCCGATAGTTTTGAGTCGCTGTTATTTTCTGAGATATTAGGTTGAGGGTTATAATCCAATGTACTCTAGTTTGAGGTAACTGTTATTTTAAAAGGCTAACCTTTGAGATTTGTTTGTGTGTGATGAATTTATTTACCTTGCTTATAACGGAGAAGTGTGTTAACACTTGTTTTCACCGATGGGCAACTTTGCAAAATTAATTTTGGCAAGCACTCCAAAACTCTGACACCATAGGTTATAGCAGTAACAGGTTCTATTAAATTGCCTCAGTATTCCCTTCTATGTGGCGACAAATGTTTAATAAGTGCACCAGTATCTAAGTTAGATATGTAGGGTCAAATCTAGATAATTGTTTTGGTTTTGGAAATTTGATGTTTTCATGGGACCATGCAGCTTTAATTTATGAATGGAGAAGCCTCCCCCCCCCTACCCCCCCCCCCCTAAAAATAACAAAACCCGTCATTCTTTATAACAGAAAATAAAGCGGACAGGAGACTGTAGGAGTTCAGGCCATGTCAAGAATGGTTTCGCTTCACTGAACAGCATGCACACAGCACAGTAGTGGACGCGATGGCTGACTCAGTAAGAGTGCAGGCTTCTTGTGTGGAAGGTAAAGCTAAGATTCCTTACACGCGGTATGCGGTATGCGGTATGCGGTATGCGAATGCGGCAAAAAATCGAAACGCCTTGAAGTCAATGGGCTACATCCCTTACACACGGTATGCGAATGCGAATGCGAATGCGGCAACTCGATCGGTCCCTGTAGCGATCGGTGCGGCATGCGGCATGCGGTATGCGAATAGAAACGTCAGTCGCACTTGTCCATTAGTTTTAGATTAGGAGAGGCGACTGATCATTACGGAACGGTCACGCACAGGGGTGCTGAGTGGAAACATATGGTATTGGTGGTGGGGGGTAGACGCCTGCCGCTTACCGCGTAGAAGGAATCTTCCCATTCGCATACCGCATGCCGCATACCGCATACCGCATACCGCATACCGCATAGAAGGAATCTTAGCTTAAGGAGTTAAAAATCCAAGCCGATTCAAACCAATGACTTACAAAATTAATACTTGTCACTATCTAGCCTGGCACTTGACATTAATACTAGGATAGGGCAAGGACTGGTTTGCTCAGTATCAGGATAATGTGACTGCATAGGATATTGGGTCATGGTGCCAGTGACCTGATCTCCCTACTGGTAAAACCCCAACAAACAAACAAAGCACACATGTTCTTACTTGATGTATAAGTAATTATGTGAGTATAAAGGCATGGAAGGGAATTCCTGCTATTATCCATTATTACTTACTACATGTATATGATGTACCTGGCCGGGAATATGGCTTATGCTGTCGACACGGCGTAAAGCAACCACCAATCAATCAATAAATGTACCTTTACCTGCTGTACAATGACACACTGTATGTCTGGCACCACCTTCCATATATATAGAGAGAGAGTGATATGCATCACATTTACATCACATCAACATTATAACCGGCGTGAGTGAACATGTGGGCGCGCCATTAGGGATGAAGAGGGCCTGTGGTGGTGTTGCCGGTCCCATCAGTGTGGTAGGCTGCAGGTATCGCAGCAAATATATAATAATACTAATATAATAACAGAATTCACTTCCGCGGCTTCATGCTCTCATAATACTTATACATCACATATATATGTGAGTGTTATCAGAGAGCTTGTATATAGATGAGAGGGACAACTCCCGCGAAAATCGGTAACACAGGCTACAGTGGCGCTCCTGGCATTTATTGTTGAACAAGGCTTGAGTTTGATGGTACACGCAGTGCAAAACATCAGTTTTATTCAAAATTAATAGGAATCCAGGACCCTAACCGTATAAATTTAATATAATCCTTTTGGTAAACATGTTTTCTATATGTGTTCCAAGCGGTTTGTGTCTAGGTCATGTGGTTTTAGAGATATTTCACTTTTTCTGTATGAAGATTGCTCACCGCCATTGACAATGGCTTGAGTTTGCCGTACGTGTAGTGCAAAACGTGTATTTTATTCAAAATTAATAGAAATACAGAACCCTAGCCATATGAACTTAATATAGTCTCATCGTTAAATATGTTTTCTATATGTGTGTTCCAAACAGTTTGTTTCTATGTGGTGTAGTTTTAGAGATATTTCACTTTTTCTGTATGAAGATTGCACAAGACCATTGCCAATGCCTTGAGTTTGCTGGTACACGTAAACTGTTCAACAACCACCACTTGGAGCGCCACAGTCGGCAGCTGTTACACGGTCTAGTATGACAGTTGTCCCTCTCATCTATATACACGCTCTCTGGTGTTATCGGCTATGCAAATATAATGGTCGATCTTGTATTGATATCGATCAGTTAGAGGGTACTGGGGGAGTCCGAAGATCCACAGAGTCTACAAGGGAGACTCCACAGACACTGAATAACACAATCAGGCACTAGGGAGGCAGTCAGTATAAAGGAGTGACAACTCCCCCATTATCGCCCCCAATGTAAAGGTATGATGTATCCGCCAGTATTACCTCCTCAGAATAAAGGGCTTATAGCTCCCCTATTATCGCCCTCTCACTGTAAAGGGTATGATGTCTCTCCCATTATCACCTCTTCCATATAAAGGCTGATAACTCCCATATTATCGCCCTCTCAGTGTAAAAAGATGATGTCTGCCATATCATCAACTCCCCTCAGTATAAAGTTAAAGGGCTGCTAAACCCCCTATTATCACCCTCCCAGTGTAAAAGGATGATGTCTCCCTCTGTCATTGCCCCCTCAGTGTAAAGGGCTAATAACTCTCTCATTATCACCCCTTTAGAGCAATGGGCGAATGACTCCTCCATTATCGCCCCTCAGTGTAAAGGGCTAACATTAACAACATCCCATTATTTCCCATCCGAGCTTGGCAAGGGAGAGCAGCTCATGATGTCTTGACAGTAACCTGACACCAGAAGACATTAAGAAACGACACCTGCGGCGTGGTGTGAGGAGATCATGATGGAGGGGTGTGAGGTGGGGGTATGTGATGCCCACCGGAGACCGGTGTCGCAGTTTCCGCCGTCCGCCAGTTTCCGCGGTACGCATCGCTTGTACGCATGCGTCAAAATTGAACAGCATCGTCACTAACCTTATAAATTTAATATAATGTTTTTGGTACAGATGTTTTCTATATGTGTACCAAGCGATTTGTTTCTAGGTGGTGTGGTTTTAGAGATATTTCACTTTTTCTGTATTTTCTGTATGAAGATTGCTCACGACCATTGACAATGCCTTGAGTTTGACAGTACGTGCAGTGCAAAACATTAGTTTTATTCAAAATTAATAGAAATCAAGAAGCCTAACCATATAAATTTGATATAATCTTTTTGGTAAAGATGTTTTCTATATGTGTACCAAGCGATTTGTTTCTAGGTGGTGTGGTTTTAGAGATATTTCACTTTGTTTGTATGAAGATTGCTCATGGCCATTGACAATGCATTTGAGTGTAGGCGTACCGCGGAAACTGGCGGACGGCGGAAACTGCGACACCGCCACTCACCACGACTCAACTGTAAAGCAGCACTGAGGTCTACCTGTATCCCCTTTGACTGTTGAGCTGACTGTCCACGTTCTCCTGTTCAAGTTCTAATTCTCACTCTCATTAGGAACCAGACTAGGCGACTGACTAGGTAAAGCACTTGCTTCCCACAAATGACCTCATGGGATCAATTCCCGGCTGAGTCAAACAAGTTGCAAAAATGATAGTTATCACTAGCTAGCTTGGCACTTGGCATTGTTCATATTCGTAACTTAGGTAATTGAGGACAATACCTAAATCCCACACTCTTACCACACTCAGACACACTCAGACACATGCACACACTCACACAAACTCACACACACTCACACAGACGACACACATGCACTCACTCACACACTCACACATACCACACACTCATACACTCATTCTCACACACACACACACACTCACACAGTGACATGTGTGTTTACACTAGACACACTCACACAATCCCACAAACTCCCACAGTCCACACACACATAAACTCACACACTCACACACTCACGCACTCACACACTCACACAGTGACGTGTGTGTTTACACTAGACACACTCCCACACTCCCACAAACTCACACACACTCACACAGTCCACACACATACACACATACACTCTCACATTCACACACTCACACAGTGATATGTGTGTTACACTAGACACACTCACACAAACTCACACACACTCACACAGTCCACACACACATACACTCACTCACTCACACACTCACACTCACACACACAAACAGTGACATGTGTGTTGCACTAGAGATACTCCCACAAACTCCCAAACACTCACACCGTGATGTGTGTGTTCTCACACAAACTCACACACACTCACACAGTCCACACACACACTCACTCACACACTCACACTCACACTCACACACACAGTGACGTGCGTGTTACACTAAACACATTCACACAAACTCCCACACACTCACACAGTCCACACACATACACTCACACTCGCACACAGTGACGTGTGTTACACTAAACACACTCACACAAACTCACACACACTCACACAGTGCACACACATACACTCACTCACACATTCACACACGCACACTCACACACACGCACACAGTGATGTGTGTTTACACTAGACACACTCCCACAAACTCACACACACTCACACAGTCCACACACATACACTCACACACACGCACACAGTGAGGTTTGTGTTACACTAGACACACTCCCACAAACTCACACACACTCACACAGTGCACACACATACACACACTCACACAGTGCACACACATACACTCACTCACACATTCACACACGCACACTCACACACACGCACACAGTGATGTGTGTTTACACTAGACACACGCAGTATCATTTCTGGCAGGCTGGTACCTCCAGCTGGTTCCCTCATTAACCACTAAAGTGGCCATCGGAAAGTCGCGTTGCTATGACAACAGTTGCCATCTATGCTGCTTACATCTCTGCGTCTCTGAGCACATGGAGGAGACGCATGCAATGGACAGGAAATATATATATATATATATATATTTAACCGTCGGGCTATTCCACCCCCGCTTAAGGCGACCCTACGTGTTAATATAAATAATTGTTTCCATGTGAATGTCTTGTGCCTCCTGCCGCCGGTTGTCTGTCACCCTGCCAGCCTGACCCTTGACTAGCATTGCCCGAGGTGGAGAGTTCGACTCCTGACAGACCATTGGCAGAAGGCCCTTAATTAAATAAGATTATAGAGCAATCCAAATAGCAATCTGAAGTTGACCATAGCGGTTAATAATATAAGTCTGGAGGACAGTAAGGAATGCAAGGAACGTTCATGTCACTTCTTAGGAGCTCACCATTTTATTCTTACCTCTTACTAACAGAATGAATTGATCAATAAAACCTATGTTCTTAGTTAAATATAGTTCAACAGTGGAATGTATGTTATAAGTCAAATCCCCTCCCATATAATTAAATAATTTGATTCCATAAAGGCCTATCTCGGCTAAACACGGAGCGTGCAAAACCACCAGGTTGCCGAAGGCCGACTTCACGTTGCAGATGTCACAATTGACGTATCAGCAACGCTTTACAGCAGGAACCGCTCGCAAAATGCGCCCGCGCATGATGCGCGCCTGCCAAGCGCGCCGGCATGATGCCACTGCGCAGCCACTATCGGTCGAGTAGTTCACCCACTCATCATTATTACAGTAATCTCTTATACCGACCCTCCAGTCGCCACTCCTTTCATACTTATTGGTCCAACATACCAATGTAAGGTTTTCCCCCTCTCTAAACCGACCACCTCTCTACAAGTACAAGTGACTACATTGGTTCGGCTCAGCCGCCTTTCAAACCTAGGATGTCGAATCCCATGCTCAAGGGAAGTGATTACTACTCAACTCATTGAGCCATTTCCCATCGGGTCGTTGGGGTGGCAAGTATTGATTGAGCAATCCTGAAGTCGGTCGATTTAGAGAGGTTTTACTGTATATATATATTATAATGTCCATTGTCCTATTGCTTATTTATATTCACAGACTAGTGATTTGGCCGCAGTTGGCTCTCAAGAACTTCAGCCTTTTACGGTGTATTTGCCTTCTGTGTGTCTACATGAAAAAAAATAATTGTCATAATGTTGAAAATTTGGACGATGAGGGGGGGGGGGGGCGGTCTCTTTGAAAGGCTGTAAAATCAAGAAGTACACCATACTGATTGCTAATGCTATCATGCTGAAATGAACTCCATGGATACTTAGCACAAAAATATTGATTTAAATAAATCTTTAAATAATCACTGTGGCTAGAGCAATGGTTGGATCTTCCCCAGATTTGGCCCAATATTAGATTATATAATCTCTGATATAGCTTAATAGACATGAATGTCATGTACATGTTTCTACATGGGTGTCACCATTGAGAAACTAGTGTGGTGAGCAAAGACCCAAACAGGTTGGTGTCAATATTCTGCGGCTCCTTGCACTAACTAGCACTATATTAAGATTGGTATCATTGGAAAGGGAATACAATTGTCTCTCTATCCATATCGAGTCTTATTAGGTTTAAAATATTTTGTAATTCAGAAGATGGGCTTTAAACTTTCAAAAGTATTTAAAGTGCAGAATATGACCTGATAGACCTTTTTGACCTAGCGCAACCCGATATGATTAGAAAGCTGAGGTCATTGTGCTTCTTGTGGTACCAGCCATGACTTTATCCGATGTAGTGCAAGGAAGCACGAGCCCATTAAATATACCCTGTTTTCAGAGTCGTTTTCATTGACACCAGTAATGAAGGAATATTCACTAAATACACTCATCATACAAATGGTGTTTACTTAAAATACAAACTTACTATATATTCAATCCAACAATAACATCGGATAGAACATATGTTGATGTTCTAGCTTATGTAATTCCATCAACATCATATACATACAGAAATAGTTACAAGCATGTGAATATTCATGGAAAAAGCACCATTCCTGGACTTTTACAGGGCGCTGCCGTGACCTAATACTATAGTAATAGCAGTTAGTCATAGCTTTAAGAATATTATAGTGGGCATTTGCCCCCCTACGTGGTAGTAACAACCACTCCAGGCTCATACACTATAACAGTATAAGTATAACTAGCAATGAGCATCACGAGATCACCTCCACCCACCCACCCACCCACCCACCCCTATTCCTCCACCCTCCTCCAGCACTTCTTAGCCGAACCTACCTTGATGCCATTCTTTGGGCTGGCGCGGTTCGGAAGGTTGCCGGGAAGGCTGACGTATTTCCGGTCCCCGGCGTTGTCAATGGTAACACAGGACAGCTTGTGCATCCTCCCGGCTGTGGGGGAGGCAGAGGATCAATCAATCCTCCAATGGATCAATCAATCAATCAATGGATAATTCTTCCTGTATGCAAAGCGCCAATTGCGCATGCGGTACTATCACAATAGTGATATGTGTATCATACCGTCTATGTTATAAGGATGGGGCATTGAGCCATTATAAGTAATAGGAGTTCAATCCTGAGTTCTAGATCAATCAATCAATCAATCAATAATTCCTCCTGTATACGAGGCGTCAGTTGTGCATGCGCTACTATCACAATAGTGATGTGTACATCACATATATATATGCTGCAAAATCCATCATAATTTATATGAGTATAATAAGCCGGTTTGTATATACCTATACCGCATATGCTATAGGGCTGGTGAATTGGGCCGCAATAAGCTGCTATAAGTAATAGGAGATAAATCCGTGGCTTTATACCAAGCACTCATTCATGAGATATCTATTTATCGCTTCTATGACACCCAGCTAGTTACATCTCTATCCCACCAGGTGGCGCCGTTGGAGCTGCTCCAGTGGGGTTATCCATCACCCCCCCCCCCCCCCCTCCTCGTCTCCCCGCACATTGGCCCTGACCTCCTCCGGGCTGAGGGTGGGGGTGGGGGGGTCATAGCATTCTATATTTAGTAACACATCCAGGTGACCCAAAACCTCACTGGTTCCCAATGTCTGGCGGAAGCAGTGTCAAACCCGGTTTAATGTCAAACTGAGACAGAGAGAAGGGCTCCAATATGGGGCACACTGCACTAGTTCAGGATCGCGGTACCGGACGCGGTGGCCGAATCGGTAGAGCGCAGGCCTCCCGTGCGGAAGGCCAGGAGTTCAATTCCCTGTCGAGTCAAAGCAGTGACTTACAAAATTGATACTTGTTGCTCGGCATTATTAGGAGAGGTCAAGGACTGGTTAGCTCGGTGTGAGGATAATGTGACTGAGTGGGATATCAGGTCATGGTATTAGTGGCCTGGTCTTCTAGTGGGGCAGCCCTATAAAGTCACCACGAGTGTGCACTGTCACAAGTCGGTACTCATTCTAATATGGCCTTAGATGTTGCCAGGATGTAAAACTCCAACAACCAACCAACTTCAGGATTGCTCAATCAATACTCGCCACCCCAACAACCCGATGGGAAATGGCTCAATGAGTTGAGTAGTAATCACTTCCCTTGAGCGTGGGATTCGACATCCTAGGTTTGAAAGGCGGTGGAGCCGAACCAATGATCTAACCAAAATTAATAGTCGTCACAAACTAGACTGGCACTCGCCAGAACTAGGAGCAAGCAGAATGAGGAAGCCAAATCGTCTGCGATTGAAATTTCTGTGATTGAAATTTCTCTCGCTTAATCAACGAATGTGACAAAATCCCAATAACAAACACAATCCACGTGGCACTGCCTGGAATGACCTCCTCCTCCTTGTACAATGTGTAGCCTCCGCCCGCCACTACCGGATCAGCCCGGCACGGCTCCAGCGTCGCTAGCCTGCTCAGTGGAGCTGCTGCAGTGTCAGCAGCAAACACACTGGCGCCGACTGACTGCGCATGTCACAAACGCAAAGCGCGTCGTTCATTAACGGACGTTAGGTGCCGGCTTCCTGGTCACGTGACTGCGATGTGCGGAAACTGACGGGCCAAGATGCGCACGCACCGCCTTGTGACACTGTGATGGTGTGGTTGTGTGGTAGTGTTGTAGTGTGGTGACGGTATTGTAGTGTGGTGGTGGTATAATAGTGTGGTGATGGTGTTTTAGTATGTGTGATGGTGTTGTGGTGGTGTTGTAGTGGTGTGGTGGTGTTGCAGTGTGGTGATGGTATTATAGTGTGGTGATGGTGCTTAAGTATGTGTCATGGCATTGTGGTGGTGTTGTAGTGTGGTGACGGTATTGTAGTGTGGTGACGGTATTGTAGTATGTGTGATGGCGTTGTGGTGGTGTGGTCGTATTGTAGTGTGGTGACGATATTGTAGTGTGGTGATGGTGTGATGGCATTGTGGTGGTGTTCCAATGTGATGATGTGATGGTGTATTGGTGTGGTAGTGTAGTGTGGTGATGGTCTTGTAGTGTGGCGATGGTGTGATGGTGCTGTGGTGGCGTTGCGCTGTTGCTATGATGTGGCATTACTAGCCGCAGGCACCAACAAAAGCTGTCACCACCCCACCTCCTGTAGCCTGGTGCATCCAGCGGGCAGCGAACCCAGGAGGAGGCGGGTATCGACCACCTGGTACTCCAGGGTCCGTGTCGGGGTGACAAGGGGTCGCCCGGCGGGCAGCAGGTGAAACCTGGTCAGGTGGGGCGTGAAGAGACGCAGTGTGACTGGTCACAGTGTGACCAGATGCAATGTGATCAGACACAATATGATCCAGAAGCAGTGTGATCAGGAGCAGTGTGATATAGATGCAGCATGATCAAATACACTATGATCCAGAATGCAGTGTGATCAGCTGCAGTGTGATCAGACACAATATGATCCAGAAGCAATGTTATCAGATGCAGTGTGATCCAGATGCTGTGTGATCAGACACAATTTGATCCAGAAGCAGTGGGACCAGATGCAGTGTGATCCAGACGCCGTGTGATCAGACACAATATGACCCAGAAGCAGTGTGACCAGATGCAGTGTGATCCAGATGCTGTGTGATCAGACACAATGTGATCCAGAAGCAGTGTGACCAGATGCAGTGTGAACCAGATGCAGTGTGAACCAGATGCAGTGTGATCAGACGCAATATAATCCAGAAGCAGTGTGATCAGATGCAGTGTGATCAGATGCAGAAGCAGTCACAATGTGAGCCTGTGTTGTGTTCTTGCAGACAAGACATAAGCCTGCGTTTTGATGTGGACAGGACATGGTCCTGCATACACAATACGTGAACATAGCATTGCGTTGCATTGCGTTGCCAGCTCCTGGCTCTAGTTGAGGGTTTTCCCGCCTCCGTCTCCTGGCTCCCAGCTACCGGCTCCCGGCTCCCGGCTATCGGCCCCTGGCTCCCGGCTCCCGGTTCCCGGCTCCCGGCATTAGTTGAGGGATTTCCCGCCTCCTGGCCCCGGCTCCCAGCTACCGGCTCCCGGCTCCCGGCTCCCGGCTCCCAGCTCCCAGCTTTATTTGAGCCTTGAGGGTTCTGCCGTCTCCCACCTCCCGGTTCCCGGCTCCCGGCTCCCGGACCTAGTTGAGGGTTGTCCCGCCTCCCGTCTCCCGCCTCCCGTCTCCCGCCTCTCAGCTCCCGGCTCCCGGCTATAGTTGAGGGTTGTCCCGCCTCCCGTCTCCCGCCTCTCAGCTCCCGGCTCCCGGCTCTAGTTGAGAGTTTTCCCGGCTAGCGGGTCCCGGCAAACACGGCTCCTTATCCGCAGTGTGGTGGTTGTGGGCCCGAACTGTGGATCCCGTGTAGTAATACCAGCAGACCCCGCCTCTCCTTCACCACAGTGCCTCCCCGCCCCTCCCTCACTCCCCGCCCCTCCCTCACTCTCCGCCCCTCCCTCCCTCCCATCGTCTCCCTCCCTCCCCGCCCCCTCCCTCGCCCCGCCAGTGACATGCGTAGTAACAACCCTGCAGCGAGCTGCAAGCCGTTCACAACTCTGTCAGTGAACCAGACAGACACACAGACAGACACACAGACACACATATAGACACGTAAATAGACATACACACAGCGAGACAGACACACACATACATACATACATACATACATACATACATACATACATACATACATATAAACACACATCCATACACACACACGCAGACAGACCCACATACACACAGACAGACACGCAGATAGACATAGATACAGACAGACACAGCCATACACATAGCCATACACACACAGACACACATACAGACAGACACACACATACAAACATATAGACAGACACAGAGACAGACACACAGACACACATACAGACACACATACAGACATATAGACAGATAGACACACACAGACACACACACACACCGACAGACAGACAAATACACAGACATACAGATAGATAGACACACATACATACAGACAGATAGATACACACACCGACATACAGACAGACACACAGATAGACACACAGACAGACACACACAGACATACACAGGAATACATACACAGGAGTATACGCACGGGCACAGGACACCGTCAGAGTACTGACATGACCTTAGATGTTGCCAGGACGTAACATTCCAACAGCTAACAACCGATCCAGACACACACATACAGACATACATACATACAGACATGCACACAGACCGACAGACATACATCCAGACAGACACACAGACAGACAGTCATACAGACATACAGTCAGACAGACAGACAGACATACATGCAAACATACATACAGACATATATACATACAGACATACGTACATACATACATACATACAGACATACACTCAGACAGACAGACATACTGACATACATACTGACATACAGACACATACACACAGACAGACATACACAAGAGTATAAGCGCACGGGCACAGTACGCTGTCAGAGTACTGACTCCTGACAGACGGAGGAATAGAGGGAGGGTGGTGGGTGGGTGGGGGTTGGGGGTCTCCTACAGGTAGAGAGGAGGTATGCTCCGATGAGCGCCTTTTCCACACCTGGAGGGCCGGGGCTCCTACCGCCCGCCTACCAGCCTGCCCACCTGCCTGCCCCCGCATTTGCACATGTGTGTGTGTGGGGGGGGGGGGGGGGGGAGAGGGGGGCAGTGGGGGTGTCAGGTGTTGTGCCGAACTCAACACGGCGAGCAAGCGGAACGAGCATTCTTTACCAGTTCACTAGCGGAAGAGTTCAACCAAAGAGATTCTCCTGTGTGTACTATATTACTAGAACTAGTAAAATCGTTGAATTCAATTACAATTCCCACCACCAGACGGGATGGCCGAAGGAGTTGAGTGGCCCTTCTCTCTCCGTCACTGTTTTCTGTCTCCCTCTCTCGCTCACTCTCTTTTCGCCATCTTCATCTCCCTCTCTTCTTCTACCCATTTCCTTCTCCCCCTCTTTTCATCTGTACCTACATCTCCCCCTCTCTCCTTCTCTCCATCTCCCTCTCTCTCTTTCTCTCCCTCTCCCCCTATCTGGCTATCTCCCTCTCTCTCTCCTTCTCTCCCTCTCCCCTTCTCTGTTTCTCTCCCTCTCTCCATCTCTCCCTCTCCTCCTATCTCCCTATCTCCCTCTCCTTCTCTCCCTCTCTTGCTCTCTCCCTCTCCTCTCTTCCTCTCTCCCTCGCTCTCTCCGTCTCCACCCCTCTCCACCTCTCTCTGGTCGTATTATTTCTTGCCATGAGTTCCTGTAAAGTTATGACGGCAGAAACCCGAGCGTCCCCAGACTGTCGTTGTAACGGTGTCGCGCGGAAGGCTGAGAGGTTCCAGGGTTTGCCGCGTGGGGGGGGGGGGGGGGGGGGGGCGTCACCCCCTCCCTCCCCACCCCACCCTCACCCACCTCCTTCTTCGCACACAGGTAGGTGGTGCAAAAATCGTGGTGCCTGGTTATGTGTGTTGGGGTGTGTGTGGGTGGGAGGGGCGGGAGGAGGGGTACGGGAGTGCTATGGGTGTGTGGGTGTAGGTGTGGATGTGTGGGTAGGTGTGTGGATGTTTGTTTGTTTGTTGTTGTTTTACGTCCTAGCAACATCTAAGGTCATATCAGGAGGGTGTGTGGAGGTTTGTGTGCCAGCATAGGGTCATGTATATGGGTGTAGGAGAGTGTGGGTGTGGGTGTGGGTGTGGGTGTACATATTGGTGTGTAGGTGTGTAAATGTGGGTGATTGCTTGTTATTGGGGTTTTCCATCATAGCAAAATGTACAGTCATATCAAAACGGGTACCAACTTGTGAACAATGACAGTGCACACTCATGATGACTTCATAGTGATGTCCAACTGGGAGATCAGGCCGCTGGCACCATGACCTGACATCCCACTCAGTCACATTATCCTGATAGTGAGATAACCAGTCCTTGCCCTATCCTAGTGATACCGAGCGTGAGCCTGGCTAGGAAGTGACAAGTATCAATTGTGCAAGGCATTGGTTTGACTCGACCAGGGTTCGAACTCCTTACCTTCCGCACGAGAAGCCTATGCTCTACCGATTCGGGCATTATGTCTGCTGTCAATGTGGGTGTGGGTGTGGGTGAGCCCAGAGGCAGGTGAGGCTAGTGCACTCCAGCACCTATGTGCACACGCCCCCTAGTGGGAATCTCATCACCATAGCAACGCCTCCAGCATCCCCTCCTCCACGCTCACCTCCTCCAGGTGAACAAGGGGTCAGGCACCCTCAACACAGAACCCTTGCCTCCAGTATGTTGTGAGTCTCTATCACCCAGTGAACACTGGGTCAGTCTGTAGTATCACCCAGTGAACAGTAGGTAGTATACCAGACGGGATGACTGACAGAGTTGAGTGTCCATCTCCTGTTTCGGTAGATCGTGGGATTCGAATGACTTAAAAAATTGATACTTGTTGCTTCCTAGCCAGGCGCTCTGCATTATTAGGATAGGGCAAGGACTGGTTGGCTTAGTGTCAGGATACTGTGACTGAGTGGGATATCATCAGGTCATGGTGCTGGTGGCCTGGTCTCCCAGTGCGGCAGCATTATAAAGTCGACATAAGTGTGCACTGTCACGAGTCGGTACCCGTCCTAACATGACCTTAGAATTAGATGTTGCCAGGACGTAAACCTCCAACAACCAACCAACCAACCAGAGTTGGCCACTCAGCAAAAAAATTAGGGAAATACAGAATTTTGTTTGTTTCCCTGTTGTTGTTTTACGTCCTAGCAACATCTAAGGTTATATCAGGACGGGACACAATCTTAAATGGTAGCGCTCGTGTCACACATTTGCTCCATTTACCATGAAAAGACCCAGAGACGGCTAATCCACACAGGAGGTGACTGTGGTGTGCGTGTCAATCACACACACCTCCAGCACCTGGAGAGCAAAACCTCCAGGCGTCTCCACAAAAAGTAAAGCTTGTTTTATTTAACGACTCCTCTAGAGCACATTGATTTTTATCATCGGCTATTGGAAAGTAAACATTTGGTCATTCTGACATATTTCTTTGGAGGAAACTCGCTGCCGCCACATAGGCTACTCTTTCCAATAAGCAGCAAGGGGTCTTTTATATGCACTTTCCCACAGACAGGACAGCACATACCATATCCTTTGATGAACGGAAAACTGCAAATGGGTCCACTGAAAAGGATCGATCGGATGACCCACACCATCACAGGTAGACACTCTACCAGCTGAGCTACGTCCCGCTCCTCTAGGCACCTCCAGGTGTAATGCTGCCATAAGCCGCCAGGTGGGGGTGTTGCTTCTTAGATCCTCCAGGGCAGGTGGTGAAGGAGCACTACCTCCTGGGTGTGTAGGTGGGTCTGAGTGGTAGTTCTCTGTACAGACAGGTGAGTGAGTCCATCGGCTGGTTGGTTGTTGTAGTTTTAAGTCCTGGCAACATCTAAGGACATATCAGGACGGGTTCTGACTTGTGACTGTGCACACTCATAGCGACTTAATAGTGCTGGCCCACTGGGAGACCAGGCCTACTACCAGCACCATGACCTAATATCCCACTCAGTCACATTATCCTGACACCGAGCTAACCAGTCCTTGCATATCCTAATAATGTCAAGTGCCTGGCTAGGAAGCGACAAGTATCAATTTTTAAGCCATTGGTTTGACTCGACCAGGGTTTGAACCTGTGGTTCGAATCACATCATCTACCAAAACAGTGAGTCTATCATACTGTTCAGTGTCGTGTGTGTAAGCTGTCAGTCTGTATAGACGGGTGATTGACGTGGCCATGTGATGTGTCCACGTGACGTGACCACGTGATGTGTCCACGTGACGTGACCACGTGACGTGTCCACGTGACCGGACCATGTGACGTGTCCACGTGACCGGACCATGTGACGTGTCCACGTGACGTGTCCACGTGACGTGTCCACGTGACGTGTCCACGTGACGTGACCACGTGACGTGTCCACGTGACTTGTCCACGTGACCTGACCACGTGACGCGACCATGTGACGTTACCACGTGACGTGTCCACGTGACCTGACCACGTGACCTGACCACGTGACGCGTATCTGGGTGATTGATACTGAGGTAAAGTTGCATAGTCCGATGGTTTCGAGTTTCTGTCGTTTTCTGAGATAAACATATTAGGTTGATCGTTATAATCTACCTTAATATATCTTAGGTCACTTTTATATAAAACTTTCAAGATATTTGAAGTGCAAACAAGCAGAATTCATTCAGGTAAACATGCCAAAACTCTGACACAATAGGCTTCTACAGTAACAGGTTCTATTAAGTTTCCTCAGTATTTATTCCCTTCTATGTGGCAACACATATTTAATAAGTGAACCAGTATCTAAGTTAGATATGTAGACACAAATCTAGATAATTATTTTAGTTTTGAAAATGTGATATTTTCATCGGACTATGCAGCTTGAAATAAAGTTGAACCTGTTCACTGTCACTCACATTATGCTTGAATTAACAGGTTAAGTGTTGCACCCCTAACCTTTGACACCCCCCCCCCCGCCCCCCGCGAGCAACGCATAACTAATCCAACCGGACGTTCGTTGGATCGATCCCCGGCCGAGTCAAATACAAAATTGCAAAGTTGTTACTTGTCGCTACATTTAAAAAAAAAAATTGTGGTCGATTAGTTGTTTAAGCAGGGGAAATTTCAGTCATAGACAACTGGTCTTCCTCATTCCACTGCTGGTCGATAGAAAGCTCGAGCCTACACTTTTACCGACCCAAGGGATTTTTAACCTCCCACACCACATAGACATGGTATCAGAGCAACCGGCCTTTGATGACGCTGTAAGTTATACACACCGGTGGAAATCCAAATTGGCAGAGCTGGGGCACGGGGAATCGAACCGCTGACCACTCCGCCACAGAGAACACCTTGCATTGTTCTCTGGTTCGAACCCTGGTTGAATCAAACCAATGACTTAAAAATTGATACTTGTCACTTCCTAGCCAGGTGCTCGGCATTATTAGGATAGGGCAAGGACAGGTTGGCCGAGTGTCAGGATAATCTGATTGAGTGGCATATCGGGTATTGGTGCTTGCATCATGGTATTCCTGTTGTGCAGCACTATTAAGTCACTATGCGTGGGCACTATCACAAGTCGGTACCAGCCGTGCGATGGCATCAACTGTTACCAGGATGTAAAACCCCCAATTACTAAACCCGATTGATATTCTGGGTACAATTTCTCTTCCCGATAAATATATTAGAAAGGATGTCATTGGACACAAATCATGGTGGAGATTGGCAAACTGAGCGAAAGGGTTGGTGGCATTTAACAAAAAGAACGGCCTGCTCTCAATACGAAGACGGAAAGCTCTTGAATCTGGGCGGGATAGACTACATCGCCATTCCAGCGGTGCGGTGCATTGTGGGATGCATCAAAGCAAAATAAACACGTGAGAAGCACAAGGCACATGTTAATACACTCGGTGCAGCTATGAAATGTGCTAGTTTCAGCTCATCTCAGCTCTTGTTTGAAACATAGAACCCCAACTAAAAAATATAAATAATAAATTAAGATATTAATCTTTTATCCAGCATTGCATTTACATCAATATAATCAGCACATTTTATGCCATGTGCATTTAGATTTAGACAAACCTGGGAACTCAGACTAGTGTTAGAGCCATAGCCAGTCAGTTTTACTTATTTTATTCATGTTTTTATTTATATCCTATGGTCAATGACATATGTAGAAATAGAAAATGAGTAGGGTTAATCAGATATTGGTTATATATTTCTTTGAAACAAGTTTTTGTTGACACATTTGACAATTTAATATTTAGAACAAGAATTACTTATGTTTAATCAATGGTGATGTAAACATCAGCCTGTAAAGTGACTGAAATTGTATGTTTCATAGCTCAAAATGCTCAATTATGGAGAGTTGTGTCTTAAACATATTCATTATATTTATCATATTGCATCCATCCATCCGTATTGGTGCCAGATTGTTATGTATTTTTATTAATTTTGAATAAAATCGAAGTTTTGCCCTATGCGTATCGCCAAAGTCAATGGCTGTATGCCTTTGCTTTGCTGCCAGCGCCGTTTTCAGCGCATGCGCAGTTGGACCGCTGATCTAGTCTATTGGGGTGTTTTATAATGCCAAGGTTGCTTACGGGTTGGAGAAACGGGGAGGGGAGAAGGAGAGGGGGAGGGGGATAGGGGGGAGGGGATGGGAGGGGATGGGGGATGGGGGAGGGGAGGGGGCTTGGTGGTGCAGGGGCGGGCGCAGAGGCGGGGTGATGCAGAGGGGAGGAGAGGGGTGAAGAGGGGAGGAGGAACGTGTGATGGGGTCGGAGCGGGGGGAGTGTGGGGATCGGGGGACGGCGCGCGAGAGAAGAGGGCGGGGGCGCCATAGCGCGGGCGGGGGGCGCCGGGCGGGTACGGGGGAGTGTGCGGAGCGGGGGGCCGGGACGGGCGATGGGGAGGCGGCGCGGCACCGGGCAGGGCGCTCTAGAAGGGGCGCGCGCCGGGGTGGGAGAAGGCGACCGGAGGCCGGCGTGCGTGGGAGCAGTGCGGACGGCAGGGGACGAGGCTGGGCGAGACGGGAGCGGGGCCGGGAGTGGCGGAGGCGCGGGGGCCTCGGGCTGGGCGCCAGCCGGTTCGCGGCCGGCGGGGGCGAGTGTGGCGGCGGAGGGGACGGGCTGCCGCCCGCGGGGGCGCGCCGGTCTGGGGCCGGCAGCGGGGGGCCGCGCGGACGGGGGCGGCGCCGGAGCAGGCGGCGGAGTGTGGGAGAGGGGCGCGGGGCCGGGCGGGGAGCGGCGCGGGGCTGGTACCGGGCGTGGGGACTCGAGGGCGAGATCGCGGTGGCTGGGGCGCCGGGCGCGGCGGGGGAGCGTGAGGGCGCGTGGGCCGGCATGGGCGCGAGGGCGGGGGGCCGTGTGCGGGGGGCGGGCGCGATAGCACCGCGCTGGAGCGTGAGCGTCGCCGGGGTCTGTGAGCGGTGCGACTGGGCCGCTGCCGGCAGGGCCCCTGGTGGCGGGCGATGGAGCGTGCCGGGGCCCGTGGCTGAGGCTGAGGAGCGGAGATCTGGGAGCGATGTTACAACCAAAAGCGGGCGCTTGCGCGGTAAGCTGGCGGCGGACGGGGGGGGTGGGGCGGGGGGGTGGGGGGCGGAGGGCCTGTGAGCTGCCGGGCGGAGGTGGGCTGGTAGGGGGGGGGACGCGGATCTCAGCCACAAGCCCCCCGCCGCGCCGGCGCGGACATCCAGAAGTCCGGGTCGATGTGGGGTCGAACCCGACTGATAAGGTGAAACGAGGGCAGGTTGCGAGAGGGGGTGTGGGTGTGGGTGTGGGTGTGAGGGTGGGTGTGGGGGTGGGGAGGGGCGAACTGCAACAAGATTCACTCCCACCCTTATTCCATCGATGTGGTGCGCCTGCGCGCGCAGTCTCAGTTATCTCCGCTTCTCCCTCCACCCCCTCGTTCCCTTCCTCCTCTCTTCCTCCTCTCTTCCTCCTCCCTCTCCTCCTCCATCCCCTCCCTCCTCACTCTCCCCTCAGCCCTCCTCTCCTTCCCGACTCCTGTCCCCCGCACACGCCCCCTTCCTCCCTCTCCTCTCTCCTATATCCCCTCGTCCCTCTCCCCCCTACCTCCTCTCCCTCCTCCCTGATCTCCTTCCTTTACCCCTCCCTCCTCCCTCCCTTCCTTCATCACCCCCTCCCTCCTCATTCCTCCACCCCCTCCTTCCTCACTCCCGTCATCCCTCCGCTCCCTCCTCACTCCCCTCACTCCTCACTACCTACCCCCCCCTCCATCCTCCACTCCCCCTCCCCCCCCTCCTACTCCCCTCCCCTCCCTCCTCTCCCCCCCCTCCCCACTCCCCCCCCTCCCTCCTCCACCCCCTCCCTCCCCCTCCCTCCCCTCCCTCCCTCCTCCATCCCCTCCCCCCTCCCCCCCCCCTCCCCCTCCCTCCCCCTCCTCCCACCCCCCCCCTCCCTCCCACTCCCCCCTCCCCCTCCCTCCTCCCTCCCCCCCCCCTCCCCCTCCCTCCCCCCTCCCCCCTCCCTCCTCCATCCCCTCCCCCCCCCTCCTCCCCCTCCCCTCCCTCCTCCATCCCCTCCCCTCCCTCCTCTCCCCCTCCCTCCTCCCTCCCCTCCCCCCAGCCCCCTCCCCTCCTCACTCCCCCCTCCCCTCCTCCTCCCGCCCCCCCTCCCTCCTCATCCCCTCCCCCTCCCCTCCCTCCTCATCCCCCCCCCCTCCCTCCTCCCCCCCTCCCCTCCCCCATCCCTCCCCTCCCCCTCTCCCTCCCCCTCCCTCCCCCTCCCTCCCTCCTCAATCCCCTCCCCTATCCCCTCCTTCCTCACTCCCCTCCCTCCTTCCTCCTCTCCCTCCTCCATTCTCCTTCTCCTCCTCCCGCTTCCCTCCCTCTCACTCCCCTTATCCCTACTCTATTTCATCCCTACTCCCTCCCCCTCCCTATATTCCCTCTCCCATTCCCTCCCTTCTCCTCTTCATCATCCCCCCTCCCTCCTCACCCCTCTCCTTTCTTTTCCCCTTCCTTCTTTCTCACTCCCTTCCTTCCTCTTTCCTTCGTCCCTCCCTCCACACTCCCCTCTTCCTCCCTCCCCTCCTCCTTATTCCCCTCCCTCCTCACTCCCCTCCTCGGCGCTCTTCCCCTTCCCTCCTCCCCCCTCCTCCCCCTCTCCTTTCTTTTCCCCTTCCTTCTTTCTCACTCCCTTCCTTCCTCTTTCCTTCTTCCCCTCCCTCCACACTCCCCTTCTTCCCTCCCTCCCCCTCCCTCCTCACTCTCCCCCCCTCCCTCGCCCCTCTTCCCCCTTCCCTCCCCCCCCCCCCTAATCTCCACGCCCCCCAGTACACCCAGCCCAAAGCCTTATTCAACGGCCTGTCTGTTCAGCCAAAACCACACCACCTCAGACATAGATTATTCGCACTTGCGCACGTCGCGCTTATCTCCCGGACACTTCCGCTCATCCCCCGTCCCCACTGCTGTGTGTGGTGCGTGGTTTTATTTGCGTGATAAATACATCAACTGCTCTACAGAACACATCCTTAATTGTTCAACACTGAGGCAAGACACTACCCCGGTGGCGACTAGACGGGATGGCTGAATGAGTTGAGCGTCCGTTTTCCATTTTGGTAGATCGCGGGATTCGAATCCACGGACATGAACCCTGGTCGAGTGAAACCAATGACTTAAAAATATATACTTGTCGCTTCCTAACCAGGTACTCATCATTATTAGGATAGGGCAAAGACTGGTTGGCTCAGTGTCAGGATAATGTGACTGAGTGGGATATCAGGTCATAGTGCTGGTGGCCTAGTCTCCAAGTGGGGCAGCACTATTAACTCGATAAAGGTGGTGAGGGGGGTGAGGAGTGTGTGTGTGTGAGATGGGCAGTCGCTGGCTCCATTTTCACGGCATACACAACGGCTTCTGGGGCCGTATGCAGGAGTCGGTGGTATTCGGTGTTAGCGAGCCAAAACGGTGGTAGATGGGAATTTCCCGGTTAGCGGCGAAAAATGGTATGCACGAGTCGGTGATAGGCCTAACACCAAATCCTTAACCTGTGTTACGTTACCCCTGATAGATAGGAGGCATAGCGAGTTCATTAGGCCCAAATCTATTCAATGCTGTCATATTTAACAGAATTACATACGCAATAAGTGACATTTCATGAAATTAACCCTAAATTCGAAGCAATATTAATGCTTCCGCCGCAACGGCGGCGATATTAATATTTATATTTTCGAATCGACGAACGAATGCAAGCAACCGCTGCCAGTATGGAAAGCGACGTCGATGCGGTGGCGCCGATTTGTTAACTGTACGTTCGTCGATTCGAAAATATAACTATTAATATTGCCGCCAATGCAGCGGTAGCCTTAATAACGCTTCGAATTTAGGGTTAAATTGATAAAATTTCACTTATTGCGTATGTAATTCTGTTAAATATGGTCGCATTGAATATATTTAAGCCTAATATATGGGTACAGATGCAGAGGGATTTCCCAAATCTATAAATAAATTCACGTTTAGCTACAATGAAAGTGTTACGTGCTCCTGCATACGACTTGACACAGTTCCCGACGTCGGAGATAGCTATCCGGTGTCAGGCTTTACCACCAAAAGCCGCTACCACCGACTCCTGCATACGGCCCCTGGGCGTTAGTTTTGTTTGTTCCAGCGTGTCTCACCATGCTCACTTGATCTCAAAACGCACGCATTCACCCGATAGCTCATTCTCAAAGGGAAGCATTTAATACATTTAACTTATTTAGATCAATTCATTTGTTCTTTATTAAAAAGAATTAACAACAAAAAATCTTATTTTTGTGTGGGCAAATTATATGGCTGGCCAAATGAGTTGAGCACCCGAGTTTCCGGTTTGGCAGGTCGTGCTATTTGAGCCCTGGCCGGGTCGACCCACTGAATTAACAATTTATACTTGTCGCTACCTAGCCTGGCACTCGGCATTAATGGGATAGGGCAGAGAGCAATCGAATGAGCAGTTTTCCGCGATTGAAATTTCCATCGCTTAATCAACTTTTATCCCACTGTATATGAAGAGTTATGCACAAAACCCCATAAACACCGATCCAAAAATGTAATTAAAATAACAGATTTTTACCTGAAAATAATTTTAATTCTGATTAATTCGACTTTTGTTGTGATGACATTATTATGGAGCAATCACCAAAAAGGTAGAAATAACAAACAAAAATTGTTGGTATGATTCAAATGTTTATCAAATTTTTTTGGATTGGCGTTTATGGGGTTTTGCGCCTGAACTCTTCATATATATCACAGGGGTCTCGCAACATACCATAAGGTCATGGGGTCATGGGGTCAGTCTACTGCCGAATCAATATCAAAGGCTAACAAAGAGTAATTGCTTTTATGTTTAAATCAGCAATCGGTCGGAGCAGGACGCAGCTCAGGTGGTAGAGTGTCCTCCTGTGAAGGTGTGGGTCATCCGATCGATCCTGCTCAGTGAATCCATTTGAGGTTTGGGCTATTTTCCGTTCCAACCAGTGGTCCACAACTGGTTCATCAAAGGCTGTGGTATGTGCTGTCCTGTCTGTGGGAAAGTGCATATAAAAGACTCCTTGCTGCTTATCGGAAATAGTAGTCTATGTGGTAGCAGTGGGTTTCCTCCAAAGAAATATGTCAGAATGACTATATGTTTGACGTCCAATAGCCGATGATAAAAATCAATGTACTCTAGAGGCGTTGTTAAATAAAACAAACTTCTAAAGCGGGAATTGTTGTAACCACACCGGTCATTAGGCACTGGAAGGTAAACCCAAGCACTGGTTGGACTCAGTGTTCGGATAATGTGACTGAGTGGAATATCGGGTCATGGTGCTGGTTATGTGACCCACTTTTGCAATGCTGGTATTAGCTGGAACATGCCCCTTTACTATTAGGAGCACCACCCCTACCCCACCCCCAGCCCTCAATCCCCACCCCCATCCCACAATCACATAAATGTGGTGAACAAAATGTTTCATGAAACAAAAGTGACAATAAATTCCAGCAACTGTTCACAACATATTTGAGACACAGCATTAAACCAACACTAATCATTCAACCGATGAATACATCAATCAATTCAACGGTCACTCCGCTAATCAATCAAACGATTGAGAAACACATGTTGCAAATAATGGGATAAAGAAAAGCAACAAAAATAAAACATGAAAAATGAGGCAAAAACTGAGACTCATTCATGGCAGACGACATTTGCCTCAGCAGCAGACGATAATTAACTAACACAAAAATAAAACATGAAAAATGAGGCATCAAACTCATGGCAGATGACATTTAGTATTTACCTCAGCAGCAGATGACAATTACCCAACACCAGACCTAGACGTCTTAGCTCAGCTTATGGGGGGTTCGTAACCTTACGATGGTTACCACCTGCAGAACTGCAGCAATTATAGAAAAGGACCGATAACTCGGTCCAATCTTTGGTTGAAGATTAAACTTCAGATGGGATGGTTGTAGAAGCTGGGGATGTCTTTACAACAATCAAACGACAAATCGTTGGGGTGGCCCCAAATCACTCTGGTCCGGTGGTAGCAGAGCACTCATATCCAGCAGCAGCAAGGGTTCAGGAGGAAGGGACTGGTAAAGGTGGGTTCAGCGATTCCATCAACAAGAACAAAGTGAGAGAAATGACAGGTAAAGGACCCCATCCAGCAAATAACTCCCTTGATCAGGGGGAGAAGTAAGCCCGGGAGAAAAAAAAGGGTAAAGTATAGACAGAGAAATGAGGAGAGTTGAGTCAAAGTGCCATGTCTCTTTCCCTATGGTGACTAGCTGGCAAGCCAGAGACACGGATGGAGTAAGAGTAGAAAGTGAAATGCTGGTGGAGTCCCCTTCCTGGAACTCTTCTCAGACATAATCAAGGAGGAGCAAGGCCAGCGGAGAGGAGAGAGAGAGAGGTGTGCACAAAGTGCGGTCTGGATAGCAAGTGGCCTGGACGTCTTTTTCAATACGACACCTGAATACCCAACAGTGCAACAGAAGTGGTGTTTCAAGGGTGTCCCCCTCCCCCCCACCACTCTGCCCCCGACCCCAGGTGTTGCTCCCACAACACAGGAATGTCAGAGGTATCGTGAAATCTCACCACTGGCCACCTGACGTCTTCAACATGTTACCTTACGTGGTGGCCGACTCGGTAAAAAGTTAAGTAAAGCTTGTTTTGTTTAACGACGCCTCTAGAATACATTGGTTTTTATCATCGGCTATTGGACGTCAAACATATGATCATTCTGACATATTTCTTTGGAGGACGCCTGCTGTCGCCACATAGGCTACTCCTTCCAATAAGCAGCAAGGGTTCTTTTATATGCACTTTCCCACAGACAGGACAGCACATACTACAGCCTTTGATGAACCAGTTGTGGACCACTGGTTGGAATGGAAAATAGTGCAAACTGCAAATGGGTCCACTGAGCAGGATCAACAGGATGACTGACACCTTCACAGGTGGACACGCTACCGCCTCAGCTACCTTCTGCTCCCTTGGAATTGGTAGAGTGCAGGCCTCCCGTGCGGGAGATCGGGAGTTCAATTCCCGGTTGAATCAAACCGATGCCTGACAACATTGATACTTATCACTTCCTAGCTTGGCACTTGGCATTATTAGGATAAGGCAAGGACTGGTTAGCTCAGTGTCAGGACAGTGTGACTGAGTGGGATATTGGGGCATGGTGCTGGTGGCCAATGGGGCAGCACTATAAAGTCGCCATGGGTGCGCACTGTCACAAGTCGGTACCCATCCTGATAATTGATATGACCTTGGATGTTGCCAGGATGTAAAACGCCAACAACCAATCTTCAACATGTTACCGGCATCAGTGTCATGGGCACTGCTACACAGATTAGCCGCCAGGTGGCGCCACGCACGGCGTAGTCCAGATGAGGCGAAAATAAACAAAGCGGACTCGCTTTGTTTTCCTTTTTTCCTATATTTTCCTTTATTTTCCTTTATTTTCCTTTATTTTCCTTCATTTTCCTTTATTTTCCTTCATTTTCCTTTCCCTCCTTTATTTTCCCTTATTTTCCCTTATTTTCCTTTGTTTTCCCTTTTTTCCATTTCCCCCCTTTTTTCTCTTTCTTTCTTTCTTTCTTTCTTTTGACATTCGAGCCTCACTCAGTGTGGGATAAGCCTGCCGAAAGTGTTTGCTTGTTTGTTGGGGCTTCACATCCTGACAACATCTAAGGCCAGATCAGGATGGCTAACGTCTTGTGACAGTGTCTGCTCATGGCGACGCTATTATGCCACCCCACTGGAAGATCAGTCTCCATGAGGATGTCTTTACAACAATCAAACGACAAATTGTTGTGGCAGCGATTTTATTGTAGTGCCCCACTGGAAGACCAGGCCGCCAGCACCATGACCTGATATCCCACTCAGTCACATTATCCTGATACTGAGCAAAACTGTCCTTTCCCTTATCCTAGTAATGCCGAGCACTGGGCAAGGTAGCTAGCGACAAGTATCAATATTTTTTAAGTAATTGGTTTGACTCGGCTGGAATTCGAACTCCCGACCTTCCGCACGGGAAGCTTTCACTGTACCGATCTGGCCAACGCATCCAGCCGCACAGAGATTTGGTTGGTTGTTGGAATTTTATATCCTGGCAACATATCCCACTCAGTCACATTATCCTGACACTGAGCCAACCAGTCCTTGTCCTATCCTAATAATGCCGAGCGCCAGGATAGGAAGCGATAAGTATCAATTTTTAAGTCATTGGTTTGACTCGACCAGGGTTCGAACCCACGACCCCACGACAGCACGGGAGACGGACGCTCTAACTCATTCACATTCGGCCATCCCGTCTGGTCTAATTCTGTAAGTCATTGGCTTGACTTAACCGGTAATCGAACTCCCGATTTCCCGTACGGGAGGCCTGCGCTCTACCGATTCATCCACCGCGCCCGGTGTTGCCCTGTGAAGGAACATCCGGGATTTAGGTCACTTTCCCCCGGTGTCGCAGTTTGAGCGCCCTGCCAGTTTGAGCGCCCTGCCAGTGGTTGTATACTTTTTTTGTAAAATAGATTTAAAAGCTTTCATTGGATCGATTAAAAATATCTCAATGCGCAATTGAAGAGGAAGATCTGGAGTATTTAATGTAACCTAAGAGCAATTTACTCTGAAAGTATTAAACAGAGATAATAGTGAGAGTTGGGATATTCTGAGTGTCAGTGCCAGTGTTAGCCTTACTAGATCATGGCCTCAAAAACTATTTTCGCAAAATAATTTCAAGAACTTCCAATTGGCTAATAAAAAAAAAGGCTGAATGTGAAATTGTAGAGAAAGATCTGAACTATTCAATAGAAACAAGAGAAATTTGCTTTCAAAGCACCAAAAATCACAAATTACTGTGATAGTTAACATGGTTTTAATGTTGTCTCTATCCACGCATGCACAATAGCAACAGAAGGGCACTCAAACTGGCAGGGCGCTCAAACTGCGACACCGGCATGCACCAGTCGCCACCAGGTGTCGCACGTCGCCAGGTTGCGAGGAGGGGGGTCGTTTCCGGTTCAGTTAAGGGTCAGGTAAAACATTTCAGCTGATTCAGAATATCTTACCTGAAGTGTTTCGGAATAAGTATGGAACATGCCGTTGTCTCTATTCACAAATAATAAATAACCCGTGGGTTCAAATCCTGGTCGAGTCAAACTAATGACGTAAAAATTTACACTTGCCGCTTCCTGGCCAGGCACTAGGCATTATTACGACAGGGCAAGGACTCGTTGGCTCAGTGTCAGGATAATGTAACTGAGTGGGATATCAGGTCATGCTGCTGGCGGCCTGGTCTTCCAGTGGGGCACCACAATTAAATCGCCACAAGTGCGCATTGTCACAAGTCGGTACCCATCCAGATATGACCTTAGATGTTGCCAGGGCGTAAAACTCCAACAACCAACCAACCTCGTCCACAGTGCACACTGCACAGTGAGCTCCTGCCCTCAGCAGTCGTTCTTGCCACTGCCACCAGAGGGCGGGTTGGAGATGGAAATTCCCTATTACATGTGACATTTCACAGAGAAATATGACCACGTGATGAAAGTGTTCCTGCGCATAAATATTCTGTTAATGATGCACTTTGTCTTTATGAGATAACGAATGGCCGTACAGGTTGTTTTTATATTCAGATAATCATTTTAATCAGCGACATGTAATTTGTCATCCCAATTGTATTTTCTAAACATTTATTATCACTATCACTACCACTACCATTACCCCTACCATTACCATTATCATTATAATTATCATTATCACCATCATCACCATCATCATCGTCATCATCACAATCGTTGTCATTATCACCACCATCACCATCATCACCATCATCAACATCATCACAACCATTATCATTATTATTATCATTATTATTATTAATAACACTAGGAGTCCCATGCGGGTGATGACCTCCACAGTATCGCATTTGGGTGTGATGAACCTAATTACATCAAATACCAATTTGACACAATAAAGTAAAAAAAACATATATGGGTCATTCTCTGAAACTGTATATTACATCTTCGGTTTCCATGTTTCATTGTTTATGATTTTGCCTTCTTTTATTTTAAATCAAATAATTATTGTTGACTATGTGTATTAATTATGTTAGCAATGCTACATGTATTTAATATATCCCACAAAATGCATCCAAAATATGCTTATATTATTTTGTGCTAAAGTGAAAATATGAAAATTTGCATATCGACACGATACATCTACACAAACGGATTTTTTTCCAACTTTTTTTCTTTTAAGAAACAATTCTTTTGGCTTAAGTGTAAAATTATAATAAGCAACCTAATGTATTTATCTAAAACAAAGTTGTAATAATTCCAACCCTTCTCACCTCCCCACCTCCCTAAATCCCCACCCCACACCCGAACGCTTTTGTTTACATTGACCAATTTCATATGACGTCAGCACATGTATTTAGGTCAGTGCATGCGCTGCTTGGCTGCAGGACAACATCCGGTCACACTGCAAACTCAATGGCTATGAGCAATCTTCATAGAGAAAAAGTGAAATATCTCTAAAACCACACCACCTAGCCACAAACCGATTGGATTACATATAGAAAACACATTAAAAAAAGAGATTATATTAAATTTGTAACGTTAGGGTTCTGCATTTCTATTGATTTTGAATAAAATCGATGTGTTGCACCGCGCGTATGGCAAACTCAATGCATTGTCAATGCCCGTGCGCAATCTTCATACAGTAAAAGTTAAATATCTCTAAAACCACACCACCTAGAAACAAACTGATTGGAATACACATAGAAAACATGTTTAACAACAAGATTATATTAAATTTATACGGTTAGGGTTCTGGATTTCTATTAATTTTGACTAAAACTGACATTTTGCACTGCACGTACCTGCAAACTCAATGCATTGTCAATGGCCGTGAGCAATCTTCTTACAGAAAAAATGCAATATCTCTAAAACCACACGACCTAGACACAAACTGCTTGGAACCCATATAGAAACCATGTTTAAGAAAGAGATTATATTAAATTTATATGGTTAGGGTTTTGGATTTCTATTAATTTGGACTAAAACTGATGTTTTGCACTGCGCGTACCGGCAAACTCAATGATTGTCAATGGCCGTGAGCAATCTTCTTACAGAAAAGATTTAATATCTCTAAAACCACACGACCTAGACACAAACCGCTTGGAACATATATAGAAAATATGCTTAACAAAAAGATTATATTAAATTTATAAAGTTATTGTTCGGATTTCTATTAATTTTGACTAAAACTGACATTTTGCACTGCGCGTACCGGCAAACTCAGTGGCAGTGTGCCTTCGTTCTGCAGCCAAGCTTCACTCGCATACACGATGTTTGTAAACATTGAAATAAGTCTATTAGGAAGCAACTGTTCCCACCATCCGTGAAATTGGTGGGTGTGGGTGTGAGTGGGTGTGTGGGTGGTGGTGTGGGTGTGGGCATGGGTGTGGGTGTGGGCGGGGTGTTGGTGTGGGTGAGGGTGTGAGTGAGGGTGTGAGTGAGGGTGTGAGTGTGCGTGTGAGTGTGGGTGTGAGTATGGGTGTGGGTGTGAGTGTGGGTGTATGTGGGGTGTGAGTGTGGGTGTGGGTGTGGGCGGGGTGTGGGTGTGAGTGTGGGTGTGAGTATGGGTGTGGGTGTGGTGTGGGCGGGGTGTGGGTGTGAGTGTGGGTGTGAGTGTGAGCGTGGGTGTAGGCGGGGTGTGGGTGTGAGCGTAGGTGTGGGCGGGGTGTGGGTGTGAGCGTGGGTGTGGGCGGGGTGTGGGTGTGAGCGTGGGTGTGAGCGGGGTGTGGGTGTGGTGTGGGTATGAGTGTGGGTGTGGGTGTGGGCGGGGTGTGGGTGTGAGTGTGGGTGCGGGGTGAGTGTGAGTGTGGGTGTGGGTGTGGGCGGGGTGTTGGGGTGGGCGGGGCGGGGTGTGGGTGTGGGTGTGGGTGTGGGTGTGGGTGTGGGTGTGGGTGTGGGTGTGGAGTGATGGTTCTGATTACAGGAGAGTAGAATCTGACACATTGTGACAATATCCATCACATTTCAACACACTGTCGCGTTTTTTTGCTTACTGTGGCTTTGCATTCTATCAACATCTAAGGTCATATCAGGTCATATCAGGACAGCTACCGATATGTAGCAGGGGGCGTCCACGGTGACTACTAGGATACAATAAACAAACCCTGGATGTACTTATTTATCTATATTGGGATACGGTGGAGGAACTCAGAGAGATTGAAAAAGAAAACGCACCAAAAAACCTCAAGACGGTAGACACGAGATACTTTCGATTCAACTTTTAAAATCTATTAACCTACATAATTTAATCAATTTAGCACTTCAAAAGTAGTGGGCTATGATAAATAACTAACGTCTAAGGTCATATCAGGATGGGTACCGACTTCTGACAGTGTGCACTCGTGGCAACTTTATAGTGCTGCCCCACTGGGAAATCAAACCGCTGGACACCATGACCTGATATATTTTTGTTGTTGTTGTTGTTCAAGATTTGTACTGCCTATCATGGATAAGCCTGAATAGGCTTGTTTTCACCATTAGACAGTTTGTTGATAGAAAGCCCGAGCCTACACTTTTACCGACCCAAGGGATTTTTAACCTCCCACACCACATAGACATGGTATGAGAGCAACTGGCCTTTGATGACGCTGTAAGTTATACACAGCGGTAGAAATCCAAATTGGCAGAGGTGGGGCGGGGGGGCACGGGAAATAGAACCACTGACCTTCAGATTAGGAGTCCGACCTAGAAAAAAGTCGGACACTCCGCCACAGAGAACACCACGAATATCCCAGTTACATTATCCTGACACTGAGCAAACCAGTCCTTGCCCTATCCTATTAATGCTTAGCGCCAGGCTAGGTAGTGACCAGTATCAATTTTCAAGCCATTGGTTTGACTCGACCAGGGTTCGAACCCGTGGGTTCGAATCCCACGATATACCAAGACGGGAGTCGGACGCTCAACTCATTCGGCTATCCCGTCTGGTCGGGTGCTGTGAGTGGGTGCTTCTACACCTACATTCATGCACACAACCAGACACACAACCTCATACAACCACACACACAACCAGACACACAACCTCATACAACCACACACACAACCACATACACAACCACACACACCCACACACGCATACAACACCCACCCCTACCCCCGAAACACCGATCCACCATGACCCACTTACTGACCCCTGACCCCGACTGGACCGGATGCCACGTACCCAGCTCTCCTCTAGAGGTTACCCCAAGGTCACAAGGTCACAAGGTCATTCGCCATTGGGACACTGTCACCACACTTGGAAGTGAGAGACCGATTATTGTCGTAAATCGGACATCTTACCGATGAGCGACCACGTCAGATATATCTGTCGCTGATCCATATATTGGCGTTATAAATGGATCATTCTCTGAAACTGGACACTAAAGTGTGACATGGAAACCCAAAGTGAAAACCTTCCAAATAATAGCAGAAAACTTTCCAAAAAATAGCAGAATCTGTGTATAAAGGTTTGCATGTTATATATATGTCAGAGTTTAAAATAAAACTATTTAACTTTTTGATTTTGATTTTATAGAAATTGAGCAATACGTTAATATCACTCATGTAGCATGGAAATCAAAGACACGCCCAGAACATCCTTTTAACATACACAACAAAATTAAACAACATTGTATTGATTACAATTGATTACAAACAAGGTTCTGTCTTACAAAAAAAAACCTGAACAATTTTGAATTCTTCTGGGGGGTCAAATACACGGTGTTGATTTTTTTATTTGATTTTTTTATTGAGGCTGTATTTATACTGTCCATAGCATGTAAGCCCGGGTACCCAGGCTTGTTTTCAATGCTGGCCAGCTGTAGTGTTGGTGTTGTCTTATCAAACGGTAGCCGCTGATAAGTTATTTGATTGTCCGCATTTCAGTAGCAGATAGATAGTCTGTTGGTACGCTTAGTAGCCTATGTTAGTTTTTTTGGGCCCTCTTGGCATTGTATTTTTGTTCTAATCTTATTACTATGTTAGTTGTTTTCTTAAGGTTCTATGTTAGTGTTTCGGGGTTTTCTTGGGAAGAGTTTTCCGCTTTTTTCTACTTAATTCTATACTAGCCTATTTTATTTACATGTCCATAGGCCTGTACGTAATAGGTGGTTGAGTTATGTTTGTTTGAATTTGATTTGATTTATATTGTTGTTGGATATGTTATCTGGCTTTTATATTTCCGGTTTTCCCGCCCTGGGCTGTCCAGTTGGTGGGCCATGACATATCACCTGCGCCCTTGTGGTGCAGTTCAGTTGGGGTTCCCAGTTTTTATTTTGCACAGATATTCTTTGTATGTTTTTAGGTCAGGGATTTGTCTTTCTTTCACCGTTTGAGCATTCCATGCCTTGGCAGCCATTTCCAGTGTGCTCCTTCCATGGGCTTTGATCTGGCTTCTGGTCTGCCTTAGTAGTGGTGCCTTGCTTGCTCTGGTGTCCCTTAGTGGTTGGGTTAGATGCTTAATGTCTTGGCTATATCCATATACTAATGTTTTTGTTTTTAGGTGGATCCGTAAATGTGTTGATGTGTAAATCTTCATTTTCACAAAGTTATACAAGTATGATTGTGATATATTTTGTGGGCTAGATTAGATATACGTAGCATTGCTAACATACTTAATAGTAATACACCGAGGCAACAATAACTATTTCACTTTTTTTCTTGAAGATTGAAGATTGACTTGCAATCAATAAAAGAAAGAAATAATTATCAGCATCGTAACATGGAACCCAAATATGTGGTGCCTAATTTTAGAGAATGACCCATATATGTGTGTATAAATATATATTATATATTTATATATAAATGGATGTTGTATATACAACAGAGAAATAGAGAGAGAGAAAGAGAGAAAGAGAGAGAGAAAGAGAGATAGAGAGAGAAGGAGAGAGAGAAACAGAGAAACAGAGAAATAGAGAAAGAGAGAGAGAAAGAGAGAGAGAGAAAGGGAAAGAGAGAGAGAGAAAAAGAGAGAGAAAGAGAGATAGATACATTTATTATGCAAGTATAAATAATGAACTAGCATCCATTTCCATGTTACCGTTTATACCCTCCATACCACCTTCTTGTTTTGTCTGTGTATTGCCGAATTAACCCGACATTGGCGCCATCTACAGCGGTCTTGCCTCACTAATCCGATGCCACTCTTTCACATATGAAGGGCTGATATTTCATTGCCAGATAATATATTCTCTCCCTCCCACCTCTATTTGTCTGTTCTCCCCTCATCTATGTTTGTTTGTTGTTTTACATCCTAGCAACATCTACGGTCATCAGGATGGCTACTGACTTGTGACAGTGCACAGTCATGGCAACTTTTATAGTGCTGCCCGACTCGGAGACTAGGCAACTGGCACCATTACCTAATACCCCTATCAGTCACATAATCCTGACACTGAGCTAACCAGTCTTTGTCCTATCCTATTAATGCCAAGCGCTAGCTATGTAGTAATAAATATAATTTATATACGTCATTGGTTTGACTCGACTGAGATTAGAACTCCCGACCTTCCGCACAGGAGGCATGCGCTCTACCGATTCGGTCATTGTGTCCGGTCGGCCCACATCTATGCGTATCATATATATATAAATATGATAATCATATGTGTGTGAATATATATATATAAATATGATATTCATATGTGTGTGACTGTATATATATATATATATATATTATATATGGGTCGTTCTCAGAAGTTGTGTACCAATAGTGTGACATCAGTACCAGAAAATCAAAATGCTGCCAAAGTCCTATAAGCAAGTTTCCTCAATGTGTATGTCCTTTTGCATCTGAATAATTGAAAATAAACATATTCTGGCATTTTTAAGTAGGTCAAATGATGCTCACACCCAATAAATAGCAGTATAGCATGGAAACCAATCTGACTCCAAAATCAAATATTTTCCACACAAAACTTGACATTTTTAGGACATTTCACATGCCACTTGCTTTATAAACAGTAGTAATAATAATTTGAAACCTCATTGCTATGGTTTTGTCTTATTTGTGAATATTAAAGAGAAAAGCAAGAAAATATTAGCAGAGTAACAGATTAGCAGAGTAACAAAGTGGAAACAACAATTTTACACAAATGTTCGGCTCAAATTTCAATGTTTAGGGGCAATTTCAGGATTTATCTTTTACTATAGCATAACTGGGTCCATGCATAGAGTGTCAAATGGTGAAAATAGTTCCTGTACTGTATCTGTACTCAGTGTTTGATACAGAGTTTCATAGTACTTGCAAGTGGAAACGAAATGTTACGATGTTAATGACTGCAGAAAATGTTAACTATTTCATAATTTAATTTTTTTTTTTAGAAATAAATGTCTTCAACTTAATGAAGACATTGTATATGACCATTTGAAGTGAAATGAGCTGTTGTTCAGAGGTTTTCATTAAGTTTGTGACACTTTATTTTCAATGCTGTTGACAATGTCACAAATTAGTGATGTAATTTTCTATGTATTTAGCTACGTCCATCCCAATAAGATACATAATACACAATATTAACATTTACTTTTGATCTAAACTATTTCCCACATTATTTGGCTAACTGATGAAATCTAAATATTGACAGGGTGGCTACTGACTTGTGACAGTGCACAGTCATGGCAACTTTTATAGTGCTTCCCGACTGGGAGACTAGGCAACTGGCACCATTACCCAATACCCCTATCAGTCACATAATCCTGACACTGAGCTAACCAGTCTTTGTCCTATCCTATTAATGCCAAGCGCTAGCTATGTAGTAATAAATAAAGGGTTTCTTTGAAATATGCATTTCTAGTAGACTACCCTCAAGTGGTACACAGTTTCTGAGAACGACCCATATATATAAAGCACGAGGGGAACCCACCCGCCAATTACCCCGCCAGCTGGTGGTGGGGTGGGGGGGGGGGCGTCCACCAATGCGCCAAAAGAGGAATATATGTAAAGTACATGTTTCCTTTGCATCGATACTCGTATAATGCGTTATACATCACATACATATATGTACTCTATAATCTATTATGGGAATATAAACAAGGACACTATCACATCTCAGTTCCCTCTGCTATATACTGACCATTGCTTTATTTACTTACTTTCTACTAGTACAGCTCCAGGGTTTAGCTACAACTGACTGTCCTGATATGACCATAGATGTTAGGACATTAAACCCCAACAAATAAATAAATAAGTTACAGCTGCGGCCACACTGGCGCCACCTGCAAGTAGCCCTTGACCACACTGATACCAGATACGTCTGGTCACTATCGGCTCCGTTGGCGACCATTATGCAATATCCCACTCAGTCATGTTATCCTGACACAAATCCACCCACTGTTTGCCCAATCTTACTAATAACGCCCAACACCAGACCGTGACACAATGTAGAGACATGACCCCACACCCCTTCCTATTCGCCCTTCCCAAAATTAGTAGTAAATCTCTGCTTTTAACTCAATCGGGGATCGAACCCACAACCCTTAATACCTCTCAAAAAGCAGGTATTCTACCGCTAAGCCATTCAGATCTGGTGCTGTACAAATAAATGCATAGGGATCAGAAGATCCTATCGTTGTGGTGGATCCTATCATTGGAGTCAACTGCAACCCCCTCCCCCCCTCAGCCCCCCCCCCCCCTCCACACACACACATACGGTCCATAATCACCGGGCGCGGTGACCGAATCGGCAGAGCGCGGGCCTCGCGCGTGGAAGATCGTGAGTTTGATTCCCGGTCAAGTCAAACCAATGACTTAAAAATGTATACTTGTCGCTTCCTAGCCAGGCGCTCGGCATCAATAGGATAGAGCAAGGACTGGTTAGCTCAATGTCAGGATAAAGTGACTAAGTGGGATATCGGATCATAGTGCCGGTGTCCTGATTTCCCAGTGGGGCAGCACTATAAAGTCACCATGAGTGTGCACAGTCACAAGTCAGTACCCGTCCTGATATGACCTTCGATGTTGCCAGGACATAAAACCCCAACAACCAACCAACTGTCCATAACCATCACTTAGTCACTAAACTCAGGCCACAATTACAAGGTCAATCACAGGTCACCAAAACGCAGGGACCCATTTGACTAACACATTCACCGACCACTTTCACCAAATGAAGAATTTCCACCGCGCCGTCTTGATATGACCTTATATGTTGCTAGGACGTAAAACAACAACAAACAAACAAATTCCCACCCCAAAAACAGCAGTGTTGGTTATCTGTTTAATGTTATTGTTGGTTGTTGGAGCTTTACTTCCTGGAAACATCTAAGGTCATATAACCAGATGGGATGGCCGAATGAGTTAGAGCATCCGTCTCCCGTGCTGGTAGATCGTGGGTTCTAGTCCCGGTCGAGTCAAACCAATGACTTTAAAATTGATACTTGTCGCTTCCTAGCCAGGCGCTCGGCATTATTAGGATAGGGCAAGGACTGGTTGGCTCAGTGTCAGGATAATGTGACTGAGTGGGATACCAGGTCATGGTGCTGGCGGCCCGGTTTCCCAGTGGGACAGCACTATAAAGTCGCCATGAGTGCGCACTGTCACAAGTCGGTACCCATCCTGATATGACCTTAGATGTTGCTAGGATGTAAAGCAACAACAAACAAACAAATCTAAGGTCATATAAGGATTGGTACCGACTTGTGACGGTGCGCACTCATGGCGATTTTATAGTGCTGCCCACTGACAGACCAGGCCGCCAGCACCATGATCTGATATCGTTGTGGCACGACAGAAGGCTTTACAACCAGTTTCCTCTACTTTCCCCTGTTCATCACTGCCCTCTGGAAATTGCGAAACTCCCGGCGTGTCCATTCCCTGATGTTGTCTTCCCACCTCTTCCTTTGTCTGCCCTGTCTTCTTTCCCCTTTCACAGTGCGTTGTGTGTGCGTGTGTGTAGATGTATGTGTGTGGATGTGTGTAAATGTATGTGTATCCGTGTTGAGTGTTGCTTGTGTGAGTGTGTGAGAGTGTGAGTGTGTGAGTGTGAGTGTGTGTGTATGTGAATGTGAGTGAGTGTGTGTGAATGTGAGTGTGTGTGAGTGCGAATGTGTGTGAATGTGTGTGAGTGTGTGTGAATGGGTGTGAATGGGTGTGCGTGTGAGTGTGTGTGTGTATGTGAATGTGTGAGTGTGAGTGAGTGTGTGTGAATGTGTGTGAATGTGTGTGAATGTATGTGTGTGCGTGTGTGCGAATGTGTGTGAATGTGTGTGAGTGTGTGTGAATGTGTGTGAGTGTATGTAAAGTAAAGTAAAACTTGTTTTATTTAACGACGCCTCTAGAGCACATTGATTTTTATCATTGGCTATTGGATGTCAAACATATGGTCATTCTGACATATTTCTTTTAGAGGAAACCCACTGCTGCCACATAGGCTACTCTTTCGAATAAGCAGCAAGGGGTCTTTTATATGCACTTTCCCACAGACAGGACCGCAAGTGAGTGCGTGTGAATGTGTGTGAGTATCTCTGTTGAGTGGGTGGTGTGTGTTGTGTATTGTGTGGTGGGGTGGGGCGTGGTGTGTGGTGTGCGCGTGTGAGCTGGGGCCTGGTGGTGGATTAGAGCAGATTAGGTCCGCTAGGGGTCGTGTCAGGCTGGATAATCCGCCCAGGTTTAATGGCGCTCGGCCTGGGGGTCAAAAGGTCAACTTGGGTTGGATGTGTTTAACAAACAGTTTGTCCACACCCCTTCTTTCCCTCTATCTTGTCTCTCATTTTCCTTCTCTTTCGCTTCCTCTTTCCGGCACCTTTCTCTCTGCTTCTATTTCTCCCGCTGTTTCTCTCACCTCTTCTCGTTTCAATCCATGCCATCTCTGTCTCTCTCTGTCTCTCTCTGTCTCTCTCTGTCTCGCTCTGCCTCTCTCCGTCTCTCTGTGTCTCTCTCTGTCTCTTTGTGTCTCTGTGTCTCTGTGTGTCTATGTGTCTCTGTGTGTCCCTGTGTGTCTTTGTGTGTCTCGTTGTGTCCTTGTGTGTCTTTGCGTGTCTCTGTGTGTCTCTGTGTCTCTCTGTGTGTCTCTGTATGTCTCTGTGTGCTCTGTGTGTCTCTGTGTGTCTCTGTTTGTCTCTCACTTTCTCTGTGTCTCTCTCGGTGTCTCTGTGTCTCTCTCTGTGTCTCTCTGTGTCTCTGTATCTCTCTGTCCCTCTCTCTGTCTCTCTCGTTCTATCTTTGTCACTCTCCTACATTCTCTCTCTAAAATTAGAAATCTGATTTAAATCGAATAGACGATTTCCACCACCAATCCACCCTCTGACGGCAGTATCTAGAACTAATAGTGTGGTGTCAGTCAGTTTGCAACACACTCTGTGGAAAATGTCTTATACTTTGAAGTTATACAGGATTTCTACCTCCAACCCACCCTCTGACGGCAGTGGGAAGAACTAATATTGTGGCATCAGCTCACTTTGCAGCACACTCTGCGGAAAGGGTCTTATAGTTATAGATGATTTCCACCACCAACCCACCCTCCGACATCAGGAGAGAGAACTAATGTTGTGGGTAGCAGCTGACTGTGCAGAATGCTCTGTGGAAAAGGTCTTATTGAGGATTTCCACAACCAACCCGCCATCTGACAGCAATGGGAAGAACTAAGGTCATGGCACTTGCTCGGTTGAAAAGATCTATTGGTTGCGTCTCTCCAAATTGAACATAGTTCTTTTGGTTAAAACTGCATAGTTTGATGAAAGCATCAACTTAAAGTTGCATAGTTCGATGGTTTTGAATTTCTGTATTTTTTCTGAGATAAATATATTAAATCGATCACTAACATCTACTTTACATTAGTTCAAAGTTACTTTTATTTTAAATGGTAAACCTTTGAGATATTTTGACTGCAGACATGGAAAATTAGTTTTGGTAAGCTTGCCAAAACTCTGACACCATAGGCTTCTGCAGTAACAGGTTCTGTTAAATTGACTCAGTATTGCCTTCTCCGCAGAAACAAATGCTTAATAAGTGCATCAGTATCTAAGTTAGATATGTAAAATCAAATCTAGATAATTGGTTTGGTTTTGAAAATTTGATATTTCATTTGACTATGCAGGTTTAATCAAACGAACATACTTCACTGGATTTGATCCAACATGGCCGACTTATAAATGGGTGCATTCATTAAACATTTAATGGTACCATAGAAGGCATACTAAGTCTAAATTAATTTAACATAACCCGTCACTGCTGAAGCCTATGTTGTCCAACATGTCAACGTTCACAGCAAAATTAATTTGATATGTTTCACTTCAAATATGACCATAGATGTTGCCAGGACGTAAACCTCCAACAACCAAGCAACTAATTCAGCTATCTCCAAAGGTAAAGTTGCATAGTCCGATGGGTTTTGAGTTTCTGTCATTTTCTGAGATAAACATATTAGGGTGATCGTTATAATCTACCCTACTTTCACTTGAAGTAACTTTTATTTTAAATAGCTAGTTTTCTTTTTACATATCTGAAGTGTAAACAAGCAAAATTAGTTTTGGCAAGCTTGCTAAAACTCTGACACCATAGGTTTCTGCAGTAATAGGTTCTATTAAATTGCCTCAATATTCCCTTCTATGTGGTGACAAATGTTTGACAAGTACACCAGTATTTAAGTTAGATATGTAGAATCAAATTGAGATACTTCTTTTGGTTTTGAAAATTTGATGCTTCATCGGACTATGCAGCTTTAACCAATTACAATTTTTTTTAATACTTCAAACTGAAGTAAAGTAGATTATAAAAATTAACATGTGAAAAAATGTTAAAAAATAATTCATACTGAAATAAAGTTGATTGATTGATTGATTGATTGGTGGTTGCTTTACGCCGTGTCGGCATCATCATCATCATCATGCTGTCGGTCGCGATGCGACAAAGACTGCTTTCATTACTTGACTGCTGCTCTCCATTTAGCTCTCTGCTTTGAGAGTTGCGTCCATGAGTATCGGCAGCATAGGCCATATTCACGGCGAGAAATGTTTGTTTTTTGTTCAAACCCTCGCTTTTACATGTAAAAGCAGACAATCAATTATGTGCCAATAGACATTAATTAAATTAGAAAGCTCACAATCATATATTTGTGGTCAACGGAAACAAATTCCCATAGAAAAAGAAAGGTTTTATTAATAATTGATAGAATCAAACTGAAATAAAGTAGATTATACAAATCAACCTAATATATTAATCTAAAATATATAGAAGAAATTCAAAAGCATTGGATAAAGTTGGTCCGTTGTTGGAGTTTTACGTCCTGGCAACAGCTAAGGTCATATTAGGATGGGGTTGGATAAAGTGACTTTAAATTTCAAAGAGAGAAATATAGCCTAAAGGAAAAGCGTTATGTATGAAACTCAAAAGGCCGATCATGTGTATGGGGTTCAGGATACCATGGTAACTGGTGAAGCTTTCACACCACAGCAGTGGAGTCTAACAGTAACACCTGGACTTCACACCTCTTCTTCACACCTACCGTCCGTGTGGTGTGACAGCAGGTGCCAATGATTGAAAGCCAGACTGGGCTCACATTGTAAACCAAGACATCTAGAAGCATTCAGTCTCCCACACTATTGTCCAGGGATGAACGTGGTCTCCAGCAAAAATCGCGGAAATCAAGCCAAGATTATTATTACACTGACTGCGAATTTCCGCGAAAACGCGGATTTTCCCCTATAGGATTAGCACTGTCAGGGAATCACGGGGGAAAAAGCCGGAAGTCAGGTTTCAACTAACCTTGTTGTGCCTATATTATCGCCCATATCTACCTCGTTCTTAGCATACGTTTAAAGTATAATTAATCACATGATTTAATCAATTATTCACCCCCAAAATAGCAGGCTATGATAAATAAATATTTGAACAATGTATTTAGCATATTAGATTACAAAATCATGCGGTTATTTCCATAACGCGGCCTGCTAAACACTTTTTCTAATGGGTTGTTTAGCAGCCCTGTGCTTGATGCAGGGCTGCGGGTTGTTGATTGGTCATTGGAGTTCTACATCCTGGCAACATCTAAGGTCATATCAAAACGGCTACCAACTTGTGACAGTGTACACTCATTGCAACTTTATAGTGCTGCTCCACTGGGAAATCGGGCCACTGGCACCATGACCCAATATCCCACTCAGTCGCATTATCCTGAATCTGAGCTAACCAGTCCTTGCCCTATCCTATTTATGCCGACCCTAAAGCTAGGAAGTGACAAGTATCAATTTTGTATGTCATTGGTTTAACTCGACCGGGAATTGAACTCCAATCTAATGGGGTGTTTAGCAGCCATGTACATGATGCACGGCTGAGGGTTTGTTTTGTTTGTTGTTGTTTGACGTCCCAACAACACCCAAGGTCATATCAGGACGGCAGGGCTGAGGGAGTGACTGGTCGGTTTAATGGTCATCCTACAGGGAAGGCAGCAGTTGATCTGCCGTGACCTGTGAAGCCGCCCAACCATGACCTGTGCAGTTGACCTACCATGACCTACAATGTTGAATCCATGACCTACATAGTATACCTACATAGTTGACCTACATATATGACCTACATAGATGACCTCATATGACCTGCGCAGTTGACTTACGAGGACCGAGGCAGTTGACCTACCGTGACCTACCTAACTGACCTACCGTGACTTATATAGTTGACCTATAGTGACCTACACGTTGACCTATAGTGACCTACACAGTTCAACTACCGTGACCTACATAGTTGAACTAAAGTGACCTACTTAGTGGACCTTTGCACTTGACCTACCATGACCGGCACAGTTGACCCACCATGACCTGCAGAGTTGACCTGCCGTGACCTATCCACTTGACCTACCATGACTGACTTGCCCAGATTTCCGACCGTATGCAAACTAGACTCACCTGGAAAGAACAGAAGAAGAAAAATAAACCATGGTTAGGCATGAGAAGTTTCAAGGGAGTGGGACACAGCTCAGGTGGTAGTATCCACCTGTGAAGGTGTGGGTCATCTGATCGATCCTGCTCAGTGGACACATTTGCATTTTGGACTATTTTCCATTCCAACCAGTGGTTCATCAAAGGCTGTGGTATGTGCTGTCCTGTCTATGGGAAAGTGCATATAATTATAAAAGACCCCTTGCTGCTTATCGGAAAGAGTAGCCTATGTGGCGGCAGCAGGTTTCCTCCAAAGAAATATGTCAGAATGACCATATGTTTGGTAGTGGATGATACGAAAATCAATGTGCTCTAGAGGCGTCGCTAAATAAAACAAGCTTTACTTTGAGAAGGTTCAAGGTCATTGCATAGAGACACCCTGCCCTGTCAGTCTGAGTGAATGTTCTCTCATGAACCTCAGTTAATTAGGTAGGTTTGTTGGTTGTTGGAGTTTTACATCCTGCCAACATCTAAGGTCATATCAGGACGGGTACCGACTTGTGATATTGCACACTCATGGCGACTTTATAGTGCTGCACCACTTGAAAATCAGGCCGCCAGCACCATGGCCCGATATCCCACTCAGTCACATTATCCTCACCCTGAGCTAACCAGTCCTTGCCCTATCCTATTAATGCCAAGCCCCTGGCTAGGAAGCGATAAGAATCAATTTTATAAGTCATTGCTTTGACTCTACCGGGAACCGAACTGTCGATCTCCCGCACGCGAGGCCCGTGCTCTACCGATTCGGCCACTGCACCTCACCTAATATGTTTGATGATTGGGGTAGGGGGCGGGGGGGGGGGGGGGAGTGGCGGACGTTGGGGGTGGGGGAGGGGGGCGATAGGTTGGAGATGGAAGGGGGTGAGGGGGGGAGTGGGGTGGTGGTGGATGAGAAACCACCCAGTCTTTGAGGTGTAGTTACAGAGTAGCAATTTGTCAGGTGTGGTCCAGCTGTGTCAGCTGTGACATAGTTATAGCACAGGTGGGACACAGGTTGGACACAGGTGGGACAAGGAAGACCACACCACAGCGACCACAGAATAGTGTTGTCATGAACAGGTTGGTTGCTTGGTTGGTTGTTGGACTTTTATGTCCTGGCAACATCTAAGGTCATATCAGGATGGGCACCGACTTGTGACAGTGCACACTCATGGCGACTTTATAGTGCTGCCCTACCGGGAGACCAGGCCCTCAGCAGCATGACCTGATACCCCACTCAGTCACATTATCTTGACACTGAGCCAACCAGTCCTTGCCCTATCCTATTAATGCCGAGCGCCAGGCTAGGAAGTGACAAGTATACATTTTTAAGTAGTTGGTTTGACACGACCAGGGTTCGACCCCACAAACCAATGGGTTTGAATCCCATGATCTACCAAAACGGGAGACGGAGGCTCAACTCATTTGGCAATCCCGTCTGGTCGTTGTCATGGACAGTATCAGATCTATACCGGAAACACGTGGTCACCTGGTGGAGACACCCCCTCCATCCCCCCTCCTCCCCCCCATACCTTCCACCCTTCGACCCACACCACCACCTCCACCATCCCCTCCACCCCCACCACTACCTCCACCCCCCCTCCATCCTCCAACATACCTTGCATCATTCGACCCACACCACCACCTCCACCATCCCCTCAACCCCCACCCCCCTCCATCCTCCTCCATACCTTGCACCCTTCGACCAACACCACCACCTCCACGATCCCCTCCACTCCCACCACTACCTCCACCCCCCCCCCTCCATCCTCCTCCATACCTTGCATCATTCGACCCACACCACCACCTCCACCATCCCCTCCACCCCCACCACTACCTCCACCCCCCTCCCATCCTCCTCCATACCTTGCACCCTTCGACCAACACCACCACCTCCACGATCCCCTCCACTCCCACCACTACCTCCACCCCCCCCCCCTCCATCCTCCTCCATACCTTGCATCATTCGACCCACACCACCACCTCCACCATCCCCTCCACCCCCACCACTACCTCCACCCCCCCCCTCCATCCTCCTCCATACCTTGCACCCTTCGACCAACACCATTACCTCCACCCCCGCCATCCCCCCACACCCCACCACCACTTCCACCCCCACAACCACCCTTACCACCCCCACCACCACCACCTCCACCACCACCACCCTTGCACCCTTCCATACCCCTCCGGCACCACCCATCAGAAGCCAACTCCCGACCACGTGGGACTGCTTTCAGCGGTGCCCATTCAGAGCTGCAGATTTGCAGCCTTCAGCGCACCAATGCGACTGAAAACTCCCCCAAAACAAATACTCCACACCCTCCACCCATCCATCCACTCTGCCCTATCCACACCCCTCCACCGCACCATACCTCCACCCCTCCACACCCCTCCGCCCCCACACCCCTCCACACCGGTCCGTCATGTGGCGGGTTAGTGGTGACAATAGTAAGTTTACTGTTCAGGGGCGCACCCAAGGGGGTTTCCTGGTTGCCCCGAACCCCCCCCCCCCCCAAAAAAAAATCATATAGACCTAAATTCTTGCATTAAATTTATTAAGGAACACTAGATTTTAAGATTATGTGAAAAATTGCACCAAAATGTGGGTTGTTGCACCAGAAAACCATGTAAAATATTGCCCTAAAATGGGTGTTGTTCCACCAACACATGTGAAAAAAATCACCCTAAAATAGGGGTAGTTTCGATCCATATTTGGAAATCCCCTAGCCAATTCCCTGCAAGTGTTGGGTCGTTGATTGGCGGTAAATCCATGCACAGTCTACGCCAGGCATTACAAGCCTGATGAGTCTTTGTGACCTTAACACGACTGACCTCCCTGACCTTAAGGAGGTGATCGTGTCTGACCTTGAGGGAGCGGGCCCCGGTTGACCTTCAGTGTTGTGTTCACTTTGCGGTTTGCTTAATTTTACCGCACCAGTGAGTGGTACCATCTGCACCCGCCAGAGGGCGCCACCAGGTGGGTTCGACCGGTTCTCACTAGGGGGTGCCAGCCATGAAAGAATTACAGTGGGGTTTGAGGGGGAGAGGGGGAACAGGGGGGGGGGGGGAGTGGCACTAGAGGGGCCCTAAAGCTGTATTGTGCAGCCACAGCTATTAGATCTCACTCAGTCAACTGTTATTACCAACTCATGGGGTTTGCTGCCCTTAGAAGTTAGAGCCCTGCAGGGTGCCACGTGTGGCTTCACTTTGCTCAAAGTTGCATCATCCGATAATTTTAATTGTCTGCTATATTTTAAAATAAAAATGCATCAGGTCGAGCATCATCATCATCATCATCATCATCATCATCATCATCAAAATCATCAGAAGCCCTTCATAAGTATTGTACTTCTGCTTCCTCCCTTTTCATGTGAAACATTACTGATATAAATATCAACTTGTATGCACAATGATCATGTGGAAATAAATATTTTATTATTATATCATCATCATCATCATCATCATCATCATCATTGCCACCGCCACCAACACCCCAGGCTCAAGTTTTGGTAGGTCACGGAATTCAAATCCACAGGTTCGAACCCTGGTCAGGTCAAACCAATAACTTAAATATTTATACTTGTCACTACCTAGCCTGGCGTTCGGTATTATTATATATATATATATATATATATATATATATATATATATCAGGCCGTCAGCACCATGACCTGACAGTCCACTCAGTCACATTATCCTGACACTGAACCAACCCGTCCTTGCCGTATCCTAATAATGCTGACCACCATGTTAGGCAGGGACAAGCGTCAATATTTAAGTCATTGGTTCGACTCGACCATGGTTCGAACCAATGGGACAGTGAATAGATTGAGTCGATACTTTTTCCCGGCACAGTTTGTGGGCATTACTTTTAATGAAACCGGACGCGGTGGTCGAATCGGTAGAGCGCTAGCCCCGCGTGTGGGTTTGTTTGTTTGTTGTTGTTTTATGTCCTAGCAAAATCTAAGGTCATATCAGGACGGGTAATGACTTGTGACAGTCCACACTCATGGCAACTTTATAGTGCTGCCCCATTGGAAGACCAGATCACCAGCACCATGACATGATATCCTACTCAGTCACATTATCCTGACACTGAGCCAACCAGTCCTTGTCCTATCCTAATAATGCCGAGCAACAAGCTAGGAAGCGACAAGTATAAATTTTTAAGTCATTGGTTTGACTCGACCCGGGTTCGAACCGACGACCCCACGATCTACCAACATGGGAGACGGACGCTCTAACTCATTCGGCCATCCTGTCTGGTCTTCTCGCGTGTGGGAAATTGGGAGTTTGGTTCCCAGTGGAGTCCAACCAATGACTTACAAAATTGATACTAGCTTGTGCTCGGCATTAATAGGATAGGGCAAAGACTGGTTAGCTCAGCATCAGGATAATGTGACTGAGTAAGATATTGGGTCATGGTGCCATCAGCCTGATTTCCCAGTGGGGCAGCACTATAAAATCGCCATGAGTGCGCACTGTCACAAGTCGGTACCCATCCTGATATGACCTTAGATGTTGCCAGGATGTAAAACTCCAACAACCAACCAACCAGCCTTTAGGGAAACGGTCCCTTTCCCACAACGCAGTTGTGAATTAATTCCGAATGATTTACAAACGACAACGAGTAGTAAAAAGGCACTAAACCGGAAATGAGCGGATAACTCCTCCCATAATGAACCACCATAACACCGCCCACATGGGTCCTGCGCCCAGAGCGAGGCTCTCAGTGGGATCCCCTTGGCTTGTTGATGTAGGTTGGCTGGTTGTTGGAGTTCTATGTCCTAGCAACAATTTAAGGTCATATCAGGATGGGTACAGACTTCTGACAGTGCACACTCATGGCAACTTCATAGTGCTGCACTACTGAGAAATCAATATCCAATAACCCAATATCCCACTCAGTCATGTTATCCTGACACTGAGCTAACCAGTCCTTGCCGTATCCTATTAATGCCGAGCGCCAGGCTAGGAAGCCACAAGTATCAATTTTGTAAGTCAATGGTTTGACTCGACCGGGGGTAGAACTCCCGATCTCCTGCACGCGAGGACCACGCTCTACCGAATTGGTTACCGAGCCCGGTGTTGTTGATGTAGGAGGTCTCCGCTAGGGGGATTAACCTTCTTCATACCACCAGGGGGCAGGGAGATCCTTTCGCTCACCGAGGAGGGGTGGGGAGGGTGCATTGTAAGCATTGAAGGAAATCCAATAATCTTTCAACTTAATTGGACTTTTTTAAGGAAATTTTGTATTCATGCATAAGATGTAAACCTTGATATGAACATGGATTCGTCTATTATTTGGAATGTTTTCTCCTATTATTTGGAAGCTTTTCACGTTTGGTTTCCATGTCACACTTTACTGTCCAGTTTCAGAGAATGACCCATATATATATATATATATATACACTCATATATATATATATATGTATATATATGCTGTATCAGAATTATACGAGTATAATAACCTGGAATATCCCTCATTTCCCTCATCATTCCCTCAGCTCAATGGACTGATGGAGTCTGTCCTAGTCATCTACTGCTCCAGCCTCCCCAATTCACACTATTCACACATGACCTAATTAGGCATCAGAACGAGGCTGAGTACACGTCGGGTATTGAAAATGGCAGGAAAACACTGCTGTGTGCTGATGTGTATGAACTACAACAGAAATTAAAGGAGTAAAATTTGAAGCTATTCACCGTTTAAACTATCATATTCATTTTTGCATACATTTTTTCTATCTATTGGTCAATTTTCATGAAGATTGAGTGATGATCAGATGCATTTCAGTAGGCAATGTCAACAAAGTCGCTCACCCTGGCTGGCAATCTTTTCTTAAATTCAAAATTGCATAACTTTCTTAATATCTATATATCACATTGTAGTTAAAGAATGGGAAAATCACCATGCAAGCATCACCCAATCTTCTTGAAAATTAGCCAATAGATAGAAAACAGGTATGAAAAGATGAATATGGTAGTTTCAAAAATGAATACCCTCAAATTTGAGTGATTTCAAGAGGTATTGGTCGACGAAAAAGTACTTGCATCACTTCTCATACAGCGGCACCTCGCAGATGCGTATGTGGCCTCGGTCTGGTTTCAACATGGCCGCGGCGTGAATAGAGTGAATACTAGCTCTGATCGTGGCACCACCACCCTGCACACTATAACCGCCACTCACTGTACCACTATACACACACACTCAGACACACAAACACAGTGGTGTTAGCAAGCTGGTTAGTGTGTGTTTTTATGAAAGCCGCTGTTCTCTTGGCTCCTCCTGTGGTTTGGTGCTAGACATTCTCACAGGCCTGGCTTTCCTCTGGCAGTTCTTTTCAAGGTGGGTGGGAAGGGCATATTTCATCTAAAGCAGCCGCGATTTGCGGTAAAAGGCCTGGTGTGAGAGGCGAGATAATGAGGAGGGTTAGAGACTGTTAGAGAGTGTTGGAGAGTGTTGGAGAGTGTTGGAGAGTGTTGGAGAGTGTTGGAGAGTGTTGGAGAGCGTTGGAGAGTGTTGGAGAGTGTTGGAGAGTGCTAGAGAGTGTTAGAGAGTGTTAGAGAGTGTTAGAGAGTGTTAGAGAGTGCTACAGAGTGTTAGAGAGTGTTACAGAGTGTTACAGAGTGTTACAGAGTGTTACAGAGTGTTACAGAGTGTTAGAGAGTGTTGGAGAGTGTTGGAGAGTGTTGGAGAGTGTTGGAGAGTGTTGGAGAGTGTTGGAGAGTGTTGGAGAGTGTTGGAGAGTGTTACAGAGTGCTAGAGCGTGTTAGAGAGTGCTGGAGAGTGCTGGAGAGTGTTAGAGAGTATTAGAGAGTGTTAGAGAGTGTTGGAGAGTGCTAGAGAGTGTTAAAGAGTGTTGGAGAGTGTTAGAGAGTGTGTGAAGGTGTTAGAGAGTGTTAGAGAGTGTTAGAGAGTGTTAGAGTGTTAGAGAGTGTTAGAGAGTGTTAGAGAGTGTGAGAGAGTGTTAGTCTCTAGGAGACTTTGGTTCCCCTCACTTCTCCACATAACACCGGATATACCTGGTATGTAGTACATTATGTGAATATAAACAATGCAAACTATATCGACACCTAAAGGTCCAGTCCCACTTTACCGGATTGGAGAAACGGACAGAAACCAGACACTGTCCGGTGAAATACGGCAATGTATGGTTTATATACGATTGGCATCCGGCATGTCCATTATCTGTCTGGTGGTTACAAGTTTTGACTGACGTGTAAGGTTGGTGTTGGCTTAAGTCCGTTTAGTACGTTTTGTCCGGTTCATGTCCATTACCCATCCGTTACATCTCCGGTTTGCTTCCTGAATAGTCCATTGACGGTGTTGGGGGAATTTGGTTCGTCGTTTTTTTCAGCGCGTCCGTGAACAGTCCGGTACGTGTCCGTTTTGTGTTTGGTCCGTCCGTTTGACATTCGGTTGCCGTCCGGTTCTCATCCATTGGCTATTCATTAATGTACGTTCCTTGTCCGTTTAGCGTCTGTTTCGTCCAGCGGCCATTGCAACAGTTAGACACATTTCGGTACATTTTGGTACCGGACACCAACGGACTAGACAATTCTTTGTCCGGTTTATGTCCGTTGCTCAATCCGGTAAGGTGTGACCGGCACTTTAGTCTCATTGCTTTATATATGTGCTCTATAACACCTTATGGGAATATAAACTAAGACGCTAACCCTCACAGTTGAAGGACTTGCAGGCATTGGAACCGATAACCTCCACATTTGTTTCCCGGCATCATATATTTGAGTGCATGGACTGAGAAAGTATGGAGGTAGTTCCTTGTGTAGAGCCATGGCGCCAACAGTGATTGATCAGGCCCGCGTCTCTGTGCTTACATATGGCTGGATTTTCAACTTTATCGGGGGGGGGGGGGGGGGAGGAGGAGGACGGGGGGGGGGGTGGGGGGGGGGGGGGGGGTGAGTCCAACATAGTGCAGCAACACCATTCAGGGCCATCCTCGCTGTTCATTTGATTGGATACAGGTATAGCCAGGCACGCAGTACAATTATATGGTTGGTGGGTTGGTGGAGTTTTATGTCCTGGCAACATCTAAGGTCATTTGAGGATGGATACCGGCTTATGACAGTGCACACTCAAGGTGACTTCATAGTGCTGCCCTACTGGGAGACCAAGCACCAGCACCATGACCTGATATCCCACTCAGTCCCATTATCTTGACACTGAGTCAATCAGTCCTTGCCCTATCCTAATAATGCCACATGCCTGTCTAGGAAACGACAAGCATCAATTTTGAAGTCATCGGTTTGATTCGACAAGGGTTCGGTCCGGTCTTAGCACAAATATATGTTGCGCCGTACAATTGTCAAGGAATTTATTTTCAGAATCACCTTTCTCACGATTGCGTGGTCTACTTTAAGATTTCCAACCGGCTAGCGGGAAGCGGGAATAAATAAGAATGACAACAAAAATGAGGGGAAAAAAACACCAAAAATACCCAGAGCTGCTTTGCATGTCGATTCCGCTACCATTTCGCCACTAGGCGGCGCGTCGATTTCGTAGAGGAAATGGCGGTGGAAAAAAAGAGCATTTAGCTTAGCCGACTTCCTGCACAAAGCAACTTGAAAGGACTGATCTCCCCCCCACCCCCGTCCCTAATTACACACTCGGAAACGATTCATTGACGGCTCTTTCTCACAAAGCTCGTTTACCAGACTGGATGGCCGAATGAGTTGAGCGCCCGTATCCCATTTTAGTAGATTGTGGGATTTCGAACATATAACAGTTTCGAACCCTGGTTGCGTCAAACCTATGACTTAAAAATTCATACTTGTCATTTCCTAGCCAGGCACTCGGCATTATTAGGATAGGGAAAAGACTGTTTGGCTTGGTGTCGGGATAATGTGACTGAGTGGGGTATCAGGTCATGGTGCCGGCAGTAGGCCTGGTCTTTCAGTGGTGCTTTACCATAAAGTCACCATGAGTGTGCACTGTCACAAGTTGGTACCCGTCGTGATATGGATGTTGCCAGGACGTAAAACTCCAACAACCAACCACAAAGCGCCACTCCCCCCACCCCCAATAGACTACATCACGGTTCCGACTGCGCATGCGCTGAAAACGGCCTTGGGAGCAAAGCAAAGGCATACGGCCATTGAGTCTGCCAAAGCGCGCAGTGAAAAACGTTAGTTTTATTAAAAAATAACAGAAATCCAAAACCCTAACCTTATCAATTTAATATAATCTTTTTGTTAAACATGTTTTCTATACGTGTTCCGAGTGGTTTGTGTCTAGGTGGTGTAGTTTGATCAATATTTTACTTTTTCTGTATGGAGATTACTCACTGCCATTGACAATGCATTGAGTACTCTAGCTATGGCTCTAACACTAGTCTGAATGACTAGATCTTTCTAAATCTAAATGCACATGGCATAAGATGTGCTGATTATATTGATGTAAATGCAATGCTGGATAAAAGATTAATATCTTAATTTATTATATATATTTTTTTAGTTGGTATTCTATGTTTCAATCAAGAGCTGAGATGAGCTGAAACTAACACATTTCATAGCTGCACCGAGTGTATTAGCATGTGCCATGTGCTTCTGGGGGGCTTGTTTTGCTCTGGTGCATCCCACAATGCACCGCGCCGCTGGAACCGTGATGTAGTCTATTCCCCTTCCCTGCCACATAGGACCACTGTAGTGCCGCAGTCAGCCGCGTGGTGGCGCCCCAGTCGCCGAGTCACGTGTAAAGGTAAGGACGCCCCTAATTAGACGCTCGCGACCGGAAGTGAAGACTTAATTATGAAGCAGAGTGGTGGGAAGGGTGTGTGTGTGTGTGGTGTGTAGGGGTGTCTGTGGCGTGTGCGTAGGCGTGTGATGGTGTGTGTGTGGTGTGTATGTTTGTGAAGGTGTGTGTAAGTGTAGGGGTGTGTGGGGCGTGTGCAGGAGTGTGTCGGGGTGTGTGTGTGGCATGTGTATATGTGTGTAGGGGTGTTTATAGGTGTGTATGGGTGTGTATAGGTGTGTAGGGGTGTGTGTGGTGTGTGTAGGTGTGTGTGTGGGTGTGTGTAGGGGTGTGTGTATGGGTGTGTATGGGTGTGTAGGGGTGTGTAGGTGTGTGTAGCGGTGTGTGTGGGGGTGTATGTGTGTGGGTGTGTGATGTGGTGCATGTGTGTGTGGATGTGTGGGTATTTCATTGCAACATGGTTTTTGTTTGTCTGTGGTGCATCTAAGGTTTTGGCAAATTTTGGTTTCAATTTCTTTTCAATCAATCAATAGTTCCATCCTCTAGTCGAGGGTTGGATGCAATGGTTCTCCACTTGTCCCGATGTTGTGCTGTTCTGATAGACTGTGAATAATTCAAGCCTGTCCACTGTGAAATATTTGTAAACCATGATGTTCTTGGTCTCCCTCTCCCTCTGCTGCCATTCACCTTCCCTTCCAACAATGTACGGTATATTGAACTCTGACGAATGATGTGGCCAAAATAAATAAGTTTCTTTGTCTGTATAGTGGCAACCAAGCTTTTCTTATTTTAAATTTTTCTGAGAACTTCTTTGTTGGTGATCTTTGTCCATGATATTTTCATCATCCTTCGATAAGTCCACATCTCAAATGCTGCTAAACGTTTGTACATTTTCTTAGAGATTGTCCATGTCTCAGCCCCATACATTAGAGTAGACCACACAAAACACTGAAGAATACGCTTCCTTGTTTGTATTAATATCTTACTTGATATCTTACTTACTTTTAGCCAATCGGAATGAATAGTCAAATGCTTAGAGAGGATAGCGGCTTCCAATGAATTCAATTAATTCTATCAACGAACGTGACCAGACGCGGTGCGGTGGCTGAATCGGTAGAGCACAGACGGAAGGTCAGGAGTTCGATTCCCAGGCGAGTCAAACCAATGACTTATCAAATTAATACTTGCCCCTAATACTAATACTAATACAAATTAATACTTGCCCCTTACACACAGCCCTGCCAGCACCACTATGTCTATTTACATCTCACTCAGGCACCACCAGCCCTTACATACATGCACCCGGTCACGTATACCCGATCAGTAATAGAACATTTGCATTCCCCCCAATGCCGTAAATCGGAATATTTTACATCGGTGTGCAAAACTACCAGTGGCGCCACCTGCTGGCTTATAAGTGTAAGGCGGTGGCGCCATCTGATGGAGACTGTGTGAATGACTTGCTACCGGCGGCAGACCTGCGAAGCGCAGCGGGACAATTACCACCAGGATCACGTGGTTTGCGAGCTGAGTGAGTGGTTGCCATGTCGACAATGACCACCAACTAGTATCTCTCTATAACTATATAACCAATGACTTAACTGATACTTGTCACATCCTAGCCAGGCGCTCGGCATTATTAGGATAGGGCAAGGACTGGGTGGCTCAGTGTCAGGATAATGTGACTGAGTGGGATATCAGGTCATGGTGCTGGTGGCCTGGTCTCGCAGTGGGGCAGCACTATAAAGTTCCCATGAGTGACCACTGTCACGAGTCGGTACTCTTCCTGATATGACCGTATATGTTGCCAGGATGTAAAACTGCAACAACCAACCAACTTGACAAAGCCACTAGCTTTTTGGAATAATATATTGTGGTATTTCAGATATATTTAACACTCATAACATTGTGGTATTTGTCAAAATATATTGTGGTATTAAAGATATCTTTAACATCGATGATATGGTTGCATTTGAGGTAACTGTAACGACTAACATTGATGATATTATGGTATTTGTCGAGAGTTTGGTTCCTGGTCGAGTCAAACCAATGAATTTAAAGTTGTTACTTGTCGCTTCCTATCCTGGCGCTCAGCATTAATAGGATAGGGCAAGGACTGGTTGGCTCACTGTCAGGATAATGTGATTGAGTGGGATATTGGTTCATGGTGCCAGCAGCCTGATTTCCCAGTGGGGCAGCAGTATAGAATTGCCATGAGTGCGCACTGTCGCAAGTCGGTACCCGTCCTTTTTTTTGCTAAATATTTTATTCATCTGAATACTTATTTTGTCAGCGCCAGGGCACTGGTCTTCCAGCCGTTGGAGTGATCGCATTTGGTCTGTACATAGTGGAAGTGGAATGCGTTGCATTGCGTGCAGCGCAACCCATTCTTATATGACCTTAAACGTTGCCAGGACGTAAAACTCCAACAAACAAGCAAACAATCTAGTACTATCAGATAGGCAGCATTGACACTGACATAGCAGCAGTAGTAGTATTTACACAACGCTGTCCAGGACACCCATAGAATGCTGAGTTGGCAGTTTGTGAGATGGTGGGGCAGTGTTACCAACTGGTGTATTTACTGACGGAATTCCTAGCCTCACTAATGGCTCCCAGCTACAGAGGGCCAAGTCTCCCGATTTGGCGGGAGATCTCCCTAAGATATAGACAAATTAATACTGAATAAACAAATAAACAACTAAAAGTACACTGATAATTCAAGCAAACTCTTAACAAAGTATACATGTTAGGCATGATACACACAGGAGATAAACTTTAAACTTAAAATCAAAACATAATGACCACTAAAACAATAAGGTTTGTTTGTTTGTTGTTGTTTTACGTCCTAGCAACATCTAAGGTCATATCAGGATGGGTACCGACTGTGACGGTCCACACTCATGGTGACTTTATAGTGCTGCCCCACTGAAAGACCAGCACCATGATCTGATATCCCACTCAGTCACATTGAGCCAACCAGTCCTTTCCCTATCCTAATAATGCCGAGCACCAGGCCAGGAAGCGACAAGTATCAATGTTTAAGTCATTGGTTTGACTCGACCAGGGTTCAAACACACGATCTACCAACACGGGAGACGGACGCTCTAACTCATTCGGCCATCCCGTCTGGTCACACAATAAGGTGAAGGCAGTCAAGGAAAATAACTATAGATAACCAAAGAACTAACCAATTGTAGAACTAACAGACTCACATAGGGTAGGGAGATGTCGTAGATAGCTGCAGAACTGGGAGTAACAAAACAAGGGGAACCACAACACTATTACTGTCTAGGAGTGAAAACAAGTCATTAGACTTAACCGTTATGGGCAGCATAAATACACCATCACACACAAAAATTAAAAAAATATATATATAAATATAAAAATTAATTTGTACTCATATTTTTACGTCAAAATGCACCAGAATACCTCATTTTGTACAACTTTTTTCACCCTCTTCGCTCTTCGGCTTATTTCTCCCTATTTACAATTTGTGTATTAGGGAGATCTCCCTATTTACAATTTGTGTATTAGGGAGATCTCCCTACTGATATTTTGATCAACTTGGCAGTTAGATGACTGAATGGGAACTGGTAGTGTGTCTCGCTATAGTTGGTTGTTGGAGTTGTACGTCCTTGCAACATCTAAGGGCATATCGAGGTTGCCTGCAACAACAGGAATATCCGCTATATCCGGGGTGACCTGTATACGAGTGTGCACTGTAGGCTGCCACCTCGGTGTGCAATATCGGGTAAACACAGGCAGGGACTGACAAGGGGCTGCCTGTTTATGGAAGGCCCCCCCCCCCCCTGCCTGCCTCCTGCCCCCCCCCCTGCCTGCCCCTCCCTTCCCGCCCCTTCCCGCCTCCCTGCCCGCCTGCCCGCCTCCCTGCCCGCCCCCTGCCCCCTCCCTGCCCGCCTCCCGATCTGCCCCTACCCGCCTCCCTGCCCGCCACCTGCCCCCTCCCTGTCCGCCTCTCTGCCCGCCCCCTGCCCGCCCCCTGCCCCCTCCTACCCGTCTCCCTGACCGCCACCCTGACCGCCCCCTGCCCCCTCCCTGACGCCTCCTACGCCCCTGCCCCTCCTGCCCCCTCCCTGCCCGCCCCCTGCCCCTCCCTGCCCCCTCCCTGTCCGCCTCTCTGCCCCCCCCCCTGCCCCATCCTGCCCGTCTCCCTGCCCGTCTCCCTGCCCGTCTCCCTGCCCGCCTCCCTGCCCGCCTCCCTGCCGGCCCTGCCCGCCTCCCTGCCGCCCTGCCCGCCCATCCCCGACTACCAGGGGTGTGGATGTCGGTATGAATAAAACATGAACCTTTTGTGGCAGCCCCCTCCCAAATCATCTGGCAGCATCCCACTTTGAATGCCCACTTTGTATGATCACTTTGCAGGCCCACTTTGCAGGCCCATTTTGGACTCCCAGGAATTGGCTGCCCTTCAATTGTGGCTGAGACAGGGCCCATATGTATGAGCCAATTTTTAACCGGACCGGGGTTAAAGGAGGGTGCCGGGTTAGCTAACTCCAGAGTTCCAAATGTGTCACGTGGGATGTATGTGACCAAAGCGCCCCCGAGTTAGCTAACTTATTATTTATTTAGCAACTTAGGGGGCCACGGCGGCAGCGATTTGTTTACTTTATATTCGTCGATTCGACAATATGAATAACACCGCCGATGTAGCTGCTACGTTAATATTGCTTCGAATTTAGGGTTAAATTGATAAAATTTCACTTATTGCGTATGTAATTCTGTTAAATATGATCGCATTGAATAGATTTGGGCGTAAAACATTGCCGCTGGCATTATGCCAGTATGGATATCGATGTCGCTGCAGCGGCGGCGATTTGTTTACTTTACATTCGTCGATTAATATCGCCGCCAATGCGGCGGTAGCCTTAATAACAGTTCGAATTTATGGTTAAATTGATAAAATTTCACTTATTGCGTATGTAATTCTGTTAAATATGATCGCATTCAATAGATTTCGCCATAATCGGTGCCTAACCCCACCGTTAACCCTGGTTTCGCTTGGGGTTAGGTCAGGCGACTTTACGCTCGCTGAGTTAGTTTAACCCCGACACATACATACGCACTTTTCCCCGCTAACCCGGGAAATCCGCACGACGACGCCGGGTTTACGGTATCACGACGCTAACCCGTGCTCCCGTTACTCATCTATATAGCGCACCAGGTACTCTCTCCCTCCTCCAACACCACTACCACCACCCCCACCCTCACACCCACCCCACCTCCACCTCCACCCTCACCCCCACCCTATCCCCCACCCCCACGTCCACGTCCACCCCCACCTACTATCAACATTACAGTTGCATAGTCTGATGGTTTTACATTTCTGCCATTTTCTGAGATAAATATATTAGGTTGATCGCTATAATCTACCCTACTTTAGTTTGAAGTTACTTCTATTTTAAATTGCTAACTTTTAAGATATTTTAAATGCAATGCATGCCAAAACTCTGACACCATAGGCTTCCGCAGTAACAGGTTCTATTAAATTGCCCTAGTATTCCCTTCTATGTGGCGACAGATGTTTAATAAATGCATCAGTATCTAACTTCTTCTAAGTCAGATATGTAGACTAAAATCTAGATACTTGTTTTGGTTTTGAAAAAGTGATGTTTTGATCAGACTATGCAGCTTTAATATACTACATCACGGTTCCAGCAGCACGGTGCATTGTGGGATGCATCAGAGCAAAACAAAGCTGCGAGAAGCACATGGCACATGCTAATACACTGGGTGCAGCTGTGAAATGTGCTAGTTTCAGCTCATCTCAGCTCTTGTTTGAAACATAGAATACCAACTAAAAAAATATATATAATAAATTAAGATATTAATCTTTTATCCAGCATTGCATTTAGATCAATATAACCAGCACATCTTATGCCATGTGCATTTAGATTTAGACAAATCTAGGCACTCAGACTAGTGTTAGAGGAATAGGCAGAGTCAGTTTTATTTATTTTATTCATGTTTTTATTTATATTCTATGGTTTATGGAGAGTTTGGTCTTAAACATATTCAGTATATTATTATATTGCATCCTTCCGTCCATGTTTATGCCAAATTGTTATGTATTTCTAGTTATTTTGAATAAAATGCCAGTTTTGCCCTACGCATATCGGCAAACTCAATGGGCGTACGCCTTTGCTTTGCTCCCAACGCCGTTTTCAGCGCATGCGCAGTCGGCACCGTGATGTAGTCTATTGTTTTCATGGAAACACCAGTTTGAATGCTAAATGGTGCCACCCAGTGGTGGATGCCTACTCCAGTAACTGGTTCCTGGCTGGATCCAGGTCAGGGGGTCACTGGGTCAAGCAGGTAGACCCGGTGTAGTGGTAAGTATTGTCCTCTCTGCCTCCTTCCACACCTTAATATTATACCGGAACGAACCTGCCCACTGGCGGCAATAAATGTGGATAAACTGTCTGCCTCCCTCATGGAATTAACATTGCCGTTCCCCTGCGTTCACTGTGCACTAAGAAAATCATTATCCATTAAATTATATTAACTGTAGAGTGTTTTGTCATAAATTAACTATGGAGTGCTTTGTCTTATCTTAACTTTGGAGTGGTTTGTCTTACTTTAATTGTGGAGTGATCTGCCTTACATTAACTGCAGAGTGTTTTGTCTTACTTTAATTGTGGAGTGTTTTGTCTTACTTTAACTGTGGAGTCTTTTGTCATATGTTACCTGGGGAGTGTTTTGACTAACATTAATTGTTTGGTGTTTTGTCTTACTTTATCTGTTGAGTGTTTTGTCTTACTTTAATCATGCAGTGTTTTGTCTCATGTTAACTGCAAAGTCTTTTGTGTTATATTAACTGTGGAGTGTTTGTCTTACTTTAACTGTGGAGTGTTCTGTATCAGGTTCACTGTGGAGTGTTTTTTCTAAGGTTAAATAAAGCCTGCACAATCCGGTGAAAACATCAATTTTTTTAAACGAAAACAAGTATCCAGATTTTATTCTACATATCTAACTTAGATACTGGTGCACTTATTAAACATTTGTCGCCACACAGATGGGGATACCGAGACAACTAGATAAAAGCTGTTACTGCTTAAGGCCCTGTCACATTACGGCGTATGGCGGGAGCGTATTGAAAACCTACGTAGGTCCTGCGCGTGCCGGCCTATGATGACATTTGGTGACCTTTCGGGTGGTTTTGAGCGTATGTGGAACCTATGAGGAGCGTACGAGGAGCGTACGAGGAGCGTACGAGGAGCGTATGGGAGCGTATGGGAGCGTGCTGTGACATTTTTTGACAGTATGGGCCATACGCCCTCATAGGTCGAGTTTTTTTGAGCATGCACAACAAAATTTGGACGGACGGATTTATGAAAGCGTATGGCGGCGTATGCCTCATACGCTTCACATACGCCGGCATCTGGCGGCATCTGGCGGCGTATGAGTAGCGTATGAGTAGCGTATGCATAGCGTATGAGTAGCGTATACGGCGTATGCCGACGTATATGACGTAACGCGCTTACGCCGCCATACGCTCCGGCAAAAAACCCTAATGTGACAGCCCCTTTAAGCCTATGGTGTCAGTGATTTGGCGTGCTTGCCAAAACTGATTTCACATGTTTGCGCTTTAAATATCTAGAAGTAATAGGTTAACCGTTTAAAATCAAAGTTACTTCAAACCGACTGGCAAGGTAGATCATAAGAATTAATCTAATGTATTTATCCCCAACCATCGGACTATACTACTTTAACTGTGGTTTGACAATCTACAGGGGCAATCTTGTACCTGGGCGACAGCATTACACCGTTCGTTTGTTGTTGTTCTATGTCCTAGCAACATCTAAGGTCATATCAGGACGGGTACTGGCTTGCGACAGTGCGCACTCATGGCAACTTTATAATGCTGCCCCACTGGGAGACCAGGCTGCCATGACCTTTTTTTTTTTTTTTTGGTAAGGTATTTATTCATCTGAATATGACATTTGTCAGCGCCGAAGCACTGGTCTTCCGGCCATCTTACTATTGGAATTGACATTCTAAACAATCTAAGTTTGATCAGTGCTGTATTAGTCACAGCACCGATACTGAAGAATTAAGGGAGTGGCTCCTGCTGTATAATGTACAGCACCAGTCACTGCGGTTCATTCAAAAATGGGGAGCAACACCGAGTAGAAGATGTATGCCCAGGGCAGCTCAAACAATCGTTGTGGGTTACATGTTTTCTCTTATAAAACAAACAAAGTTTATAGTTAACAAGACATTTTGTCTGTCTTATATAATGTTCAATGTGTTTAAACAGATTGATAGTTGTGTAGGATGTTCGGTGTGTTGATGGTTTGTTCATGATGGTTAAGGGTGGTGGCAGGGGAGGGGGGCCCCACTGGGATGGGTGGTAGGGGGGGGAAACCCACAGGAGAGCAAGCGAGGATACGGGGGGGGGGCAGGAGATCAGGGCTTTGCTAGTAATTACTGCAGTGGTCGTTCAAGGGCCTGAATAACCAGGTGGGCTCTATATGCATTTTTGAAGGCAAGTATTGTTTCTGTTTCTCTGACTCTAATAGGGAGGTCATTCCACATGACACTACCTTTGTAGATAGGTGCTCCGATATATTTATTTGTTGAAGGGTGTGGTACATTGAGCAGAGTGGAGGCTCCTCTTCTTGTTATTCTATTTGTGTGGTCAATGAATTTTTCATCTTTTGCACGTTTGTGCATTAGTGCCATCAGGTGTAGGTCCCTTCGCTCTGAGAGAGTATCCAGTTTTGCTTTCTTGTGCAGTTCAGCCACACTGAGTATCTTGCCTTGGTAAACTGTTCTTAGCGCCCGGTTCTGAATTCTTTGCAGTTTGATCTTTTGTTGTTTTGTTAAGAGTTCATATATGATGTCATTGTAATCTATAACAGGCAATATTGTAGTCTTGTACAGGAGCAGTGCAGTGTTTTCACTTATGAATTTCCTTAATTTCCTAAAAGTTGTCATTTTTAGTGCCAGTGTTTGATTCAGTCTTGCCAATTGTCGGTTCCCATTTAGAGTGGAGTCAAGAGTTGTGCCCAGGTATTTGTAGGAGTCCACTTCACGAAGTAAGTTTCAACCCATTTGTAGTTGGATTTGGGGGGCGCTTGTTTTTCTCATTTTCGTCCCATAGATCACATACTCTGTCTTGGCACTATTTACTGTTAGTTTATTTTCATGGCACCATGTATTCACCTTATCTAGCACCATGTCTGTCTGGGCTGCAGCTGCCACAATATCTCTATTGTGTACTGTGAGTGCTGCATCATCAGCAAATAATGTAAATGTTGCTCTTTCAGACACTAGTGGTAGGTCATTAATAAAGATTAGGAATAGCAGGGGTCCTAGGGTGGAGCCCTGTGGCACCCCGGTCTTGACCCTACGGGTGGTGGACTCGTTGTTGTTTAGTTTTGTGCACTGCATCCTGTTCTTGAGATAATTTGTGAAGAAATTACATGCTTTGTTGCCTAATCCAGCTCTTGCTACTTTCTGCATCAGGATCTCGTGGTCAATTGTATCAAATGCCTTCTTGAAATCAAGGAAGACAGTGATTGTTAGTTCACCTTTATCCATGTTGCCCAAAAGTTCATCCAGTAGAGATGCCAGAGCCCCTGTTGTGGATTTGTTTTTCCTAAATCCATTTTGCTGGTAGGTCAGGTAGTTGGATGATTCAAGGAATGCTTTAACTTGGTCATGTATAATCTGTTCAATAATCTTTCCTGGAAGTGGCAGGATTGAAATTGGTCGCAGTTCACTGCAGTATCTTGGATTATTGGTCTTGGGGATTGGGGTGACTGTGGCTACCTTCCATGCATCGGGGAAGATGCCTGTTTTAATTATTAAGTTGTACATATGTGTGAATTCCCTAATTAATGAAGCTATCGCCATCTTTATCAGGGCAGTACTGATGTATTTTATACCAGACGATTTATAGGATGATATTTGATTTGTTCTGTCTAGGATTTCATCACAAGATGTTTCTTGGAGATCATAATTGTGGTTATTTAGTTTGGCTTGGTAACATTTTTGTTGTGCTGTTCCTTGGTTAAATTTACTGGCTAACCTTTCTCCTATCTCGATGAAATAGTTATTGATTTCCTCTGTAAGTAGGTTATCAGGTATCACATTGCCAGATTCTTCATTGGAAAGGCTACTAATTTTGGTCTGGTTTTCTGGTTCAATCTGTTTGAGTACATGCCAGCATTTTTTGGCATTGTTTCGATGTTTGTATAGTTGGTCTTGGAGGAATCTTGCTTTGGCTTTTCTGACTTCATTTCTTGTTTTCCTGGTCATACATTTGGCTATGAACTCATCACCAGGGTCTTTTGATATTTCAAATTTGTGTTCTGAAGTAGCCTCTGTCTTGTTGTAGTTCTGTTAGTTCATCATTAAGGTACCCAGCTGTGTTAGTTCTAATAGTGAGCTCTACGAGGGGACAGTGCATGTCAGCTGCTTTTGTTATTGTTGTGTTAAGCATTTCCCAGCATTTGTTTGGGTCTTGTTCCTCTAGGAGCTCTCTTTGGTTGAATTCCTGCAGTGAGTTTTCCAATTCTCTCTGGTCACAGTTTCGGTATGAGCGTCCCCAGTAGGTGGCAGATCTCTTGTCATTCCTTATTTTCTTTTTTAATATGTATATTGGTTTGTGGTCACTTATATTATAGTTGATAACTCCTGCATTGGTGCAGTGCTTAATATTGGTGAATGCTAGGTCTATTGTTTTGTCAGAGGTTCTGGTTATCCTGGTTGGTTTGTGTATCATTTGCTGGAGCTCATGATCTGCACCAAATTGTTTCATTGTTCCCCATAGAGCCTGTTTCTTATCATTGTAATCCACATTAAAGTCTCCTAGTATGAGTATCTCATATTTGTCCATGTCAGTTATTTGTCTCATGGATTCGTTTAGAAGGTCAATTCCTTCATTTAGATTGCCATCTGGAGGCCTATATATGTTGCCGATGAGTATACTCTTGGTGTGAGGTCTGATTACAATTGCCCATTGTAGTTCGATGTTGCAGTTGGAGAGGTTAAGGTCCTCATATTTTGATGTATCAGTATGCAGCCCAGTTTTTGAATAAATTCCCAGTCCACCTGCTTGTTTGGTTTGACCATCTGGCCGCTTTGTTTTTCTGTCGGCTCTCATGAATTGGTAGCCTGGTACACTGGCTAGTCTATCTTCCATGTGACTGTTGAGCCATGTTTCTGATATTGTGAAGACATCAAATCCTGACTCAGGTAGGTCTATCCTTAGCTGGTCAATCTTGTTGGGGAGACTTCGTATGTTTAGATGGCCAATCTTGAAGCCTGGTTGGCCCTTCAGTTCTGTCAGAGGAAGTGCAGTAAAAGTAGGTGGCCCATCAACCACCAAACCCAGGTCCTCGCAATCGCTCTCCCGTGCACGCAACCCCCCGACCTGATATCCTATTCAGTCACATTATCCTGACAGTGAGCCAACCAGTCCTTGGCCTATCCTAATAATGCCGAACGCCAGGCTAGGAAGCGACAAGTGTCAATTTTTAAGTCATTGGTTTGACTCGATCAGGGTTCGAACCCACGAACCCGTGGATTCGGATATCCTGTTCTCCCAAAACAGGAGGAAGCAGTATTATACATCCACACCTGCACCAGCGCAATAGTTACACAAGCGATGATGCGGTATCCATGGCAACTGGGGTGATGGATGTGATAGAGCTGCCAGAGGTGGGTGGGGGCATATCTGCACGGCAGGGGTCAAAGTGCCCTTGTAGGTTATTTGTTCTTCAAGTAGGCTGGGAAATACGCATACCTCGGACGGACGCGGGCCGTGGTGTTGGCTGGTGTGTGGTGTGTGTGTGGTGTGTATGGTGTGTGGTGTGTGTGTGTGTGTGGTGTGTAGTGTGTGTGGTGTGTGTGGTGTGCGTAGTGTGTGTGGTGTGTGTGGTGTGTGGTGTGTGTGGTGTGTGTGGTGTGTGGTGTGTGTGGTGTGTGTGTGGTGTGTGTGGTGTGTGTGGTGTGTGGTGCGGGTGTGTGGTGTGTGTGGTGTGTGTTGTGTGTGTTGTGTGTGGTGTGTGTTTGTGGTGTGTGTGGTGTGTGTGGTGTATGTCTGTTGGTATATGTGTATGTTAGTGTATGTGTGTGTTTGTATGTTTGTTAGTGTATGTGTGTTAGTGTCCTGCCTCACGGGTAGGGGCTGCTTGTGTATGCGTGTGTGTTGGTGTATGTGTGTGTTGGGGTGTGTGTTAGTGTGTGTGTTAGTGTATGTGTGTTAGTTTCCTGTCTCAGGGGTAGGGACGCTTGTGTATGTGTGTTGGTATGTGTGTGTGTTGGTGTATGTTTGTGTGTGTTTGTGTGTGTATGTGTGTGTTGGTGTATGTATGTGTGTGTGTGTGTTAGTGTATGTGTGTTATAGTCCTACCTCAGGGGTAGGGGCTGCTTTGTTTTTTGTTTATTTTTGTGACAAGTTTTTTATTCTGCCCATAACGTATGTTTTCAATGCTGGACAGCTGTGACACTGGATTGGTCTGGTCTCGCACTCGGGAGTCTTTACCTGATCTTTCCGGTTTTGGGTGTTAGTAGTTTCTATATTAGCTTTTTTTAATTTTCAAGTTTTTTCCTAACCTGTATATGATAACTATGTACATCTATGCAGATGACATACAGGCCGGCGGGAGAGGATCCCATCCCATTGTGGTTTGTTACAGCATCCTTTCACCCACGCCCTGTCCTTAGATAGTACACCAGTGTGCCAGAACACCCCTGGACCCTTCAGGACTGCGACTAGGTGGGATGGTTGTGTTGTATAGTTAGCCATTTTGTATTTCAGGGTGAATCGGATGCATGACCGTGGCCTGCCCGGTTCTGCTTTGGTTTGTGCCAGTACACATACCCAGATGGACTGCGCCCTATGGTGATAGTCATTTTGAATTCCTTAGTACTTAGTAGGGCTAGTTTCCGTATTTGTAATATCTACCATCTTTTCTGGCCTGTCTTTTGCTTTTTGTGCCAGAACACAGCAAGCAGTGACTGCATCCAAGATCAGGTGAGATATTGTTTCTTCAGTAGGTGGTTGTGTAATATGTTTTCTTTAAGGACCTTTTATAGGGCTCCATGCTTTTGATTGCCCGTTGTTGTGTGGGTTGGTTATTCCAGGCATGTGCCGCCATGGCCAGTACACTTATCTCATAATTTATTGCTGTCAGTAGCACTGGAGCTGCCATTTGCCTGGTGTTGCTATAGGGGGGTTGCTGTGTAGCCTGGTTTTGGGGTGTAATGGTGTGCCAGTATTTTGAGGTGTGTTTCCCTTCTACTCGGTAGTAGTGTTGCATTGCATTTTTTGTGTAATTCGATTGTGGGATATCTTTTGTTCACCTGAAGGCCTACTTTGAGGGCTCTATTTTGTAGCACCTGTAGTTTGTTTAATAGTTTTGTATTTCCTCCCATGATTACTACATCGCCATAGTCAAAGTAGGGGAGGATCATGCCTTTATATATTTTAATTGCCATGTTTTCAGTCATGTAGTAGTATCTCAGTTTAGCCAGTAGCCATATTTTATGGTTTACTTTTTTGACAGTATTTGTTATGCAGAGGTCATAATTTAGGTGTCTGTCTAGATCCACTCCCAGATATCGGTAGTTGTCTACTTGTTCCAGTTCGGTGTTTCCCAGAGGGCACTTTATTTTCTCGTTACCTGTTAGCCTGGTACCAAATAGTACTGTTTTTGACTTGCTGTTGTTTATGGTTATCCTATTTAGTTGGCACCACTCGATTAGTTTTGTTAGTGTTAGATTCAGTTTCATTTCTATTTCTTCAGTTGTTTTGCCTGCAGCATATATATCACAGTGTCATCTGCATATAGTTGCATGTTTTGAATTTCTAGCCAGTTGTGTAGATCGTTAATATATATGAGGAAGAGAAGTGGCCCCAGGACTGACCCTTGGGGTACTCCGCAAGTTATCTTTTCCTCATTGCTTGTGTATGAGTGTTGGTGTATGTGTGTGTTGGTATATGTGTATGTGTTTGTGTCTGTGTTAGTGTATGTGTGTTAGTGTCCTGCCTCAGGGGTAGGGGCTGCTTGTGTATGTGCGTGTGTTGGTGTATGTATTTGTATGTTTGTGTGTGTGTTAGTGTATGGGTGTTAGTGTCCTGTCTCAGGGGCAGGGGTAGATAAAATATGCACCCCGTACATACAGTACTGGGGTGAACGACAATGCACTCTAAATACGGGCGAAAATAGCTTTAGTATGGAACAGGAAATAGAATGCCTGCCTCCAGTGTCAAATGGTTACTTATATCGGCACAGAGTTGGTGAAATGGGAGAGAATGCAAAAAGACAAGATGGCGGCCATAGAACGCAGTCGATTTCACTTTTAAAGTCTATTAAATTGCATGTTTTATTACATTTTTCAACTCAAAGGTAGCAGGGAAATATAAAAACATATATAAAGAATAAATATTGCTTCTTAAATTAAGACATTATTCACTCAATTAATTTCCCCAGCATGTCAAAATTCTTCACCAGCTTTTCTAATGGGTTGGTTTTCATCCCTGTACTGTCAGTACGGGATGAATCTTTTATCTAGGGCAGGGGCTGCTTGTGTATGTGTGTGTGTTGGTGTATGTATGTGTGTTGGTGGATGCGTATTGGTGTATGTATGTGTGTTTGTGCGTGTGTTAGCGTATGTGCATTGGTATATGTATGTGTGTGTTTGTGTGTGTGTGTTAGCGTATGTGTGTTAGTGTCCTGCCTCAGGAGTAGGAGTTGCTTGTGTATGTGTGTTGGTATGTGTGTTTGTGTGTGTGTGCTAGTATGTGTGTTGGTGTATGTATGTATGTGTTAGTGTGTGTGTTAGTGTATGTGTGTTAGTGTCCTGCCTCAGGAGTAGGGGCTGCTTGTGTATGTATGTGTGTTGGTGGATGCGTGTTGGTGTATGTATGTGTGTTTGTGTGTGTGTTAGCGTATGTGTGTTGGTGTATGTATGTATGTGTGTGTTTGTGCGTGTGTGTTAGGGTGATTGTGCCGCCCAGTTCCCAGGGCTGGCATGGTGCTTTCACTTCACACCAGGGGGCGCCGTGCAGCCCTGGAAGCCTAATTCCCAGGGGGAGCTGGGAGGGGAGCCTCGTACTAAAACGCAAGCAAAAGGCAGCCTGCGTTTTACTAACATTTCCCCATATTTATCGGATATTTGTACAATGATTATAACGTGCGTGTTCCATACACTCGGTTATAATCACTTTGGCTGACCATTGTGGCAATACGTCATTTCTGAGTGGGTGAGTGGGTGAGTGAGTGCGTAAGTGGGTGAGTGATGGGTGAGTGGGTGAGTGGGTGTGTGAGTGCGTGAGGTGGTGAGTGGGTGATTGGGTGAGTGCGTGAGCAAGTGGGTGAGTGGGTGAATGGGTGGGTGAGTGGTTGAGTTTGGTGATTGGGTGAGTGGGTGAGCAAGTGGGTGAGTAAGTGGGTGGGTGAGTGGGTGAGTAGGTGGGTGAGTGGGTGAGTAGGTGGGTGAGTGGGCCAGTGAGTTGGTTGGTTGTTGGAGTTTTACGTCCTGGCAACATCTAAGGTCATATCAGGATAAGTACTGACTTGTGATAGTGTGCACTCATGGTGACTTTATAGTGCTGTCCCATTGGGAAATCAGCCTACCAGCACCATGACCCGATATCCCGCTCAGTCATATTATCCTGACACTGAGCTAACCAGTCCTTGCCCTACCCTATTAATGCCGAGCGCCAGGCTAGGTAGCAACAAGTATCAATTTGATAAGTCATTGGTTTGACTCGACCTGGAAACGAACTCCCGATCTCCCGCACGGGTAGCCCGCGCTCAACCAATTAGGCCACCGTGCCCGGTAAGAGAGGCTGGGAGAGGTGACTCCATGGGAATCTGGCTAACTGACCTGCATGACCTCTGGTTGACCTTAAGAGTACTTTAGGTAAATTCCAGCAAGGAGTTGAGTAGCAATATTCATATGTGAATAGATTAAAGGGTCTGCGTATGGACTGGCATGTGGCCGGACTGAATGGCTAAATCGGTAAAAGCGCTGGCTGGCTTTTCGTGTGGGAGGTCGTCAGTTTGAACGCCCGGCCGAGTCAATCTAATGACTTACCAAATTTACACTTGGCGCTACCTAGCTTGGTGCTGAGCATTAATAGGATCAGGCAAGGATTGGTTTGCTCAGTATCAGGATAATGTGGCATACGGGGATATCAGGTTGTCGCGCCAGTGTCTTGGTTTCCTAGTGGGGCAGCAATATAACAGTTGCCATGAGCGCGCACTGTCAAAAGTCACTACTAAACCTTATAACATCCTGATATGACCTTAGATGTTGCCAGGACGTAAAACTCCAATAACCAACCAACCATCCTTATAAGCAAACAAACAATCTGAGATGTCAGTTTTGAACTATGCCTAAATATTCTCCAGCATTGTGTGTATAGCTAGCGTAGTAGTAGTCTACAATGAATCCCACTGTGACATGGAAACAGAGGCGACTCCGCAGACCCCTGTTTGCTGAGAAGTAACAACAGGTGGCAGCACCCTAGCTGGAACTGTCCTTACGGTGTGTGTTTGTGCGTGTGTTAGCGTATGTTCCACCCATTGCTAGCAGTCACCAGATGGAGACAATTACGAGCCTCTAGGCAGGGCAGTGACAGGTCAATTCTATTCTACCCTGGCAGAATTAACTGTGGAGCACCCTGGTTATATATCTGAGTTTCTGTCATTTTCTGAGATAAATGTATTATGTAGATCGTCATAATGTGCCTTACTTCAGTTTGAAGATACTTTTATGTTAAATGGTTAACTTCTGAGGTATTTGAAGTGCAAACTTGCAAAATTAATTTAGACAAATACTACCATTTATCATATAAAAAAGTTGGTTAAACCAAAGTCGGTTAATCCAAAGTATTGGTTAATCCAAACAGAATTGTCAGCCCCAGGCCATTTCATGTACAGTTAAACCAAACTTTCATGTGGTTTTCAGGTCATCTGAGACTTTTTTATATGATAAATGGTAGTATTTTGCCAGGTCGCCGAAAAAAGTTAGGATTAACCGATAGTTTGATTTAACCGAGGTTGGTTTAATGGGGTTAAACTGTATATACATAAAAAAAACAATAATCATAGTGTCCACATACATTGTACATTCATAATGCACCCCTATTTTTGCCAAAGCGAAGTCAAAGTCAAAGCTCGGTTAAACCAATGATCGGTTAATCCAAACAAATTGCTAGGGTCCCTTCAAGTTTGGTTTAACGGGGTTATACTGTAATTATTTTGATCTTGAAAATTTGATGTTTTCATCGGATTATGCAGCTTTAAATGCTTAATAGGCGAACTAGTATCTAAGTTGGGTTTGTAGGGTCAAATCTAGGAAACTGCTTTGGTTTAGGGAATTTGATACTTCTATCTGACTGCATCTTTAAGCGCTTTGGTAATGGGGCTGGAGCACCTGATAGCAGAATAACCTTGTTAAACCAAACTTGAAGGGACCCTAGAAATTTGTTTCGATTAACCGATCAATGGTTTAACCAAGCTTTGACTTTGACTTGGCTTTGGCAAAAACGGGGGTGCATTATGAATGGACAATGTATGTGGAGACTATGATTATTGTTTTGTATGTATATACAGCTTAAGCCTATTAAAGCAACCTCGGTTGAATCAAACGATCAGTTAATCCAAACTTTTTTCGGCGACCTGGCAAAATACTACCATTTCTCATATAAAAAAGTCTCAGATGACCTTAAAACCACATGAAAGTTTGGTTTAACTGTACCGGAAGTGGCCTGGGGCCCAACAATTTTGTTTGGATTAACTGATACTTTGGATTAACCGACTTTGGTTTAACCAACTTTTTTATATGATAAATGGTAGTATTTTGCCAGGTCGCCGAACAAAAGTTTGGATTAACCGATTGTTTGGTTTAACCGAGCTTGGTTTAATGGGGTTGTACTGTATTGACACACCTACCACAAATTGATTAATTGTTCTGTCAACTCCAGAACAAAGAATGCATTATAATAATAAGATATTTTTTCCACATGATCATTGTACATATAATCTGATATTTATATCAGTAATGTTTCACATGAAAAAGGAGAAAGCAGAAATACAATACTTATGGAGCGCTTTCCACACTAAAAGATAACACATAAACATCACTAATACTATACAAATAATAAATCTTTAAAATGTAAGTAAAAAGTACATTAACATCACCTTTAATACTGTAATTGACATCTCATTGTTTATGTACTAGACTCCTATATATTTTCACTCTGGTAAACCTTAAAGATTTTCATTTTATACATTCATTGAAACATATTGGCACTGATATTGACATTGTCACGGTTGTTTAGCCTCCACATGGAAACAAAAATAGATCTCAGGCAAAACTATCAAGTGCATTAATTCCAGCTACTTGAATTTAAATAACAATTTTAATGATCTTTGGTCGGTAATTAGAGGGAAACGCGCATTAATTACAGAGTGCTTAAAATAACAGCCTGCTGAAATGTTGTTCACGTGACTGAACACAAACTGAATAAATCAATGACAATGTAGGAAGCCTTTTATCAATATTTTTGGTTAAAATTATTTTATTCTTCAAAATACAGCTTTCGTCAGCACTCTTCTTCCAGTTCCAGCCATCCTTTGTTCCAGTTATTTTACCTGATTCTTTGATGATGATGGCAATAATAAATATTACTAGTCAGATGGTTTGCTTGTTGTTGTTTTACGTCCTAGCAACATCTAAGGTCATATCAGGACGGGGTAGACAGATGGCACAGGAGAATGGGGAGAGCTTCGCATTATTTGCTTTCATCTGTTATATTTAATCGTTTGCTTTACATATGCTAAACTGGTGATTCATTTCTGGAATCAATCTGGATGGTAGGTTAATTAAGACAGGTGCATGGGTAGCTATGATTTAAGTTCATTGCACATATTTCTTAGCGGTTTAGTAGATTAGCGGTGTGTGAGATGTTATATCATGATGGATACCGACTTGTGACAGTGCGCACTCATGGCGACTTTATAGTGCTGCCCCACTGGGTGACCAGGCCACCAGCAACATGACCTGATATCCCACTCAGTCACATTATCCTGACACTGAGCCAACCCCTCCTTGCCCTATCCTATTAATGCCAAGTGCCTGGCTAGGAAGCGACAAGTATCAATTTTTAAGTCATTGGTTTGACTCGACCAGGGTTCAAAGCCACGATCCCATGGTCTACCAACACGGGAGACGGATGCTCGAACTCATTCGGCCATCCCATCTGTTTGTTGGATGCAATAAGTTGGTTGGGAAGGGGAGGGATAGAGAGGTTAGTTAGTTAGTTGTTGGAGTTTTACGTCCTGTCAACATCGAAGGTCATATTAGGACAGGTACCGACTAATAACAGTGTGCACTCATTGTGACTTTATAGTGCTGACCCACGGGGAAATCAGGCCACCCGCACCAAGACCTGATATCCCACTCAGTCACATTATCCTGACACTGAGCTAACCAGTCCTTGCCCGACCCTATTCATGCCAAGTGCCTGGCTAAGCGACAAGTATCAATTTTATAAGTCATTGCTTTGACTCGACTGGGAACCCAACTCCCAATCTCCAACATTTACGGCCAGCGCTCTACCAATTCGGCCACCGCGTCCGGTGCCAAGGAAAAGGCTGGGCATGGCACCAACCCCGTAACTTCTGGTATGTAATGACGCTGGGTGCAACTTTTTTTGTTAATTATGAAAGATTTATACTGCCTATCATGGATAGGTTTGAATAGACTTGTTTTCACCATTAGACAGTTGGTCGATAGAAAGCCTGAGCCTACACTTTTACCGATACAAGGGATTTTTAATCTCCCACACCACATAGATATGGTATGAGAGCAGCTGGCCTTTGATGATGCTGTAAGTTATACACATCACCTCCTCAGGCATAAAGAACTCAGAATACCCGTATTCCACGCTGCATAAACTAACAGAGGCGAGCTGAGCACTGCCAAAATGGCTGTCATTTTTTTTTTTTTGGCAGCCATCGCATTTACTTACTTCTTTGATTGACCAGACTGGATGGCTGAATGAGTTGAGCTGAGCATCCATCACCCATTTTGGTAGATCGTGGAATTCAAAATCATGGGTCGACTCAAACCCTGGTCGAATCACACCTATGACTTAAAAATTGATACTTGTCGCTACTTAGCCAGGTGCTCGGCATTAATAGGAAAGGTGCAAGGACTGGTTGGCTCAGTGTCAGGTCATGGTGCTGGCAGTAGGCCTGGTCTCCCAGTGGGGCAGCACTATAAAGTCGCCATGAGAAACACACTGTCACAAGTCGGTACCCATCCTGATATGAACTTAGATGTTGCCGGGATGTAAAACTCAAACAAACAAACAACAACTTTGATTGAGTGAATTGATAATGTCCCGCCAACCAGTGGGTCACAACTGGTTCATCAAAGGCTGTGGTATGTGCTTTCCTGTCTATGGGAAAGTGCATATAAAATACCCCTTGCTGCTTATCAGAAAGAGTAGTCTATGTGGTGGCAGCAGGTTTCCTCCAAATAAATGTCAGAATGACAATATATTCAATGTCCAATAGCTGATGATATGAAAATCAATGCGCTCTAGAGGCATCATTAAATAAAACAAACTTATTTTTTTTCATAATGCCCTGTGGTATCAGACTGATGGGTGTATGCAAGGTGGTGGCTGTAGGCTGATCTCACCCAGTGGAGCTATCTTGTGCCAGCAGACCCCCCCCCCCCATATATATATTTCCTTCTCCCCCCCCCCCCACCCCCAGCCCCTCTCATCTGTCTGTGACAGTAGCATCACGCCAACCTTCATCCGATCCACTACACAAAAAGTAAAGCTTGTTTTATTTAACGACGCCTCTAGAGCACATTGATTTTCATATCATTGGCTATTGGACATCAAACATATGGTCATTCTGACATATTTCTTTGCAGGAAATCCACTGCCACCACATAGGCTACTCTTTCTGATAAGCAGCAAGGGGTCTTTTATATGCACTTTCCCATAGACAGGACAGCACATAGCACAGCCTTTGATAAACCAGTTGTGGACCACTGGTTGACCATCCTCTACTCTCGCCATTCCTAGAAATCACCCAGCCATACCATGTCACAGAAATATGATTAATTGTGGCTTTATATCCTAATAACATCTAAGATCATGTCTCTTTTTTAAACACTTTATTTTTGACATTCAATGATTAAGCAGGGCAAATTTCAATCGCCAACAATCAATCAGTTCCTATACAACAGAAGGGTTGGTAAGACACAACAGAGGATGATTGTTATGCAACATCAGAAGGGTTGCTATATAACAACAGAGAAGGTTGCCATGCAACAACAGAGAAGGGATTGATATGTAAGAATAAAGAAAGGTTGCTAAGCAACACCGACAAGATAAGGGTTGCTAAGCAACAATAAGTAAGGTTGACTACAAAGAAGAATATTGCTAAACAACATCAGATAATATAAAGGCTGCGTCTAAACTGGCACAATGTTAGTAGTCCTGGTTCGGGGTAATGGGAGGAAGAAGGGCAAGGTTGACAACAAAGTTGTTGCTTAGTTGGTTGATGGAGTTTTACGTCCTGGCAACATATAAAGTCATATCAGGATGGGTATCGACTTCTGACAGTGCACACTCATGGTAATGTATAGTCCCGCCCCACTGGGAGACCAGGTTGCCAGCACCATGACCTGATATCCCACTCTGTCACATTATCTTGACACAGAGCCAACCAGTCATTGCCCTATCCTAATAATGCCGAGCACCGGGCTAGGAAGCGACAAGTATCAATTTTTAATTCATTGGTTTGACTAGACCAGGGTTTGAACCCGTCCATTCAAATCCCACGATCTACCAAATTGGGAGACGGACGCTCAACTCATTCGGCTATCCCGTCTGGTTGACTACAAAGAAGAATATTGTGAAACAACATGAGATAAAATAAACACTGCTTCTAAACCGGCATGTTGTTAGTCATGCTGGGTCAGAGTAGGCAGAGAAAGAAGGGGAGGGGTCCCGGAGGCAATTCGGCGGGGCTAGGGGGGTAGGGCGGGGGGGAATGGGGGGAGGTGGGTTGGTAGGAGGAGGGTGGTGAGGTTGGCAGGGGGGGGGGGAGGCTGACAATAGGCTCGCCTGACCGCACACATTCCACGCACCCATAATGCATCGCTCCACCCCCTCCTCTTGTCTGCAAACCTGTCTAATGGCCGCCCATCCGGTCCCCAGGGGCAGCTCCCGATTACAGCGCCCCCTACAACCCCCGCACCGCCCCCTCAGCCCCCCCCCCCGACCACTATAGTCACTGCCTCCCAACAAGGGCCTGTCCCAGAGGGCGAATACTGCCTGAGCCTGTACAAGGCAGTCCCAGGGGGCTGTGCGCCAAACGCATACAGCATGGTGAAACCCATGTATGACGGCCAAACCCATACAGCATGGATAAGCCCCTGTAATGACGGCCAAACCCATACAGCATGGTGGAACTAACGTATGACTGCCAAACACATACAGCATGGTGAAACCAATGTAAGACAACCAAATGCATACAGCATGAATAAGCCCATGTATGGCGGCCATTGTCTATACCGTACATTGCCATTGGCTATACCGTACATTGTTGGAAGGGAAGGTGAATGGCAGCAGAGGGAGAGGGAGACCAAGAACATCATGGTTTACAAATATTTCACAGTGGACAGGCTTGAATTATTCACAGTCTATCAGAACAGCACACCATCAGGACAAGTGGAGAACCATTGCATCCAACCCTCGACTAGAGGACGGAACTATTGATTGATTGATGGTGGCCAAACCCATACAGCATGTTGGAACTAATGTAAGACGGCCAAATATATACAGCATGGTGAAACCCATGTATGATGGCCAAACCCATACAGCATGAATAAACCCAATGATGACGGGCAAACCCATACAGCATGGTTGAACCAATGGAAGACGGCCAAACACATACAGCATGGTGAAACCAATGTAAGACATGCAGCATGGTGGAACTAACGTAAGACGGGCAAACCCATACAGCATGGATAAGTCCATGTAATGATGGCCAAATACATACAGCATGGTGGAACCAAAAGTAAGACGGCCAAACCCATACAACATGGTGGAACTACCGTAAGACGGCCAAACCCACACAGCATGGTGGAGCTAATGTAAGATGGCCAAACGCATACATCATGGTGGAACCAATGTAAGATGTCCAAACACATACAGCATGATGGAACTAATGTAAGACGGCCAAACCGATACAGCATGGTGGAACCAATGTAAGACGACCAAACACATACAGCATAGTGAAACCAATGTAAGACGGCCAAACACATACAGCATGGTGAAACCAATGTAAGACTGCCAAACGCATACCACATGGATAAGCCCATGTATGGCGGCCAAACCCATACAGCATGTTGGAACTAACGTAAGACGGCCAAACATATACAGCATGGTGAAACCAATGGAAGACATACATCATCCACAAGCCAGGCAAAGAACTGATCCTTGCCGACGCACTCAGCAGGGCACCTTTCGACAGCGCCGCAAGAGAAAAAGCCGACACAATCTGCCGCCGCCTTACCCTAAACCGACTTCGGGTCACACATTGTAACGCCGTGATATCCAACGCTATATAGACTGGGGATAGTAATATTTGCCTTCTATCCCCAGCCTCTCCCGACGACGACCGGACCCACATCGCAACACTCTTCCGGGCAGGCCCGGCGGCGGGGACGTGGGCCAACAAGAACCGGCAGGTCAAACGCTACCTCCAACACGCACACGATCGCCGCTACGACCCCCGCCGCCCATCACAGTACGACCTCATGGCCTACGTCGCATCACTGGACACAACACTAAGATCGCCCTCGGCAGTACTAAAATACATGACGACCAAACACATACAGCATAGTGAAACCAATGTAAGACGGCCAAACCCATACAGCATGGTGGAACAAATGTAAGATGGCCAAACACATACAGCATGGTGAAACCAATGTAAGCCGGCCAAACACATACATCATGGTGGAACTAACCTAAGACAGCCAAGCGCATACAACATGGTGAAACCAATGTAAGACCGCCAAACACATACAGCATGGTGGAACCAATCAATGTAAGACACCCAAACCCATACAGCATAGATAAGCCCATATAATGACGGCCAAACCCATACAGCATGGCATACACCACCACACCACACCACACTACAACCATCAACACCTCATCCCCACTCCACCACCACACTACAGCACCACTACCACCACCACCTACACCACACCACCATCGCTACACCCTCCACTACTCGCCATTCGTCGCACGAGGCCGGCTGCTAATTTAACATCCGCTGTTAACCGGAAGTGGCACATCACGTGGCCCTGGCACACCGGAAGTCATGTGCTGCTTCCCTGGCGACGCCCACTGAACTCTGTCGCCTTCAACAGAGGCGTTATTCCCCACCGGGAGGCTTAGCGTTTGGGCCCCTCGTAATTACAAATCATTGACGCCCCCCTCATCTACACCCACACCCACCCACACCCACCCACACCCACCCACACGCAGGTTGTTTATTGTTTGTAGGGGTTTTATGTCCTGGCAACATCAAAAATCATATCAAGACAGGTACCGACATGTGACAGTGCACACTCATGGTGACTTTACAGTGCTGCCCCACTGGGAGACCAGGCCACCAATACCATGACCTGATATCCCACTCAGTCATATTATCCTGACACTGGGCTAACCAGTACTTGCCCTTTTCTAGCAATGCTGAACAACAGGTTTGGACTGACAAGTATCAATTTTGAAAGTCATTGGTTCGACTCAACCAGGAATCGAACTCCCGACCTTCCGCACGGGTATGCACTTTAAGCAATCTTCACCAGGTTTTTACAGTGGACTTGTTATAATGTACCTTACTTTACCTTGAAGTAACTTTTATCTTAAGTGGCTAACTTTTGAGATATTTGAAGTTCAACCATGCAAAATTAATTCTGGCAAGCTTGCCAAAACTCTGACACCATAGGCTTCTGCAGAAACAGGTTATATTCAATTGTCTCAGTATTCCGCTGTGTGGCAACACATGTTTAATAAGTGCACTAGGTCGAGTCAAACCGATGACTTACAAATGTATACTTGTTGCTACCTAGCCTGGCGCTCGGCATTACTAGGACAGGATAAAGCAAGGAGCAGTGGAATGAGGACGACCAATTGTCCGCGATTGACATTTCTGCTGCTTAAAGTTGCATAGTCCGATGAAGCATCACATTTTCAAACCCAAAGCAATTATCTCCAATTGATTCTACGTATCTAACATAGATAATGATGCGCTTATTAAACATTTGGTGCCACATAGAAGGGAATACTGAGTCAATTTAATAGAACTTGTTACTGCTGAAGCCTATGGTGTCAGAGTTTTGGCAAACTTGCACAAACTAATTTGACATATTTGCACTTCAAATATCTCAAAGGTTAGCCATTTAAAATAAAAGTTACTTTAAACTAAAGTAAGGTAGTTTATAATGATCAACATAATATATTTATCTCAGAAAAATGACAGAAACTCAAAATCATCGGACTATGCAACTTTAATCAACTAAATAATTTACAACAAAATTAGGACTGTTGAGAATAGATTAACAAAAACATCATCAATCAATCAATCAATCAATAGGATACAGCTATAATAGGCCTTGGACCTGTTAGCCGCTTTTAATTAATAGAAATGGAGACAGTTCTTCAGATGTGGTCGATCGTAGCAACTGTCACTGGCTCCAAGATATATGTAATGCTTGACCAGTATGCATCCAGTCGGGACTTGAAACAGTTCACCGACTCTGCTGCTACAACACTCTCTGGCAGGTCATTCCACAGGTCAACCACCCTAAAGCCGAAAAAGTTGTGTCGCAGGTCCAGTCTGGAGTACCGCTTCCTCAGCTTCAGGGAGTGCCCTCTGGTCCTGGTGTTGGAGTCTCTGATAAGGGGGGCCGCCTGTCTTGTAGATACCATGGAGATATTTGAATACTTCAATCATATCCCCCGGGCCCGTCTGTAGTACATGCTTGGGATCTTCAAATGACGCATACGTTGTTCATAGGGTATTGCATCGAATCCATGTACAAGCTTCGTTGCCCTTCTTTGGATCCTCTCAATTGACTCAGCATCCTTCCTGTAGAGTGGTGACCACACAACATTTCCAAATTCCAAAAGTGGACGTGCAAGGGATGTGTACAGTCTGCGCACAACATCCTCGTCTAGGTATGTGTACGATCTTCGAATGATAGCCAGTATTCCATTAGCTCTGTTGGCGGCTTCCTGGATGTGGTCGCTGAATGTCAGTTTGTTGTCCACCTTGACACCCAAGTCCTTTTCTATCATTGTTTCGAAGAGCGGAACATTATTCACACCATCGTTCATTACATAGATGTCTTGAAACTTTGCAATTTCATCTAGGAGTTTATTATATAAAGAGAAGTCTGCCTATATATTATAAAATTCCCCCATTCTAAGGCGTATTACAGAAATTGTAAACCATCGGATTAGGAAACTTCAAGGTATTCTATATCCAGTTCTCGCAAGGACCTCTCTATGAAGGTGGTTGGTGTTTGGCACTGTGCCAGGATAAATTAAGGGTTATGGACTGTCGCATATGTCCACGATATGAAACCCCAATTATCCAATCATCTGTGTGTGTAAGCAATTACTGACCACATAGTGACCTACTTGGAATGGTGACCATACGGGATGGCTGAATGAGTTAAGCATCCGTATCCCGTGTCGGTAGATTGTAGGATCCGAAACCTGGTCGAGTCAAACCAATGACTTAAAGATTTATACTTGTCACTTCCTAGCCTGGCACTCTGCATTATTAGGATAGGGCAAGGACCGGTTGGCTCAGTGTCAAAATAATGTGACTGAGTGGGATATCGGATCATACTGCTGGGAACCTTATTTCCCAGTAGGACAACACTATAAAGTTGCCATGAGTGCGCACTGTCACAAGTTGGTACCAATCCTGATATGACCTTAGATATTGTGGGACCTAAAACACCAATAACCAACCAACCACCCTATTTGGAATGTAGTCAAAATGGATGATACGCAAGTGTATTGGTTCATCGCTTTGAGCTGGCTGAGTTGAATGTGGGTTTATCCACGTTTATTCACCAACAATGGTGATGTTTGAGAATGCAGGTTGATACACACTCAACGCATGTTTACCACCTGCATCCGCACACCCACAACCTGCATGTTTAAAACTCCATCTGCATACTCCCAACCACCACCTCCATGTTCAAAGCCACCACCTGCATCCTCCCAATCACCACCTATACACTCAAAACCGCCACCTGCATCCAAACATCCACAACCTGCATGTTCAAAGCTACCATCTGCATTGACACAACCATCACCTGCATTGTCACAACCACAACCTGCATTCCCACAACTAAAACTTGCATGTTCAAAGCCATCACTTTCATATTCACAATCACCACCTCCTGCGTTCTGTTGGTTGGTTGGTTGTTGGAGTTTCACGTCCTGGCAACATCTAAGGTCATATCAGGACGGTCCTGCGTTCTGAAAACCATCACTTGAACACTCATAACTAACAACCTGCATCTTCAGCGTCACCACCTGCATATTCACAATGGCAGCCTGCATCGTCAGAACTGCCACCTGCATACTCACAAATACCACCTGCATACTCACAGCTGCCACCTGCATACACACAGCTGCCACCTGCAACTTCCCAAAAGTCACCTGCATACATTATCTCTCAAAGCTTACCTTCTTGCCTCCCACACCTGTTTTCAAATCCACTTGACATACATCGGCTTGACCTACATCAGCTTGACCTATATCGGCTTGATCGACATCGGCTTGACTTAAGCTAAGATTCCATATATGCGGTATGCGGCATGCGAATGTGGTATGTGCCATAGATACCCATGCCGACCTCCAATAGTCGATGTCTTCTTTTTGTGTTTTGGGGTTGCTAAACAAACAAAAAATAAATAAAAAAAGATACCCATCCGATTTTGGGAGCTTTTTGCTCCAAATTTGTGATGGAAAGTCAAAGTTAGTATTGTTTTCTATGGCAAACGCAGCAGCATTCGTATTGGCATTCGCACCAATCGGTCCATGGGTCGATCCATTTGCCGCATTCGCGTTTGCATTCACATTCGGACGTATGGAAGCCCTACTATGCCTTTACATCCTTTTCGATTTTTTGCCGCATTCACATTCGCATTCGGATACCACATACCGCGTATATGGAATCTTAGCTTTATATCGGTTTGACCTATATCTGATTGACCTATATCGGTTTGACCTATATGTGCTTGACCTACATCGGCTTCCATCCACTTCCAGAAGTAAACACACACAAGCACACAATAACACGAGTCACTCGGGCGATTAACGAAGCCACTTACCCGCCTGCAGTCCACCACCGGCTGGTCGTTCGTGAGCGTTCCAAAGATCGTCGGCTGCGGGAGATAAGAAGAGACAGACGGGTCTTAACCGTGCACCATCACGAGAACAAGGGTCGGGTTGTTGGGGTTGGGTGGGGGAAGGAGGAGGGAGGGTTGTGTGGTGAGCAGCTCAGTCAGGACGGGGTCAACCGCCCGGGCAGCGCTGGGCCGCGCGAGTCAATCACTCGGCAGCAGAGTGGCGCCCGGGGAACAGTCAACTCACGGGGACCCGTGTAGTGAGACAGTAGGACTGTTATGATATTTATTCCAGGGAGCAGTGGTAGTAGTGGGTGTGGTGGTTCAGAAGTATAGAATATATATATACAGTAAAATCTCCCTAACCGACCACCTCCACAGATCGACCACTCCCCTATATCGATCGCTTTATTTGGGTTCCAAACGATCCCCAATACAAAACCATTGTACTATTATTCTAACTCTCTAAACCGACCACCTCGCTAAATCGACCACATAAAGTCGGTCCCATGGTCGGTCGATTTAGAGAGGTTTTATTGTATGTATGTATATATATATATATATATATATATATATATATATATATATATATATATATATTCTCAGGCGCTAATTACAGAGTAGTTAGAATCGATGGCGTTGGTGGCGCCACTGGTCACGTGGGGTGGGTATGTTCCGAACCAAATGGATATATATTAATAGCAATATAATAACAACAATAATAACAATCTCCCTTCCGCACCTTTATAATCACATAATGCTTATATAGCACACACACACATATATATATATATATATATATATATATATACATATATATATATATATATACAAATTCCAGGGCTCGAATGACAATGGGAAGGCCCGTAATTCAGATGGGGCCCGAAGGTGGCGCCACCAGTAGCAGTATGTAGTATAGGAGGTGAATACATCGAGGATAATGGTTGGTAGATAATGAAATAGAAGAAGAAGAATAATAATTCCCTTCCACGCCTTTATACTCGCATAATTCTTATACATCACATATATGGTTGTGCGAGCAGATTAAGGACGTTGGTGTAAGCCGCAGCCCATGGCGTGGTACGGCAGGGTCGGGGAGGAGGCTGTGTGTGTGGGGTGAGGGTGAGGGTGGGGAAGGGTGGGGGGTGGGGGGGGGGGTGACACACACACCGCACTGCTGCCCTGTTGTGGTGACACTGGCGCCCGGCGAGTGGGAGTGGGAGTGGGATAACACAGTGAGTCGACCAGCTCACCATCGCCTACATGCAGTAGGACGCACGGGGGAGGGGCCGGGGGAGGGGCCGGAGAAGGGCCGGGGGACGGGAGGGGGCCGCCTGGCCGAGATGCTCACCATGGTCTATATGCAGTAGAACGCACGGGAGAGGGGACGGGAGAGGGCCGGGGGAGGGCCGGGGTGAGAGTGGGATGAGGGCCGGAGGAGGGCCGAGGGAGGGTGAGAGGCGCTCGGTGGAGCAGCTCTCAGATCACGCCGTGTGTACACGGCCCGCTGGTTCCCGAGCCTGAGCCTGAGAGGGAATCTGAATCTGAGTCTGAGTCCGAGCCTGAGCCTGAGTGGGAGTCTGAGTCTGAGTCCGGGTGAAGGCTGCCCCCCCCCCATTTCCCCGCCCACCTACCTATTGCTCCGTGCTAGCGGCTCAGTGCACATATCCGGGTGGTTGGTTGGTTGCTCGGGTAGGTAGCTCCAGCTCTGGTCGTGAGGTGCTCTAAACAGCTCGTACAGGCGTGGAGGTGGGGCTGTTTGTGAGGTGTGGTGAGGTGTGGCGAGTCTGTTTATGAGGTGTAGTGAGGTGTGGTGAGGTGTTGTGAGGTGTGGGGAGGTGTGGCGAGGTGTGGTGAGGTGTGGTGAGGTGTCAGCCCCCTTCCTCCGTTCGTCTGCGCCCAACTGTCGTCTGCCCACGCCCCGCCCTCTCCGCCATGTCGTCATTCCCCCCTCCCCCTCCGCAACCCACCCCACCCTCCCTACCGCCTACACAGCAGCAGCAGAAGCAGCAGCAGCTGAAGCAGCAGCTGAAGCAGCAGCAGCAGCTGGCGGTGCTGATGCATGATGGGGCGTCAAGCATCAGCGAATCGATCAGGGATGAGAGAGGTCTCTACGACAAAAATGGCAGAAATCGGGCAGGTTCAGACAGAACCAACCATGCGCTGATTCAGGGTTCTGATGGTGTGGATAAGTACCCGACACCGTGCTAACCAGTCATTTCCCTGTCCTATTAAGTATTAGTGCCGAGGACCAGGCTAGGTAGCACCAAGTATCAATTTTGTAAGTCATTGGTTTGACACGGCTGGGTTTTTTAATTCCGATCTTCCACATGGAAAGCCTGTGTTCAAACCAATTCGGCCACCACGTCCGGTCTGTGGATGTGGGCGGGGGGGGGGGGGGTGTTGGTTGATGAAGATGCACAGATGTTGATTATTTCCACTCAGTGCCACCACTGCCATTATGACCTATGACCTACCGTCAACAGACCTGGCTTGACCTAGTTTAGTCGCTTGACATAATTCAAGCATGTAAAAACTATGTAAACAAGAACTGCTCTTGCGAAGGTGAACTTTCACCCCCATACCAGACAGGATGGCCGAATGATTTGAGTGTCCGTCTCCCACTTTGGGCAATTGTGGGGTTCGAGCCCTGGTCGAGTCAAACCTATGACATAAAAATTGCTACTTGTCACTTCCTAGCCAGGCGCTTGGCATTATTAGGATAGGGCAAGGACTGGTTTGCTCAGTGTCAGGATAATGTGACTGAGTGGGATATCAGGTCATGATGCTGTTGACCTGGTCTTCCAGTGGGGCAGCACTATAAAGTCACCATGAGTGTGCACTGTCACAAGTTGGTACCCATCCTGATATGACCTCAGATGTTGCCATGACATAAAACTTCAACATCCAACCAACCAACCCCCATTTCTTGTTGTATGGTATGCACTTGGCACTGTATAGTTGCCTCGCCACTTGGTGGCGATAGAGGCGTAGGAAGGCGGGGTGGGAAGGGGAGGGAGGAGGGGGGAGGGGGGAGGGGGCTGTCGGAGGTGGGGGTGAGGACATTAGCATATGTTCATTGTGCGTGGTTTGGTGCCTGGAAGCACAGCAATGCTCTAGGTTCCAGCAATGGTTCTTCCCCTGTCAGACACACTGACAGGAGATTCTACCCCTGACAGAAGAAGGCTGCCTCTGTCAGACACACTGACAGGGGAATCTACCCCTGAAAGATAGCTGATCCTGATTGAGTCAAAGCAATTACTTTAAAATTGATACTTGTCACTTCCTAGCCAGGCACTCAGTATTATTAGGATAGGGCAAGAACTGGTTGGCTCAGTGTCAGGATAATGTGACTGCATGAGATATCAGGTAATGATGCTGGCGGTCTGGTCTCCCAGTGGGGCAGCACTAAAAGTCGCCATGAGTGCGCACTGTCACAAGTCGGTGCCCACCTTGACATGACATTAGATGTTGCCAGGACGTAAAACTCCAACAACCACCTTTGTTGGTGGAGAGTTACCGTCACTACACCGACAACTGCCTGCACTACTCACGGCCCGATCAGCAACTACACCCGGGCACGGCACACAGGCTCTCAGTCTCAGTCACACACACCCCTTTGTAGTTGGTTCGTTGTTGGTTGTGTATAGTATAGTTATACGAGTCTTACCTTGGTACAGATGATGGATAACTGTTGTTTTACCGAGGTATAAGCCTCGGATAGATGTGGGCTAGGGCGAGGTAAGCACGTCCGGTACCAGCAATCTTAACCTACTTATTGAGGATAAAAATGACTTTCAAACAATGGATACTATTACTTTACCGAAAAGGTACACCAACGGAATAGATGTGGCAGGGTGTGGTGGGAGGGCCCTAGCCCACATCTATCCGAGGCTTATACCTCGGTAAAACAACAGTTATCCATCATCTGTACCAAGGTAAGACTCGTATAACTATACTATTTTACCTCGGTAAACAGCCTCAGGCTAGCGCTAGGGAGACCTTTACATAATTCATTTTTATCCTTAATATCATTCTTTCTTATTATTATAACATTCTAAATTTTTGTTCTCACCTATTCTTGTTAGTTGGCGAGAAGACGCTTTGCAACGCCGGTAGGCTTTTCTAGTCGTTTATTATAATGTTTTGCAAACGACTTAGCCGTCTTCCAGCCTGCATGCGCTAGTATTCTTTTCACAGAAATACCAAGCACCCGTGCCTTGGAGACCATGGCTCCTCTAGTTGAGTGGGAAGAGTATTTACTCGTATCCACTCCAGCCAATTTCAACACCGTAATTGTCCATCTGGCAAGTGTGTCTCGTGAAATCGCCTTATGTGGCTTTATAAAGCTCACTAATAGTTGTTGTGATGCACGTAAATCCTTTGTCTTGTATATATAAGCCCGTATGGCCGACACAACACATAATTTCCGATCATTCGGAAAACAGTCTAAGTGAACCGTTGATAAAGGGTCACCTAACGTGTTCGATTTAAGCAATTTTTCTAAATCAAACGTAGCTTGTTCCTTGTCTATTTCTAATCCAGTTAAGGATAAAGCAACAATCGTCTGTCCTCTGTGTCCGGTTACTAACAATAACAGGACCGCGACCTTAAAACCTAACTGTTTTATATCTAACCACGAGTTGTGAGGCCAAGCCTGAAACAACTTAAATACTATAGAAACATCCCAAAACCGACTATACTTTGGTTTTGGAGGATTCCTTTGATAAATTGAACGAAGTAAATAACAAATAACATAATGTTTTCCAACTGTTTCGCCATCAATTCTAGGTAATATAATTGATAACGCACACCTCGCCGCATTAATCGATCCAAAGGAAAGTCCTTCATCCTCTAGAGAACGAAGAAACCGAGCTACTTGTGAAATCTTTGGATTTGTTGGCTTAACTTTCATTAACAAACAATGTACACCCCATTTCTTTAAATAGGTTGTATACATTTTGACAGTTCCTGGCCTCCAGGCATCCGATACTATCCTATCCTCAGTAATTCTGTCCAATCCAAATTGCTGTAGCTGCTTCCTTAGAAAAGGAATGCCAATAGGGGCGTCGTTGACACGTCGCCGTGAACCACTAGCGGTCCGTGGTGCGTCAGATTCCCGAGTTTTCTTGGGAATCGTATATGATCTTTTGCCAGTTGTGAAACTGCTGGCAGCCAAGGTTGCGTGTCCCAATCGGGCACCACCAGTATCGCATGTGTCCCTTCCAAGCCGATTTTTCTCACTACTCGGCTGATAATGCTAAATGGTGGGAAAATATAAAAATAATTATTATCCCAGGTAATAGCAAACGCATCTACTTTCCAAGCATCCGGTTCAGGATGCCAAGAAACATAACAGGGTAACTTGTTATTATTTCGTGATGCAAATAAGTCAACTTCAGGTGTACCCCATTTTTCACAAACGAAGTTAAACAAAGGTGTAGAGAGAGACCACTCTAAATGGTCATGGAAATTTCTACTTTTATAATCTGCAAGTGTATTTTGTGACCCTGGAATATGCGCTACAGTCAGCCAGACTTGTTGAGCCTGTGCCCAGTTCCAAATCAGTTTAGATAACTGATTGCAAGACTTTGATTTGGTTCCACCCATGTTACGAATATATGCCATGGCAGTAGTATTATCAGTTAGTATTCTAACCTGTGATTTATTTATCTTTACTAAACTACGTAAGCCCAGATAAATAGCACGCAATTCTAGTGCATTAATATAGTCTGATTTTTCATCATCAAGCCATCTACCTCCTGTTGTGACCCCATCTCGATGAGCTCCCCAACCTTCTAACGAAGCATCAGTAGTAATTACTGTATTAGGTTCCGCCATGCGGATTGGATTTGGTGAACTTGCTATATGTTGCATCCACCATCCAATATCCTGTAACCCTTCTTGCGAAATAAACATCTTTCGCTCAAAATTGCCTTTAGTTCGTGTTAACGCTAAATTTTTATCTATTTCTAGCGACTTAATATGGGCCTTCCCATATAACACAGCAGGTGCATATGATGTCATTATGCCAATAAGAACAGCAACCTGTCTAATTTTTGGCTTTGATAACTTAATAAGCTGAGTCGCTGTAGTCATAAACTTAATTAGTTTTTGTTCTGTTATCGACACTGTAAGGGACTGTGTATCCAGAATAAACCCTAAACATTTGAGTTGTTTTGTTGGTTTAAACACTGACTTTTGTTGATGTACATAAAACCCCAATTTAGTGAGTAATGCACATAAATCCAAAACTGCATTCACACAACCAATTTGTGTTGATGCTATAATAAAAGAATCATCTATGTATGGAAACATTATGTGACCCTTCCTCGCCATTACCGAGAAAACAGGTTTAAGCAATTTAGTAAATAAACGTGGCGCACAAGCTAAGCCATTCGGCATGCAGGTAAACTCATAGAGTTGGTTATCCCAAATAAATCGAAGAAATTTTCGGTATTGTTCCATTATGGGAAGCGTATAATATGCATCCTGTAAATCAACACTAGCCATCCACGCATCTGGTGTAATCAGATCTCGTGCTGTATCTAGAGAGAACATTTTAAAATGTCGATATTCCACCCTTTTATTAAGGATTGTTAAATCCAGGATCATTCGAACATCACCATTAGGCTTTGGTCTCGAGAAAATGTTTGAAATAAACTGTCCTGAACAGTGTGTCACTTTTTGTATAATTCCTTTCTCAAAGAATTTATGTACCTGTTTAGTTAGTGCCTCTCGTTCAACTGGTTGAATGTTATATGGAAAAGGTATTATACTTTGTACAGGAATTTGTGTAAAGGGAATGTGAACACCCCTAACTATTTTTATAATTTCTTGGTCACTAGTAATTTTGTGCCACTCAGAAATATGATTACTAATATTACCAGCCACAAAGTTGCTTACAGTTTGTGTGTTTTTAGAGGCTTCAGGAACTTGTAAAGTTTGTGTTTGGACCTCTACTTGGACCCGCCCCTGGGGAAAGGTCTCGACGAGTTGAACCCTGGCCTATTGGCCGTGCGGTGTTGTCGGTCCAGCCTGGGCGAGCGCCCCGGCCCCGAAACCCTTGACCGAAGCTTGAACTCGGTCTGGTTCCTCTGGTGAACCGTCGTGGACGAAAATCCCCTCGTGACTTTTTGAAACGAGGAGCTTCCTGTTTCTTCTTGCCATCCATGTTTTTGCCACTCTTGGCTGCAGTCTCTACCTCTTTATAGAGGTATTGTAGTTGACCGCCAAACATCTTGGTGTTATCTAAAGGTTTCCCTTTAATCGGCTCTGGAGCAAGATAAAGCGTAAACTCCTTCCCCTCATTATCGGTAACCTTCTTAGAGCGAGCCACTTCCTTGCCAGCATCTGTGCAAACTGACTTGAAGACATTTTCATATCTTCGAAACGACAGGTAATTACCTGCCGCCGCTAGCACTGCAATGCCTTTGTCCATTGTCTTAGCCAAAGACGAGAACTTATTTTCACTCTGCATCCTATTAGCCACAGGAACAATAGCTGTTAGGGTAGCCAACACTGCCTTATGCACTGTGTGCAACACATCCTCAAACTTCTTACGGTCATCCGTCATATTGACATCCCGATCCATTTCTTTAATGATGGAGTTGGGAACACCCTTTATGCCTGTTAACTCATCTCCTAACTTGGAGATAACCTCCGCCGGTTTGAACGTGCGAAAATGACCATTCACGGTCTCGCGCATAAGCGTAGTGGTTTTAACCCGCTTAGCCTTTGGCTTCTCCACCTTCTTAGCCACTTTAGTGCCAATGTCCGCATAGACCCCTTCATATATGGTGTCTGAGTCTGATTCCGTAGAAGTAGACTCAGTGGACGACTCAGAAGAAGAATATTTCCTCTTCCTCTTCTTCTTTTTGGACTTAGTCTTCCGCTTTTTGCGAAAACCAGTCTCTGCCCGCTCCTTGGTGAATTCATCACCCGAAGAAATCACCTGTTTCTTCTTCTTCCTCCGTTTAGGAGAAGGAGGAGGAGGAGCCTTAAGCTCCACCGCCGAGTCTGTGTCCAAGAAATCCTCAAACGAATCCTCTTGGACACTCGGCCTACGCCGCTTCCGAGACACAGGCGATTTGGCAGTCAAGATGTGGCTTTCCAATCTTGCAAAGCGAGCCTCCCAATCTGGAGGCGCAGGCACATCAGGCACTGCGTCCTCGTCCGGGTCGGAGAGGATATGCGCCCGGGGCTGTGTCGACGGCCCTGCCGACAACACAGGTGAGGAGTCGTACTCCTCGTCCACTCCACTCGGAACACGCCCCTCGGCTGCTGCTGCACCGCGCTTACTCCGCTTCGTGGCCATCGGGAGCTGAAACAAAAATTTTTGGTCAGTCCCGGTATATATATATGTCACAATATGGTTGTTTCAAACTCATTTGGACATCTATTGGTGTTAAAGAACGTGTTTATACCGTTATAAACACAGGCGTAATAAGCTAAATTTGTGCGTGGGTTGTGGGTCAAGCCCAAACCTTACGCGGGGTCGGGACCAGTGTATCGGCCCGCCCATCCCTCTGTTCCGCACACTTCTCCCACCTGTGACTACTACGTCAACAAGTTGGAGAAAATGCTACGAAACTCGGAGAAACGCCTGAAAAAGTTTTGTCTAGGGGAGTCTATAAAAGAAACCCAGGAGCATCTCCAACATTACTCTCTATTAGAGTACGAGAGAATTTCCACATGAGATAGGGCGAAACCCACATCTCTACCCATAGTCACACGGTGACCCGGGTGTTGACATAACCGCTAATGACCGGTTTGGTTCCTTCGAGAAACCCACTCGAGTGTTCTATCCTTGGTTGTTTATAACCAAATAACTCGTCCAAATTGGACCAACGAAAGTCTAAACTTTCCATAATGATGCTCTAATGCATCATAATTAAGCTAACCACAGTTTTTATTATACTTACTGCGTATTTGCTTGTATGTAGACTAATTTTGCCGGAGCAACCCAACGACACGTTATCCAGTCGTGAGTTGTATATGCTAATTGCTGGTACCGGACGTGCTTACCTCTCCCTAGCCTGAGGCTAGCCTGAGGCTGTTTACCGAGGTAAAATCTGAATATACGAGGATGAAATATTCTGCACATAGCCTTGTATCTGCAAATGCTAGGGAAATACTGTTAACAGATCTCTGTATATCTGAATATAAGAGGAGGGAATATTCCTGAGATATCTGTGTACAGAAAAACCTCTGTAACCGACCACCTTCACAGATCGACTACTATCCTATATAGATCGCTTTATTTGGGTCCTAAGAATACCATTGTAACCATATTCAAATTCACTAAACCGACCAGCTCCCTAAATGGACCACTTAAAGTCGGCCCCAAGGTCGATCGATTTAGAGAGGTTTTACTGTAGTTGAATATCATAGGGGTGAATATTCTTGACGTATATGTGTATCTGAATATCCTGGATGGGAATATTCTTGACATATCCATGTATCTGAATATTGTAGAGGGGAATATTGTGTACCTGAATATCATAGGGGAATATTCTTGACATATCTTTGTATCTGAATATCCTAGGGGGAATATTCTTGACATATCTGTGTACATGAATATCATAGGGTGAGAATATTCTTGACATATCTGTGTATCTGGATATCCTAGGAATATTCTTGACATTTCTTTGCATCTGAATATCTTAGGGGGAATATTCTTGACATATCTGTATATCTGAATATACTACGGGAAAATATTATTGACATATTTGTGTATCTGAATATACTAGGGCAAAATATTATTGACATTTCTGTGTATCTGAATATGCGAGGGAGGAATATTCTTGACATATCTGAATATATTAGAGGGTGGAATATTCTTGACATACCAATATGTAGGACACGCCATTTACCCACCACCCACCACCCACCCCGACCGCCCCGCCCCACTCCATTCCCGATCATTGTTCAGATTGTTAAGAACATCGATATGTTAGTAAAACCGTCCCTTACTTCCGGTTTTCTTTCCATGACTTCCGGTGTGGGAAACTGCGTATAAAAGAGACCCATGTTGCTTATCGGAAAGAGTAGTCTATGTGGCGGCAGCGGGTTACCTCTCAAGAAATATGTCAGAATGACCATATGTTTGACGTCCAATAGCCGATGATAAAACTGCTCTAGAGGCATCATTAAATAAAACATGCTTTCCTTTTTTCACGACTTCCGGTGGTAGCTATCCTACCCGGCATACATCACGCGGCGGGTCCTCACGGTGTCGGGGCCGGGCGGAACCACGGAACCGCAGCCCACATACGAGGCCTCATTATGGCGGACAAGCCGCGCAGCGTGTTGTTGGTCACATGACGTGGGTCAGGTGACCGCCAAGTGAAGATGGCGAGCCAGCTTAGGGATGGGGAGGGAGGGCAGATTTTTCTGGGAAGGGTGGCAGTCTATCAGTTTGTTTGTTTATTTGCTTAACGACACCCCCACCCCCTCCAGCATTAAAAAGTAGACATCAGCTATTGGGGGTCAAACTGTGGTTAAACATCTCTGAGTGAAAAATTACATTTCAAACAGGTCAAATAGAGCACAGAAATGTCTGCCAAAAGAGCATAGAGCTGTGGTAAAATCACAAGTGGTACATGATGAATAAAATTAACAGTAAAAGACTTTTCAAGTTGAAACTGGAAACTGTATTTTTGACAAAAGATAAACTAGTTTCACACAAAAATGTAATTATGAGTTGTGGATGGGATTGGAATGACTCCATCACACCCTCATTTCGAAATACATCATCTGTAACTGGTTGTAGGTGAGGACATCTCACCAAAATATGATGCACTGTCAGTATACACTGGCAGTGCTCATATTGAGGTGGATGGTCCCCAGCCAAAATAAAAATATGTGTCAAGAACGTATCACCAATATGGGAGCAACAGAGAATAACTGCGTCCCGTCTCGACCATCTGTACGAGGATTGCCAATCTCCCAAGACTGGCTTCATAGAACGAAGTCTGTTCACTCCCGCATCGTTCCATTCATCCGGCCAGTTAGACATGATGTATTTAGATGTGGTTATAATAGCCACACTGATACATTTAGATAAAAGAAAATGAGAGAATATTTTCAAACTCAATAGATTATGCAACTCTACCAAAGAAATAAGACAAACAACAGATGTGTGCCTAAAACAGGATTAATGATGTAGGCACTCATTGGGTTGGAAAATTAGGAACTGGCATAGAATCATATTTGGACAAATTAATACTAATAATGCTACTAATAATAAATCAAGAGGTTTGCTACTTACTCGTGCTTTCGTTGTTTGCTTCAGACCAATTGCAGGTTGACTTCGTGACGACTGAAATAAAAATCAAGAAGTGATTAATAAAAAAACAACCTAGAGCTGGATTTAGTGGAGCGACAACAACACAATAAAAACCCATTTCTCTAATGCAGGTTCTATGATGCAACCTACATGTGAATAATGCAGGCTCGATGGTGTAACCTATGTGTATCTAATGCAAGCTCCTCCATGCAATCTACATGTGTATAATGCAGGTTCTATGATGCAACCTACATGTGCATAATGCCGACTCATTGGTGTAACATATGTTTATCTAATGCGTGCTCCTCCATGCAATCTACATGTGGATAATGCAGGTTCTATGATGCAACCTACATGTGAATAATAGAGACTCCTTGATGTAACCTACGTGTGTCTAATGCAAGCTCCTCCATGCAATCTACATGTGGATAATGCAGGATGGTTCTATGATGCAACCTACATGTGAATAATGCAGACTCCTTGATGTAACCTATGTGTATCTAATGCAAGCTCCTCCATGCAATCTACATGTGGATAATGCAGGATCTATGATGCAACCTACATGTGTATAATGCAGACTCCTTGATGTAACCTATGTGTATCTAACGCAGGCTCCTCCATGCAATCTACATGTGGATAATGCAGGCTCTATGATGCAGCCTACATGTGTATAATGCAGACTCCTTGATGTAACCTAGGTGTAAGTAATGCAGACTCCTTTGTGCGATCTACATGTGTATAATGCAGGCTCTATGATGCAACCTACATGTGTATAATGCAGATTCCCTGATGCAACCTACATGTGTATAATGCAGGATCCATGATGCACCATACATGTGTATAATGCAGACATATAATGCAGCATAAATGTGCTCAATGCAGGCTCCCTGATGTTACCTTCATGTATCTAATGCAAGTTCCATAATGCAACCTACATACACATAATGCAGCCATAGTTATGATGCAGAATACAAGTGTCCAATATAGGCTCACTGATGTAACTCATGTGTATCTAATGCAGGCTCCTTCATGCAATCTACATGTGTATGATGCAGGCTCTATGATGCAACCTACATGTGCATAATACACCATCCATGATGCACTCTACATTTATCTTATGCAGGCTCCATGATGCGACATACATGTGTATAATGCAGGCATCTAATCCATCACACATGTGTTCAATGCAGGTTCCTGATGTAACCTACATGTATCTAATGCAAGCTCACTAATGCAGACACAAGTGTATACTAGAGGCATCTGATGGTGAATACATGTGTATAATGCAGGCTCACTGATACAACCTACATGTGTTTAATGCAGGCATCTGATGCAGCATATTTCCTATACAATCTACATGTACCTAATGCAGGCTCCTTAATGCAACCTACAAATGTATAATGCAGGATCCTGATGCAACATATAATGCAGGTTCCCTGATGCAATCTACAAATATTTAATGCAGGCTCTGTAATGCAACATACAGATGCATAATAGTAATATAGGTTCCCTGATGAATGTAAATCCACCTAATGCAGATTCCCCTGATGAGCACTACAAGTGCCTAATGCAGATTTCCTGATGCACCATACATATATCTAATGCCAGCTCTTTGGTAAACCTATATGTGCATAAAATACAGGCTCTCTGATGCAAACCTGCCCTTGCTTAAAGCTGCATAGTCCGATGAAAACATCAAATTTGCAAAGCCAAAACAATTATCTAGATTTGATTATATATCTAACTTAGATACTGATGCACTTAGTAATCATATGTCGCCACATAGAAGGGAATACTGAGTCAAATTAACAGGGCCTGCTACTGCAGAAGCTTATGTAGATAAAGGATTCACCCGGTACTCGCAGTACACGGGTGAATACCAGCCCTTTATAAAAACTGTCGAAAAAGCGGGGAAATGAAATGAGAGCATAATTTCACAATCTAAGAAGCAACATTTATTCTTTGTATATGTCTTCATATTTCCCCGCTACCATTGAGTTGAAAAATATAATAAAATATCTAGTTTAATAAGATTTAAAAGTGAAATCGATGGCGTTCTATGGTCACCATTTTGTATTTTTGCATTCTTTCACATTTCACAAACTGTGTGCCTATATATGTAGCCATTTGATCCTGGAACCACAGTTTCTAGTTCCTGTCCCATACTAAAGCTATTTTCGCCCGTATTTCCACTACTTTGTCGTTCACCCGTGTACTACAAGTACCGGGTGAATATTTTATCTAAAGCTTATGGTGTCAGAGTGTTGGCGTGCTTGCCAAAAACTAATTTGACATGTTTACACTAAAAATACCTAAGAAAATGTTAGCCGTTTAAAATATAAGTTAGATCAAACTAAAGTAAGGTAGATAGATTATAGAAATCAAATTAATATATTTATCTCAGAAAAATGACAGAAACTCACAACCATCGGACTATGCCACGTAAATCCAGCCGCACACCATCGCCAGCAGGAGGCGCCACCCTAAGACTGACCACCGGGAGAGACCAGATGGCGCCACCACCCCCATCACCCGCCACCCATGGGCCTGACCTCTGGGGGTCAACACGTGAATATTGAACATGCGGTAAAACCTGAACACTTAGAGCAGACGCTTTGGCCGAATCGGTTGGTTGGTTGGTTGTTGGAGTTTTACGTACTGGCAACATGTAAGGTCATATCAGGATGGTTACCGCCTAGTGACAGTGTGCACTCATGGTGACTTTATAGTGCTGCCCCACTGGGAAATCAGGCCGCCAGCAGCATGACTTGATATCCCGCACAGTTATATTATCCTGACACTGAGCTAACCGGTCATTGCCTTATGCTATTAAGGCTGAGTGTCAGGCTAGGAAGCGACAAGTATAAATTTTTAAGTCATTGGTCTGACTCGATCAGGGTTCGTCCCACGATCTACCAAAACGGGAGACGGATGCTCAACTCAATCGGCCATGCCGTCTGGTTAGATCAGTAGTTGTGTGAGGTTTACAGTTAGTCACGTGACATGAATCACGGGTCAGACAAAAGCTGGACAGACAATGACCCTGTCTACATTCCCACGTCGTCTGTCCTGAACCCGACATTATATATTCAGCCCCCCACCCCAGGCTGTCGAATCCAGACGCTCACACGCTGAGGACACCTGGTGCTAAGTAGACGCACTACAGCTGCGTTCAGTGTCTGTGTCGCCCCCTGGTGTCTAGAGGAGGTATCAGTCAGTGTTCAATTTGAAGTTTATCAGATTGGCTGGTACACGGCTTGTGAACAGCTGGGAAGGCAAAGGTCTCATGTTCTATAGCCGTGCTTACACGGGGAATTGTAAAACAATCTAGAGAAAGCGATTTATATGAAGCGTTTTAGTGGTGCGTTTACACAGACCGAGTTTGAAAGTGTGTCAGCACCGGGAACCAGCAGCCTTAGTGGGGAGTCTGTAGCCGGCGAGTACTGCTATTTGTTTAGTTTACATACATCGATTCACAATATGAATAACGACACCAATGTAGCAGCTACGTTAATATCGCTTAGAATTTAGGGTTAATTTAATTAAATTTCATTATTTGAGTATGTAATTCTGTTAAATATGATCGCATTCAATAGATTTCGGCCTAATCGGTCCCTAACACTGCTGGGCACCAGCGATTAGTTACAGCTGAGCCTGTAGCCGGCTAGCACCACTATTTTACACTATCGCTGCCCAGGAACCAGCTGAATAGCTTCATATAAACCACCTCGCGAGGTGGTTTACATGTACCGATTTATATGAATCGATTCAGCCCTAAAACGCCTCAGAGTCGCGTTTACACGACAAATGTGAATCGATCTAGGCAAGTCGTTTTATATGAGGCGCTTTAAATCGCCCGTGTAAACAGGGCTTATTTGTGGTGCCAGGGGAATCATATACATATATATATATAGATAGGATAAGTACTTATCTTAGTATGTATGGATAAGTACACATACTTAGTATGTATGGATAAGTACATGCCTAGCCATGAGACTATTAAACTGTTCAACCCATATTCATGTTAGTGTTTGTTTCCAGAGCATAGCCTACTTTATATATATATACAGTATAACCCCGTTAAACCAAGCTCGGTTAAACCAAACGATTGGTTAATCCAAACTTTTGTTGGCGGCCCGGCAAAATACTACCATTTATCATATAAAAAGGTTGGTTAAACCAAAGTCGGTTAATCCAAATTATCGGTTAATCCAAACAGCATTTTCGGACCTCAGGCCAATTCCGGTACAGTTAAACCAAACTGTCATGTGCTTATAAGGTCCTCTGAGACCCCACCAACTTTTTTTATATGATATATGGTAGTATTTTGAAGGGACCCTAGAAATTTGTTTGGATTAACCGATCGTTTGGTTTAACCAAACTTGGTTTAACTGAGTTATACTGTATACATGTACATAAAAAACAATAATCAAAGTATCTACATACATTGTATATTACATGTACAATACACCCTTACTCAAAGTCAAAGTCAAAGCCAAAGCTCGGTTAAACCAATGATTGGTTAATCCAAACAAATTTCTAGGGTTTCTTCAAGTTTGGTTTAACGGGGTTATACTGTGTATATATATATATATATATATATATATATATATATATATATATATATATATATATGTGCTGTATAAGCAAGTATACAAGTATAATTATCCAGAAAGCGATTAACCATAAAGTTCACACCAACTGACACTGCACAACTAATGACACTCATCTACTCAAGCAACTAGTCAGGCCTTCTGCCTCGCCTGGTGCTGCCACCTGGCTTCTTCCTCCTCGCCTGGTGCTGCCACCTGGCTTCTTCCTCCTCGCCTGGTGCTGCCACCTGGCTTCTTCCTCCTCGCCTGGTGCTGCCACCTGGCTTCTTCCTCCTCGCCTGGTGCTGCCACCTGGCTTCTTCCTCCTCGCCTGGTGCTGCCACCTGGCTTCTTCCTCCTCGCCTGGCTGCTGGTTCTGCCTCACGCCTGGACCACCCGTTCCAAATCTGCTATATAATCCGTTATGTGAACAGCCGAATGGGTTGAGTACCTGCCTCCCGTTTTGGCAGGTCGCGGGGTTTGATGGACATCTGATTAAAGGACCTGAGGGAACGACCCACGTGTCCTGATGTTCTAACACGGACCACGTGACACCCCCCACCCTCCCAACTGTTGTCCCCCGCCCCTACCCCCCCTCCGTCCCTATCCTACCCGCATCCCATTCTCTCGCCGACCTCCGACATGTGGATCCGATCACAGACCGAGTTCCTGCTCGGCCGACTTTTACGGCCACCCAGAACTGGATTGGTTGGATGTTGGAGTTTTAAGTCCTGGCAACATGTAAGGTCATATCAGGACGGACACCCACTTGTGACAGTGCGCACCCATGGTGACTTTATAGTGCTGCCCCACCGGGAGACCTGGCCACCAGCACCATGACCTGATATCCCACTCAGTCACATTATCCTGACACTGAGCCAACCAGTGTTTGCTCTATCTTAATAATGCCAAGCGCCTGGCTAGGAAGTGAGAAGTATACATTTTTAAGTCATTGGTTTCACTCGACCAAGGTTCAAACAGGAGGCGGACGTTCAACTCATTCGGCCATCCCATTTGTGAAGACTGCTAAAAACATTTGAAGAGTTCAGGTGCAAAAATTGACAAACGCTATTCTGGCCAAAATGAAACCATGACTACCCCATTTGAGCTGAAACTGTCATCATTCCGATAGTCAAATCTGTTTGTTTCGCAGAACCTAGCACATCCCCATATATAATGCATTACACGATTTGAAATTGATAGACTTTACCTGGAAAGCACAAAAGCAAATTCTATTCTACAAAAAGCAACTAAAATGGATTTGTCGGTTTTGGCGCCTGAACGGTACATTTGTTTAAAGACTACATAACCATTCCAGTGGCGAGGTGCATTGTGGGATGCGTGGAAGAAAAACAAACCCGCGAGAAGCACATGGCACATGCTAATACACTGGGTGCAGCTATGAAATGTGCTAGTTTCAGCTCATCTCAGGTCTTGTTTGAAACATAGAATACCAACTAGAAAAATATATATAATAAATTAAGATATTAATCATTTGTCCAGCATTGCCTTTACATCAATCAATATAATCAGCACATCTTATGCCATGTGCATTTAGATTTAGAGAAATCTGGGCACTCAGACTAGTGTTAGAGCCATAGCCAGAGTCAGGTTTACTTATTTTATTAATGTTTTTATTTATATCCTATGGTTAATGACATATGTAGAAATAGAAAATGAGTAGCGTTAATCAGATATTGGGTATATATTTCTCTGGAACAAGTGTCTGTTGACACATTTGGCATTTTAATATTTAGAACAAGAATTAGTAATAGTGATGTGGATATCAGCCTTAAAGTGACTGATTGTTTTGTGTGGAATTGTATGTTTCTAAGCTCAAAATGTTTAACTATGGCTAGTTTTGTCTTAGTTATATTCATCAGATCATTATATTTCATGTGTGCATACATGTTTATGCCAAATTGTTATGTATTTCTATTAATTTTGAATAAAATGGAAGTTTTGCCCTACGCATATCGGCAAACTTAATGGCTGTATGCATTTGCTTTGCTGCCAACGCCGTTTTCAGTGCATGCGCAGTCGAACGGTAATCTAGTCTATTGCGCTTAACTTTTTAAAACCGACATTTTAAAACTGGCATATGGAGGTGGCACAGTGCATTACCCTCACACCCCACCCACACCACACCCACACCCACACCAACACCCCACCCACACCGCACCCACACCCTACTCCAACCCACCCCAACTAACCTAAACCCACCCTACCCGTACACAACACCCCCATCCCACCCTACCCAACCAGACGGGATAGCCGAAGGAGTTCAGCGTCCACCTCCCGTTTTAGTAAATCGTGGGATTAGAACCCACGGGTTCGAACCCTGATCGAGTCAAACCAATGACTTACAAAACTGATACTTGGCGCTTTCTAGCCAGGTGCTCGGCATTATTAGGATAGTGCAAGGACTGGTTGGCTCAGTATCAGGATAATGTGACTGAGTGGGATATATCAGAGTATGGTTCCACGGCATAATTTCCTAGTGGGGCAGCACTATAAAGTTGCCATGAGTGCACTGTCACAAGTCAGTACCTGTCCTGATATGATCTTAGATGTTGCCAGGATGTAAAACTCTAACAACAACTATGGGCATGGCTGAATGAGTTGAGCGTCCGTCTCCTGCTTTGGGAGATCAGGGGATCCTAACACATGGGTTTGTTTGTTCGAATTCTGGTCGAGTCAAACCAATGACTTAAAAATTGATACTTGTCACTTCCTAGCCAGGCACTCGGCATTATTAGGATAGGGCAAGGACTGGTTGGCTCAGTGTCAGAATAGTATGACTGAGTGGGATATCAGGTCATGATGTTGGCAACCTGGTCTCCCTGTGGGGCAGCACTATAAAGTTGCCATGACTGTGCACTGTCACACGTCAGTACCTGTCCTGATATGACCTTAGATGTTGCTAGGACGTGCAACAACAAAGAAACAAATATGGGCACATCTGACAGCAGTAAAAGATCAGCTTCCAGTCCAGATAAAAGATTCACCCCTACTGCAAGCAGAGGTGTATGACAACCTAATCTAAATACGGGCGGAAGTTGCTTTAGTATGGAACAGGAAGTGCAATTCCTGGTTCCAGTATCAAATGGCTACTTATGTCGGCACAGAGTTGGTGAAATGGGAAAGAATGCAAAAAGACAAGATGGCGATGATAGAATGCTGTCGATTTCCCTTTTTAAAGTTCATTAACCTACATGTTTTATTATATCTTGTCAACTCAAAAGTAGCGTGTAAATATGAAAATGTGAATGAAGAATTCAAGTAACTAATACATAGCTTCTTAAGTTAAGAATTGATGTGCTAATTTCATTTACACAGCCTTTCTTTCGCCACTTTTTCTCATAGGTTGTTTTTCACCCCTACTGCATGAACCGGGTGAATCTGTTATCTACTTCACAAGTTCCAGCCGTACATCTTCAGCATCCCCCACCGGGTGCAGTGGCCGAATCGGTATAGCGCGGGCCTCGCGTGCGGGAGATAGGGAGTTTGGTTCCCGGTCGAGTCAAACCAATGGCTAACAAAATTGATACTTGTCACTACCTAGCCTGGTGCTTGGCATTAAAAGGATAGGGCAAGGACTGGTTAGCTCAGTGTCAGGATAATGTGACTGAGTGGGATATTGGGTCATGGTGAAAGTGGCCTGATTTCCAAGTGGAGCAGCACTATAAAGTCACTGTGAGTATGCACTGTCAAAAGTCGGTATGTTCCCTGATTTCACCTTAGGTGTTGCCATGACGAAAAGTGTGTGACGACATGCGCCATGTAAACACTCTCACTCAGGGGGGTGGGGGGGGGGGTCACATGTTAAGTAGATCACATTAAGTAGGTCAAACTCATTTGTGCTGGGGTGGTCACTAAACAAACAAACAAATAGGAAATCAGGCTACCAGCCTCATGACCCAATATTCCACTCAGTCACATTATCCTGTCACTGATCCTACGGTCCTTGCCCTATCATATTAAAGTTGCATAGACCAATGGTTTTGAGTTTCTCTCATTTTCTGAGCAAACATATTACGTTGTTCATTATAATCTACCTTACTTTAGTTTGAAGTGACTTTTATTTTAAATCACTAACTTTTGAGATATTTGAAATGGAAACATGCTAAATTCATTTTGGCAAGCTTGCCAAAACTCTAACACCATAGGCTTCTGCAGTAACAGGTTCTGTTAATTGACTCAGTGTCCTCTTATATGTGATGACAAATGTTTAATAAGTGCACCAGCATCTAAGTTAGATATGTAGAATCAAATCTAGATAATTGTTTTGGTTTTGAAAATGTTATGTTTTCATCTGACTATGCAGCTTTAATGCCGAGCGCCGGGCTAGGATGTGACAAGTATCAAATGTATAAGTTATTGATTTGAGTCGACCAGGATTCGAACCCATGTGTTCAATTTTATAAGTCATTGGTTTGACTCAACCGGAAACCATACTCCCGATCTCACACACGATTAGGCCGCCGCGCTCGGTTCTTATTTGGGTAAAAAAGCCGAATATCACACCACTCCCCTGCCATGGCCCAAGTGTCAGTGATTCGCTGATACCCGAGTCACACCATGGCCAGCATTCGCTTGTGACCACCTTACGACCAAAATGCCGCCGACCACCCTGCGATCGATTCGCTACATTGAATCGGTACATTGAATCAAAGTCGTGGTTGACAAGCGGTCGCCGAGCACTCAGCGACCACATCGGTGACTGCGCGCCAACGACTCACCAATGTTTAAGGAGGCTGGTTGGCGACCAGTCACCGAGCAGTCGCTGAGTGGTCACCGACCAAAATTCATGGCATGGCAGTCGCTGAACAGTCGCTGAGCAGTCGCCGAGCAGTCGCCGATGTTTAGGGGGATTGGTTGCCGAGTCGCCGACTGCTCAGCAACCAAAATTCTCACACTCGTGGCGCATGTAGTCACCGAGTGGTCGCCGCCAGGTCGCCAACCAATGGCGACCCGGCACCGACCACATAGGTCACAAAGAAGTTGCCAGTGCAGCAGCAGTAACCTCCTTACGACAAAACTTTCCGAAATGGTCGATGAGTGGTCACCGACCATTTCGTTAAATTGTGGTCGTAAGGAGGTCGTATGGTGATCGTACGGCGGTCGCGAATCGATCGCAAACGAAAGCAGCAGGCCTGGTGTGACTGAGGTATGAGACTCAGAAATTCCCTTAGAAGAGTGTTCAATTTAGCAAACTGGTAAATAATCCTCTCGTAAGTAACAGACTAAATTCTCTGCTATCAACATGAACCTTTTGTTAGCTACGAGAGAAAATTGTTTTTACACATCAAAACTCCAACACTGTAGGCTTCACGAGTAACATATTCTATTAAATTAGCTTAAGATCCCATTCTATGCAGCAACCTCGCTTTCTCTCCTGTGGGGTTTTTCCCCCTACCACCCACACCAATGGGCCCCCCTCCCCTGCCACCACCCTTAACCATCATGAACAAACCATCAACACACCAAACATCCTACACAACTATCAATCTGTTTGAACACATTGAACATTACATAAGACAGACAAAATGTCTTGTCAACTATAAACTTAACTTGTTTTATAAGAGAAAGAATGTAACCCACAATGATTGTTTGAGTTGCCCCGAGTATACATCTCCTACTCGGTGCTGCTCCCCATTTTTGCATGAACTGCAGAGACTGGTGCTGTATATTATACAGCAGGAGCCAGTCCCTTAATTCTACAGGAACGGTGCTGTGACTAATACAGCACTGACCAAACTTAGATTATTTAGAATGTCAATTCCAATCATAAGATGGCCAGAAGACCAGTGCTCCGGTGCTGACAAATGTCATATTCAGATGAATAAATGCTTTACCAAAAACAAAAAACAAAAAAAACACATGCTTAATAATTGCACTGGTATCTAAGTTGGATATGTAGAATCAGCATCCTGATATGACCTTAGATTTTGCAAGGCCGTAAAACTCCAACAACCAACTGTAGAATCAAATGTAGTATAGAAGTGTTTGAGTTTCGAAAAGTTGATGCCTTCATCGGATTGTGCTGCTTTAAGCTAAAAGAAAAGAGAAAGAAAAAAACCACACACACAACAAAACCCCTTCAGAAAAGTGCCAATGTGTCCCCACAACACCTACCAGGGCCGTTATGGTCTGCGACTTCTGCTTCCGTTTCCGGTTCCGGAATCCAAAAAGCCCAAACATGGCGGCCAGCGTCTTGCTGTGGAGACTGTTCATGGCTACTGAGCGCTGAAGACGCTGGTTTGTTAGTAACTCACTACAAACAGTGACCCCGTCCTGATATGACCTTAGATGTTGCCAGGACGTAAAACTCCAACAACCAACCAACCAACCAACAAGCAGTGACAGCTCTTTACTTCTCGTCCCGAGACAGTTCAGTTCTGTGTCGCTACCTAGCTTGGCACTCGGTATTAATAGGATAGGGCAAGGACTGGTTAGCTCAGTATCAGGATAATGTGACTGAGTGGGATATTGGGTCATGGCACTGGCGGCCTTGTCTCCCAGTGGGGCAGCAATTATAAAGTCACCATGAGTGCGGACTGTCACAGGTGGTACCCGTCATGATATGACCTTTGATGTTGCCAGGACGTAAAACTCCAAAAACCAAAAGCTAAACTCCTTGTCGTAGGGATACCGAACAGGATAATTCCCTTATGAGACGGTTCTCATAAGAACTAAGCGCTCTGCATCGTACCCGTATTACAAAAGAACACTGCAGCACAATCCGCCAATAGGAGTGTTATCCAAACAGTAGGCAGTGTGATAGACGAAGCAAAAACTCAAGCATAGAACCTGAAACAGCTGCGTAATATATTCCTTCAATCCATGTCTGATGCTAACAATACTGACTAAAAGCCTGTATCAGGATGTCTACAGCACCTTGCGTTCTCAGCTGGTCTCCCATCAAAGTACCGATGAGGCTCAACTATCAGTTCTCCATGACTGATTTGACAGATGATAACCCTGGATCAGGATATCTACAACACCTTGCGTTCTCAGCTGTTCTCCCATCCAAGTACTGATGAGGCTCAACTATCAGTTCTCCATTACTGATTTGACAGACGATAACACTGTATCAGGATGTCTACAACACCTTGCATTCCCAGCTGGTCTCCCATCAAAGTACCGATGAGGCTCAACTATCAGTTCTCCATTACTGATTTGGCAGACGATAACCCTGTATCAGGATGTTAACAGCACCTTGCATTCCCATCTGGTCTCCCATCCAAGTACCGACGAGGCTCAACTATTAGTTATCCATGACTGATTTGGCAGACTATAAGTATAACCCTGTATCAGGATGTCTACGGCACCTTGTGTCCACAGCTGGGTCGCCCGTCCAAATATGGACAAGGCTCAACGTTGCGTAACTTTGCTGATGAGATGGGAACCGTCGTTTCCAATGTGATACTGACTATACGCTCAACACTGGCGGGTGTTGCACCTCACTCCCATCTTGTGATAACTTCATCGTTCAGGATCCAGCTGCACTGGGATCCAGTTTAGAAGGTCACGTGATCGTCCTGGACAGGTCCAGGAGCGGAGTTGATTTCGTGGCGAGATTTGGTGAGACATGGTGAGACATGGTGAGACGTGGCGAGACGTGGCGAGACGTGGCGAGATGTGGCGAGATGTAGCGAGATGTAGCCAGACGTGGTGAGATGTGGTGAGATGTGGTGAGATGTGGCGAGATGTGACAAGATCTGACGTGACGCGGTGAGACGTGAGTGACAAGATGTGATGAGAAGAGGCGCGACCACGAGACTTGGCGAGATGTGGGTGTAGATGGGACGAGACGTAGCGGGACCTGGCGGGACGTGACGAGATGTGAGGGACGTGATGCGGTGAGACGTGGCGTGATGTGATGAGAAGTTGTGCGACCATAACGAGACTTGACCAGACGTAGCGAGATGTGGCGAGACGTAGCGAGATGTGGCAGAACCCAAAACCCTCACAAGACGTGACACGAGATGTGGCGAAACCTAGCAACACGTGACATGAGATGTGCCGAGATTTGACGTGACGTGGCTCTCAGTCTCACGTCACGGGTGGAGTCTGTCCAGAACTGAATCGTGCCTTACACTCTGTCACTTTCACACTACCATCAACACCCACGTGTGTGTGCGTAGGTATGTGTACGTGTGTGTACGTGTGAATGTGTGTGTGGACGTCTGCGTAAGCCTGCCCCAGCATCTACATGTGGTCGGGGCGAGTCGTGTTCTCGGTCTGTATCTGTTATGTTCGTGAGATCTCGCGGGCACTTCTCACTGGGACACACGTACACACAATGCACACCCCTTCTCCCTCCCCTCCCCCACCGCCTCCTACCCCCCGCCCCTCCTCCCTCTCCTCCCACACCCTCCTCTCCTCCTCCCACCCATCACCACTTCTTCTCTCCCGCCTCCCACGGCTCCATCTCCACTCCCGCACCTCCCCTTCCCCTCCCTCCACTTCCACTCCCTCCCCTTCCCCTCCCTCCTCCTCCCCATCCTCCCTTGTCTTCCTTCCCTCCCCCTCTACCCTCCTTCCCCTCCTCCCCACCCCACACTACCCTCCTCCCCCTTCAACCTCCTGTATCACCTCCTCTCAATACCCCCCCCCCCCCCCCCTCCGTACCGCCCGAACAAGTAACCCCTCCTGCCGGCAGTGGCGCCCCCTGCAGGCGGCCCCTGGTGGGAGTGAAGTGAACTAATCCTGGCGGTCATCCAAGTGGAGGCTCGGGCAGCTGGGCTCCGTAATGCCGGCGTCAAGATTAAACGGACCGGAACAAACTGATCCCCTCCGGGGTGTGTAGGTGTGTGTAGGTGTGTATGGGTGTGTAGGTGTGTGTGTGTGTAGGTGTAGGTGTGTGGGCGTGTAGGCGTGTGTAGGTGTGTGGGTGTGTGTAGGTGTGTGGGTGTGTAGGTGTGTGGATGTGTAGGTGTGTGTAGGTGTATGTAGGTGTGTGTATGTGTGCAGGTGTGTAGGCGTGTGTAGGTGTGTAGGTGTGTGTAGGTGTGTAGGTCTGTGTAGTGGGTAGGTGTGTAGATCTGTGTAGTGGCTAGGTGTGTGTAGTGGGTAGGTATGTGTAGGTGTGTCTTAGTGTGTATTTGTGTAGGTCTGTGTAGTGGGTAGGTGTGTAGGTGTGTGTAGGTGTTATAGGTGTGTGTAGGTCTGTGTGTTTGTGTAGGTGTGTAGGTATATGTAGGTGTGTAAGTCTGTGTAGTGGGTAGGTGTGTGTAGGTGTATGCAGGTGGGTAGGTGTGTGCAGGTGTGGGTATGTATGTGTATGTATGTAGGTGTGTGTAGGTGTATGTAGGTGTGTAGGTGTCTGTAGGTGTGTAGGTGTGTGTAGTGAGTAGGTGTGTGTAGGTGTGCAGGTGTATGCAGGTGGGTAGGTGTGTGCAGGTGTGGGTATGTATGTATGTATGTATGTAGGTGTGTGTAGGTGTATGTAGGTGTGTAGGTGTCTGTAGGTGTGTGTAGTGGGTAGGTGTGTGTAGGTGTGTAGTGTGTAAGTGTATATGTGTGTAGGTGTGTATGTCTGTGTAGGTTGGTTGGTTGTTTTACGTCCTGGCACACATGGCGGCAGAAGGTTTCCTCAAAAGAAATATGTCAGAATGACCATATGTTTGACGCTCAATAGCCGATAGTACAAATCACTGTGCTCTAAGAGACATTGTTAAATAAAACAAACTTTCCTCTATTTTTCTTAACTCCAACAACCAAGCAACTCTCACTCTATCATGGCCAGAAGTCTGACTAGTGGCTGGTTGGACACAGACTTAAAGCTGCATAGTCCGATGAAGCACCAAATTTTCAAAACCAAAGCAATTATCTCAAATTGATTCTACATATCTAACTTAGATAATCACACATTTATTAAACATGTGAAGAGTTCAGGCGCAAAAACATGTAAACGCCAATCCAAAAATGGAGATAAACATTGGAATCAAACCTACAACAAGTGATATATTCCTATTTTTTGTTCATTGCTCCATACCCATATGACCAAATGAAAAGTGGAATTATGAGATTTAATATTATTTTCATGTACAAATCTGTTATTTAAACTAGATTTTTGGATTGTCGTTTAACTGGTGTTGCGCCTGAACTCATCATGTGTTGTCACATAAAAGAGAATACTGAGGCAATTTAATAGAACCTGTTACTGCTGAAGTTTACGGTATCAGAGTTTTTGCAAGCTTGCCAAAATTAATGTAACATGTTTGCATATCTTAAAACTTAGCCATTTAAAATAGAAGTTACTTCAAACCAAAGCAAGGGAGGCTATGTCAATCAATTGAATATATTTATCTGAGAAAAGTGGTAGAAATTCAAAACCATCGGACTATGCAACTTTAAGTATTTCGAAAGTTACATTTCGCTGAGTGGCCGAATCGGTAAGAGTGCAGGCTTTCTGTTTGGAAGGTCATGAGTTTGTATCCTGGCCGAGTCAAACCAATGACTTACAAAATGTATACCCTTCGCTATCTAACCTGGCACTTGGCATTAGTAAGGCCTGGCTAACTCCGTATCAGCATAATGTGACTGAGTGGGATATTGGGTCATGGCGCCAGCGGGTTGACCTACCAGCAGGGCAGCACTATAAAGTCACCATGAGTGCATGCTGTCGCAAATCAGTACCTATCCTGATATGACCTAAGATGGTGCCAGGACGTAAAACCCCAACAACCAACCAACCTGCGATGACGTAAAACCCAAACAAACTTAGTCTAGTAGTTAGATCGGAATGAGACAGGGGGCGCCACTTTGGAACATATACCGCCATATTGCTTACATGGTGGCGCCACCTGGTGGAGACCAGCTGTAGCAGTCTGGCAGTGAGAAGCTGTTTCCCACTTGCTTTTTCGGACTCCACTTCCTGCACACCTCTTCTATCACCACTCAGACGCCGGTCTCCACTCCTGGTTTGATCTGAAAAAATATTGCAGAAGGAAGCCAGCTGGCTTTTCACCTTCTACCGCCACTACTTCATTTGTGCCTCCGGCTCGCTGTCTAGTCAACCCAGAGCAAGGAGGGGCATGGTGGCTCTTTGAGTCAACTCTCCTCACTTCTCTTTCCTCAATCCTACCCATTACTTTTTTATTCTCCCAGTCTTACTTCTCCCGATCAAAGGAGTTGTTTGCTTGGGTGGGGCCCTTTTCCTTATTCACTGCTGCTCTGTGCTCTTTGACTGCGAATCCCGTCGTTTTCCCTTCCTGCCTCACCAACGCTTCAGTGTCCAGACTCAAGTGCTTTAAATTTGTGACTCCTAGGATTTTCTACTTCTACCAAGACTGGACCGATTTATTGTTGCCGCTCCAATGCTGCAGGTTTGCGGCCTGTAATCAACACAGGCTACGAACAACCCAATGAACTGAACTGAAGCTGTTTCCGAATTAGCTTGGCGCGCCACTTGGAACGCTCAATATGAAAACGAGGCTGATATCGCGAATAAGCCGAGTGTTAATGTTGATATAATGTTTGATATGTTTCACATCCTTGTGTCCTGTGAAATGAGATGCACTGACCTCGCCAGGTGAAATGCCACATACACAGGTAGGCATGGCTAGGATGGTTGCATCAGGCAGCCCAGAGGAGTGGGACGTAGATCAGGGGCCATATGCAGGAGTCAGTGTTAGCGGGGTTTGGTGTTAGACACTATTACCGTTTAGCTATCACCGACGTCGGGAAATCTGTCAAGTCGTATGCAGGAGCACGTAACACTTTCATTATAGCTAAACGTGAATTTATTTATAGATTTGGGAAATCCCTCTGTGTCTGTACCCATATATTATGCTCAAATCTATTGAATGTGATCATATTTAACAGAATTACATACGCAATAAGTGAAATTTTATCAATTTAACCCTAAATTCGAAGCGTTATTAAGGCTACCGCCGCATTGGCGGCGATATTAATAGTTATATTTTCGAATCGACGAAGGTACAGTGAGCAAACCGCCGCCGCTGCCAGTATGGAAAGCGACGTCGATGCGGCGGCGGCGGCGATTTGTTTACTTTACGTTCGTCGATTCGATTTGACAATATTAACATCGCCGCCAATGCGGCGGCAGCGTTAATATTGCTTCGGATTTACGGTTAATTTAATGAAATCTCACTTATTGCGTATGTAATTCTGTTAAATATGATCGCATTCAATAGATTTGGCGACAACCTTACGCTAACACCGCCCGTAAACGTCATATGAAACGGGGTTAGTGTCGCGGACCTTAAACGTGTGGTGTTAGGCCTAACACTGCTCCATGCATACCAACTTTTCGGCGCTAAACCAGAAATCCCATCTAAACGCGTTTTGGCTCGCTAACACTGACTCCTGCATATGGCCCCAGGTGGTAGAGTGTTCACCTATGAAGGTGTCGGTTATCCTATCGATCCTGCGCAGTGGACCCATTTGCAGTTTGGGTTATTTTCCATTCTAACCAGTGGTCCACAACTGGTTCATCAAAGGCTGCGGTATGTGCTGTCCTGTTTGTAGGAAAGTGCATATAAAAGGCCCCTTGCTGTGTATTGGAAAGAGTAGCTTATGTGGCGGCTATGGGTTTCCTCCAAAGAATTATGTCAGAATGACCATAGGTTTGACATCCAATAGCCGATGATAAAAATCAATGCGCTCTAGAGGCGCCGTTACATAAAACAAACTTTTCATTCACAGCAGAAATACCTTACAGTAAACAACTCTATATAGCAGAGAATTCACACAGGAAGTCCCCTTTACTTAAAGTTGCACAATCCGATGGCTTTGAGCTTCTGTGAGTTTTCTTTAGATAAATATTTTAAGTTGATAATCATAAACACATTTACATCAGCTTGAAGTAACTGTCGTTTTTAATGGTTCACTTTTACGATATTTGAAATAAAAAGATGGCAAATTAACCAAGTGAAAACATGCTAATTACTTTTGGTGTGCACACAAACATTGTTGGACCTAGGCTTCAGCAGTAACAAGTTCTATTAAAGTGACTTAGTATTCCCTTTTATGTTTAATAAGGGCACCTATGTCTAAATTTTGTATATGTAGAATCAAAACTATAGCCCCGTTCATTCATGCCCTTTAAGTCAGCTCAACTAATTTGCCTTGTCTAGTTCGGTTCACATTGGCCGTGTGGAAGCGACGCTGAGGCGGATTAGGGCTGAGTCGATCCAACTAATTCGCGTCAAGTATACCATCTCGTGAGGTAGTATATATGAAGCGAACTAGCTTAAGTCGGCCCACCTTGCTTGTGTGGACGCTAGCGGTTTACTTGAAGCGGATTAACCACGTCACACTATATAATATAATTTGATCTATGAACCGGCTAGAGGTGTACAGATATTTTTTTCATAATTTATTTTTAGGTTTTCACTGGCCAACAGAAGTTTTGATCGTTCCAAAACAATACGATTCAGTCCATACATATCTAGGTCGAACCCACACTCTCTCATTGCGACATCGACTAACCGAAACTGGCGCTGGTTAGTATTGACTCGCTCATGCGCAGATATCGATTTCCGCCTTAAACCGCCCCAAGTACTGCATGTGTGGACAGGATGCCTAGTTCGCCTCCTCTAGTTCGCCTTATCTACTTCGGCCTAAAGTTGTGGGTGTGAACGGGGCTTCAGTCAGTGTTTTGGTTTAGAAAATGTTACGATTTCATCGGATTATGCAACTTTAAACTCTGGCAGAAAAGAACAATCAGCAGACGACAATTAATTTGCCAGCAGGAAAGAAAAGCAGAGGACAACAACCAGAGACAGTGGAGGGGGTTTAGCGTGGGTTACCTGGCAGGGTGAGAGGGTGAGAGGGTGAGAGGGTGAGAGGGTGAGCGGGTGAGAGGGTGAGCGGGTGCGACAGTGAGAGAGTGACAAGGTGAGAGAGCGAACGGGGGATAAAGTGGGAGAGTGAGAGGATGAGACGGAGAGAGGGTGAGAGAGAGTGGGATGGAGAGAAGGTGAGAGGGTAAGAGGGTGAGAGGGGTGAGGGTGAGAGTGTGAAGGTGAGAGAGTGTGAGGGCGAGAGTGAGAGAGGGTGAGGGTGAGAGTGAGAGAGGGTGAGGGTGAGAGTGAGAGGGTGAGATAGAGTGAGGGTGAGAGGGTGGGAGTGAGAGGGTGAGAGGGGATGAGGGTGAGAGGGTGAGGGTGATAGGTTGAGAGAATGAGGGTGAGAGGGCGAGGGTGAGAGTGTGGGAGTGAGAGTGTAAGAGAAGGTGAAAGAGGATGAGATTGTGAGAGAAGTTGAGAGGGGGTGAGGATGACAGGGTGAGAGGGTGAGAGTGAGAAAGGGTGAGAGTATTAATGGGTCAGAGGGTGAGGGTAATAGGGGTGCTTCGCCTACCTTGTCATCAGTCTGGTTAAGGTGTCACAACAAAGAATTCACCTTTAATATGAAGTTAACACCAATATGGGGAGAGGTACCTGGTGACGAGTGCGAGTTGTTCTGAGTTAAGTTGAGCCAGGTCATCAGTGAGGGGGGGGGGGTGGAAAGGGGGAGGGGGAGGAGAGAGGAGGGAGGAGGGAGGAGGGAAGGGGGAGGAGGGAGGAGGGAAGGGGGGGGAGGTAGGAGGTAGGAGGGTGGAGGGAAGGGGGTGGGGCGAGATGGAATGATTGACTAAGTCCCTACCTTAAATCGTTCGTCGTATATCTGCTGAATATATAACAGCATAAAGAGGTCATTACCAATGTGTGTCAGTGACCTGACCTACATACGGCAGCTGCACATCGCATTGCCTCACTAGGAATAAAGTGTGCATCATTACATATTAATAGTTATATAATTTGTTTGTTTATAGTTATTATATTATTATTAGGTACCGACAGTCATTTTTTATATCTTTATACAGGGCAGTTAATTAAGGTTAATCACACAGTGCTGGTTAAATGCAGAATAACACCAACAAACAGAAAGGTTCTATCTTGTTTACTTTTTAAGATATTCACATTTTAAGACCGGGTTATTTACTTGAACAAAATCTGTCTTTAACACTGAATGAAAATAAATAAAATAATACATATATGCCAAGAAAATCAAAAAAAAACTAATATAGGCTACTAACCATGCCAACCAATTATCTATCTGCTACTGAAATGCAGGCAATCAAATACCTTATCAGCGGCTACTGTGTGGTAAGATAACACCAACACTACAACTGGCCAGCATTGAAAACAAGCCTGGGTACCCGGGCTTATATGCTATGGACAGTATAAATACAGCCTCAATAAAAAAAAAATTAAATTTTAAACAAAACATGATATTGTAAAATGTGAGGATTGCATTCATGTTATGCGCTCATTGTGTAGATTTGATCGGTTTAAAACCAATGGATTTAACATCTAAGTCATTTTGCTGTCAAAATAACGAGTAAGGCTTTAGATCAAACACAGTACTTTCTGTGTATTTTAAATTTAAACACACTCCCAAATACGAGTGTTTAAAAACAAGCAATTTTTCATGATTTTCACACTTTCTTCCAGTGTTATCTAAGAACTGGCGGTACCTAATTATATGCGCTATTTGCTACATATAATTTATTACACAATGCGTTTGATATATATAATATTACTTATTATATATTACATAATATTTGATGTATAACGAATTATGCGAGTATAAAGATACGTAAGGGAATTATTATCTTTATTGCTATACTCCGTGAGAGCCAACACTGTACCGGTGGCGCCATCTGCGGTGTGTGGATGTAGACCCGTGTCACTCGCAGCGGAGGATTTGTCAAATTACAAATATAATATATTGCACGTTGCGTTTTATATGTTATATATGTGTATATGTGTCTGCCTGTGTGTGTGCATCACCGTATGTGTGTCTGACTATGTGTGTAGGATTGTATTATGTATTTATATGTAGGCATGGTATATACGTATGTATGTGTGTCTGACTATATGTGTAGGATCGTATTATGTATTTATATGTATAAATGTGTATATATGTATGTATGTATGCGTTTTTGACTATGTGTGTAGGATTGTTTTATGTATTTATATGTATACATGTGTATATATGTATGTTTGTGTGTCTGACTATGTGTGTAGGATTGTTTATGTATTTATATGTATACATGTGTATATATGTATGTATGTGTGTCTGACTATGTGTGTAGGATTGTTTTATGTATTTATATGTATGCATGTGTATATATGTATGTATGTGTGTCTGACTATGTGTGTAGGATTGTATTATGTATTTATATGTATACATGTGTATATATGTATGTATGTGCGTCTGACTATGTGTGTAGGATTGTATTATGTATTTATATGTATAAATGTGTATATATGTATGTATGTGTGTCTGACTATGTGTGTAGGAATATTATGTATTTATATGTATTCATGTGTATATATGTATGTATGTATGTCTGACTATGTGTGTAGGATTGTATTATGTATTTATATGTATGCATGTGTATATATGTATGTATGTATGTCTGACTATGTGTGTAGGATTGTTTTATGTATTTATATGTTTGCATGTGTATATATGTATGTATGTATGCGTTTTTGACTATGTGTGTAGGATTGTTTTATGTATTTATATGTATACATGTGTTTATATGTATGTTTGTGTGTCTGACTATGTGTGTAGGATTGTATTGTGTATTTATATGCATACATGTGTATGTGTGTGTGTGTGTCTGACAGTGTGTCCGACACTAACCTGTATATGTGTGCATGTGTATGTATGTACGTATGCATGTGCGTGTCTGAGTGTATATATGTGTCACTGTGTGTCACGGTGTGTCACTGACCTATATATGTTTACATATGCATGTGTCTGTATGTATGTGTGTATGTGTGTCACTGTGTGTATGTATGTGTGCATGTGTGTCACTGTGTGTCACTGTGTGTCACTGACCTATATACGTGTACATGTGCATGTATGTATGTGTGTTACTGTGTGTCTCTGTGTGTCACTGACCTATATATGTGTACATATGCATGTGTGTCTGTATGTATGTGTATGTATGTGTGTATGTGAGTCAGTGTGTGACTGACCTGCATATGTGTACTGTCCATGTATGTATATGTGTATGTTTCTGTGTATGTTTGTGTACATGTGTGTGACTGTGGGTGACTGGGTGTCACTGTGTGTCACTGACCTATATATGTGTACATCTGCATGTATGTATGTGTGTGTCACTGTATGTAACTATATGTGACTGTGTGTATCTGTGTGTGTATGTGCGTGTCACTGTGTCTCTGTGTGTCACTGACCTGCCCCCACAGCCTGCTGGTGATCCTGAAGACGCCTGTTGTGTATGTGAAGGTATGTCTGTGTGTCTGTGTGTCTCTGTGTGTCACTGTGTGTCAATGACCTGTCTCCGCAGCCTGCTGGTGCTCCTGAAGACGCCTGTATGTCTATGTATGTATGACTGTGTGTTTGTGTGTATGTTTGTGTGTCACTGTGTGTCACTGACCTGTCTCCGCAGCTGCTGCTCCTGAAGACGCCTGTATGTATGTGTATGTATGTATATGTGTCTGTGTGTATGTTTGTGTGTCTCTGTGTGTCTCTGTGTGTCTCTGTGTGTCACTGACCTGTCTCTGTAGCCTGCTGGTGCTCCTGAAGACGCCTGCTGCCGCCTGCCGGTACTCTCGGTCCAGTTGGTCGTGCTGCTGCTGGATGCGCCTGCAGTGATACGCGACCCTTAAAGGTCATCGAACACCGCAGTCTGAAAACCCCAATTATCGCCCACCTACCATGGTCTGTCCCTGAACTGAGTGGGCAACTGAACACTGAGGCCAGGAAAGCCAAGACATTTAAAGCTTGGAGAACACCACAGTCTGAAAACACCGATTATCGCCAACCTCCCATGGTCTGTCCCTGAACTGAGTGGGCAACTGAACACTGAGGCCAGAAAAGCCAAAACATTTAAAGCTCGGAGAACACCGCAGTCTGAAAACACCGATTATCGCCCACCTCCGATGGTCTGTCCCACTACTAAGTAGGGAATTGTACACTGAGGCCAGGATAGCCGAGACTTAAAGGTTGGGGAACACTGCAATCTGAAAACCCTGATTATCGCCTGCCTCCCAAGCCTAGTCCCAGTACGAAGTAGGTTAACTGAACATTTCTTTTTTTTCCAAATTTTTTCAAATTTTTATTCCAGTTGAATAACATCTTTTTTCAGCACTGAGGCGCTGGTCTTCCGGCCTTAACAATTATAGTGCATATGAACTATTTATGGATGAGACGATGCGATGGTATGAACAATATAGACAGTAGTACGTTAAAATGAGGCATTACAAATATAGTGGGGATCTTATTTAGCACATGTAGACTGGAGAATAGCCTTTTACCTTTAGACTACATCAGTGATTTGATGATCATACCTGTGAGGAGACATTAATATGACTTGCTGATACAGGTAGTCATGGATTTTGGATTATGCAAATAATGGTTGCACGACTCATTTAAATTGTCTTGGGTCAACTATAGCTTTGTCAGTAGCATATGTTTTATTGGTTTAGTCAGGTGTTATAGGCTGGTGGGTATACATACACGATAACACGGTTTGGCCTTATATGGGCATGTCCTAATTTCGCGAGAACGAGGCCACTTCCGGATATAGGTAAACAAAGCCTGATAGCCTTGAGTTTGCCGGTACGCGCAGTGCAAAACGTCAGTTTGATTCAAAACTAATAGAAATCCAGAACCCTAACTATATCAATTTAATATAATCTTTTTGGTAAATATGTTTTCTATGTGTATTCCAATCAGTTTGTTTCTAGGTGTTGTAGTTTTAGAGATATTTAACTTTTTCTGTATGAAGAATGCTGACTGCCATTGACAATGCATTGCGTTTGCCGGTACGCGCAGTGCAAAACGTAAGTTCATTAAAGATTAATAGAAATCCAGAACCCTAACCGTATCAATTTAATACAATCCTTTTCTTAAACATGTTTTCGATTTGTATTCCAATCAGCTTGTTTCTATCTGGTGTGGTTTTAGAGATATTTAACTTTTTCTCTCTGAAGATTGCTCACTGCCATTGACAATGCATTGAGTATGCCGGTACCAGCAGTGCAAAACGTCAGTTTTATTCAAAATGAATAGAAATCCAGAACCCTAACCATATCAATTTAATATAATATTTTTGGTAAACATGTTTTCTATGTGTATTCCAATCGGTTTCTTTCTAGGTGTTGTAGTTTTAGAGATATTTAACTTTTTCTGTATGAAGATTGCTCACTGCCACACTGATGATACTGCCATGTGCGTTTGTGTACCTGCAAACAGGAATTAGGTCAAGATGGCCGCCAAACCGTGTTTAGGTGTATTGGTAGGTGTTATTTCTTTTATTCTTTTTGCCAGGGGGGATTTCAGAGAGGAAGAGGGAAGGGAGTGGTTTGGGACTATGTATTTATTTCAGTTCTCAACATTTGTGGTCTATCCAGGTAGGTTTATTAATGTATGTCTATGTTGGGTACTCAACCTTTAATCTAGATTTAAATTGCAGGTACGTTGTTGCATTCCTGGTTTTGGCAGAGAGTTTGTTCCAGAGTTGGCTTCCCTGATAAATAGGTGCTCTTTTGAGTTTGTTAGTCCTTGGATAGGGAATTTTCAAGAGGTTGCCATCTGCTGCCCTAGAATTGTCAATACTTGTGTCGGTATATATTGTGTCTTGGGCTCTATTGTACATGAGTCCTAAGAGATGCCTTTTGTGCCTTGTGTCTAGTTTGTCCATTCCAGCTTTAGCATGTAGTTCTTCTGTGTGTAGATGTTGGCCTTTGTAAACTGTCCTGAGTGCCCTATTTTGTACTGTTTGAAGCTTTGCTTGTTGCTGTTTTGTGAGTAGTTCATATATTAGGTCATTATAATCAATTATTGGGAGGATCATTGTTTTGTACATAAGAAGAGCCGTTTTTTTCACTTATAAAACCCCTGATTTTTCTGAAGGTGTTCAGTTTCCTTGCCAGTGACTGATTTAATCTACTTAGTTGTTTATTCCCATTTAGAGTTGCATCCAGTTCAGTTCCCAAATATTTGTAGGTCTCTACCTCCCTTAGTGTTTCATTCCCAATCTTTATTTGGACTTCTGGGGCTTTGTCCTTCTTGTTCTTGGTGCCATAGATAACATATTCAGTTTTGATTATATTGAGAGTTAATTTGTTTTCTTTGCACCATATATTTATTCTAGCTAAATTTTCATTTGTCAATTCTGCTGCTTTTGCTAAGTTACTGTTTGATACCAGTTGGACTGCGTCATCAGCAAATAAAATGCATTTTGTTTGCCTCAGTGCTTGGGGTAAGTCGTTTATGAACAGAAGGAATAGAAGGAACATTGAGGTCAGGAAAGCCAAGGTCGGAGAACACTGAAGTCTGAAAACCCCGATTATGGCCCATCTCCCACAACTGAGTAGGTTAATTGAACATTGAGGTCAGGAAAGCATAGACTTAAATGTCAGAGAACACTGCAGTTTGAAAATTCCCATTATCGCCCACACCCACACAGCCCGCACCGCTGTTGAATGGGAATTCTAATGTTCTTTAGTGTTCCATAATTAAAACTGACAGGCTGGTTGTGATTAAATATTATGTATACCCTGAAATCTAAATTAGCCGGAAGACCAGTGACACTGTGCCAATCAAAATCATTCCGACGAATAAGATATTTACAACAAAAAATACATAAAAAGGGTTCAGGTGGAAAAAATGTGACAAATCCATTTTAGTTGTTTTCTGTAAAATAGAATTTAATTTAGTCTTGCACTTTCCAGTTAAAGACTATCGATTTCATATTGCATAGGGCATTATATACGGGATGAGTCATCAGCTTCTGCAAACAAATGGATGTGACTCTCGCAATAGCCGTGTTTACACGGGCAATTGTGAAGCGAATTAGGCAAATCGATTTATATGAAGCGATGTAGTGGCGCGTATACACGGACCCAGTTTGAAAGTGTGTCGGCGCCGGGAACCAGCAGCCTTAGTGGTGAGCCTGTAGCCGGTGAGTACTGCTATTTGTTTAGTTTACATTCGTCGATTCACAATATGAATAACGACGCCAATGTAGCGGCTACATTAATATCGCTTGGAATTTAGGGTTAATTTAATTAAATTTCATTATTTGAGTATGTAATTCTGTTAAACATGATCGCATTCAATAGATTTCGGCCTAATCGGTCCCTAACACTGCCGGGCACCAGCAATAGTTACAGCTGAGCCTGTAGCTGGCGAGCACCGCTATTTTACACTATCGCCGCCCGCGAACCGGCTGTATCGCTTCATCTATACTACCTGGGAAGGTGGTTTACATCTACCGATTTATATGAATCGATTCAGCCCTAAAACGCCTCAGTGTCACGTTTACACGACAAATGTAAATCGATCTAGGCAAGTAGTTTTATATGAAGCGTTTTAACTCGCCCGTGTAAACACGGCTAATGATGGCAGCTTCAGCTCAAATGTGGTAGTCATGGTTTCATTTTCGCCCAGATGGCGTTTGTCGGGTTTTGCGCCTGAACCCTTCAATATTATATTTACAGACGTATGTTAATGCTTCAAATAGTTAGTATCAGAGTAGGGTAGAAAACTTACCCGATATTATCTTCCAATTGTTCTGCTTCTCTGGACTGAAAGAAAGGAGTTCAGTCAGAGTTTGCGCGGATAACTAACATAGTTACAGCGCGAAACACCAGGTGGCGCCACAAAGCACAGACTGGTGCCACCTGTACTAAAACAGACAGGCTCACTGAAGTAGGTTCGTTGGTTGTTGGAGTTTTACGTCCTTGCAACATCTAAGGTCATGTCAGTTAAAGTTGCAAAGTCCGATGGTTTGGAGTTTTGGTCATTTTCTGATATAAATATACAAGGAATATAATATAGTATACGTATATAAATGGGCGGAATTAATATATCTAATAATTTAATATTAAACGGGGCTCTCAATATTTGTGTAATATTTATATTGTCCAATCGCTGGCAGGTGTCTGTGAGCCCGGGACTGCGTGATAGTGGCGCCACCGGTGGGTTCCGCCGCCTGGCCGCCATATTTCGTTAGTCTTAGCCCTGATTTCAAACTAAATATATACGGTTTGTCATTATAATCAATCATACTTTAATTTGAAGTAACTTTTATTTTACATAGCTAACCTTTGAGATATTTGAAGTGCAAACATGGCAAATTTATTTTGGCAAGGACACCAAAACTCTGACACATCTTCAATAGTAATAGGCTCTAGTAAATTCACTTATTGTGTCCTTCTATGCAGCAACAAATGCTTGATAAGGGCACCGGTGTCTAAGTTAGATATGTGGAATCAAATCTAGGTCAGTGTTTTGGTCTTGAAAATTTGATGCTTTCATCGGATTATGCACCTTTAACAATTGAAAGTTATGACTGCATGGGATATTGTGGTGTTCTCTGTGGCGGAGGGGTTAGAGTGTCTGACTTTTTTCTAGGTCGGACTCCTAATGTGAAGGTCAGTGGTTCGATTCCCTGTGCCCCCACCTCTGCCAATTTGGATTTCCACTGCTGTGTATAACTTACAGCATCATCAAAGGCCAGTTGCTCTCATACCATGTCTCTGTGGTGTGGGAGGTTAAAAATCCCTTGGGTCGGTAAAAGTGTAGGCTCGGGCTTTCTATCGACAAACTGTCTAATGGTGAAAACAAGTGTATTCAGACTTATCCATGATAGGCAGTATAAATCTTCAAGAAAAAAATAAGAAAAAATATTGAATCATAGTGTCTTTAACAAAACATCTCATCGGGGTGGCACTGCGAGTATGAGTGTGAATTGTCGCAAAGATTTGGTATGTCCTTAGATGTTGCTAGGCCGTATAACCCCATTTAGTTATTTTTTACTGTGGAAAGCGCTCCATAAGTATTGTACTTCTGCTTTCTCGTTTTTCATGTGAAACATTACTGATATAAATATCAACTTGTACGTACAATGATCATGTAGAAATAAATATATTATTATTATTATTAAAGGAAAATTTGTTTATTTAACAACGCATCTAGAGTACATTGATTTTTATCATCAGATATTAGACGTCAAACATGTGGTCATTCTGACATATTTCTTTGGAGGAAACCCATTGCCGCCACATAGGCTATTCTTTCCGATAAGCAGTAAGGGGTATTTTATATGCACTTTCCCACAGAGAGGACAGCACATACCACAGCCTTTGATGAACCAGTTGTGGACCATTGGTTAAAACTGAAAATAACTCAAACTGCAAATGTGTCCAATGAGCAGGATCGATCGTATGACCCGCACCTTCACAGGTGGACACTCTACCGCCTGAGCTACGTCCCATTCCTATTATTATTTGTGAACTCACGTTGGCATGGCGACCTCCAAGTGTCCGCTGCATGCCCAACTCCCGTGAAAGCACGTCAAGCTTCTTCTGTTCTGCGTACAGTAGGCGTGACGTCACCTGCAACGTCATGAATGCCGACAATGAGGGCGGGTGGGCGGGCAGAGCTTAGACAGAAAAAGGAGAACAATGTGTGTGTCGCTTGACATCAGCGCGTGTCTGCATTGTTTTACACAACGGCGGTTATTGGCTTGGTTGTTTGGTTGTTGGAGTTTTACGTCCTGGCATCATCTAAGGTCCTATCAGGATGGGTACCGACTTGTGACAGTGTGCACTCATGGTGACTCTTATAGTGCTGCCCCACTAGGAAATCAGGCATTTGGCAGCATGACCTGATATCCTACTCAGTCACATTATCCTGACACTGAGCTAACCAGTCCTTGTCATATCCTAATAATGCCGAGCACCAGGCTAGGAAGTGACAAGTATCAATTTTAATGTCATTGGTTTAACTCTACCGGGAACAGAACTCCTGACCTTCTGTAAAAATATACGGATTTTCGGTTCGGAATTATACATTGGCAGAGAGCATTATTATTCTCGGGCGACGGAGTGGGGAACAAGGTTATGTAACAGAGAAGCAATGGGTGCCCCACTCGCTGTGTGACATATGAGACTATGTGGAAAATATGATAACACATGGTGCCCGAGATTATGACGAGATGTTCCTATGTAAGAGACAGTTAATGTTTGGTGAACTGTTCCCTCTATGCATTAGTAAGAGTGCAAGTGGAGGGGAAAGACATTTAATAATATATATTTATCATACATTATGGACACCACCTGCAGCTGGGGTTGAGTGACAGCTGCCCCTATTAGGGCGTCGCCCCCCAGGCTGTAGAGGGTGTCTGATTGGCTGGCTGTGGGAGGCCCAGTCACCTGCACCCCTTGCACCACCTGACACCCATACCTCACTCTGATATATATGATGATACAGGTACTTCTGGCTTCAGTCTTCACTCTTGAGAGGAACTCTGAGCTAGGCACTCTAGCAGGAGACACTCTTGTCCAGGGACCCAGACACTCGGTCTGAGACTTTCTATACACAAACTAGCAGCAGCTATTCAAAAGGCACTGAGCTGTGTGCAACAACCATGGGACTCCAGTTCAATGGGCTGTAGGCACTGATTCCTATACACACTAACGAGAGTAACGAGGATCTGTGTGGACAGTAGGTAAGGAGTGAGGGTGATAGATCGCTAGTAGGTGAACAGGAGTCGATGCCAATAAAACACAACTTCTTCACTGTCAATCTTCCGTGACTTGTCTTCCCTTTCTTTCTTATGAGTTTGTTGGAGAGGGGCATCAGGTGTGAACTGACAGACAGTTGTCAGAACGCACCTGGAAAGAGTAAGTGGTATGCTGGGGCTCAGACGGCCGAGTTCCCAACATATTACACTTCGATTAGGCCACCGCTCTGCCGATTAGGCCACCGCGCCCAGTTATTGGCAGGCCCAGCTGCTAACTCATCAATATGCTCTTCCAATTACTTAAAGGGCCAGTAACACCGCCAACACAACGTTAGTTATTTACACCATTAAAGGGGCCAGTAACATGACCAACATAACGTTAGTTATTTACACTATTAAAGGGGCCAGTAACATGACCAACATAACGTTAGTTATTTACACTATTAAAGGGGCCAGTAACATGACCAACACAACGTTACCAATTTACACCATTAAAGGGGCCAGTAACATGACCAACACAAGGTTACTTATTTACACCATTAAAGGGGCCAGTAACATGACCAACACAACGTTACTTATTTACACCATTAAAGGGGCCAGTAACATGACCAACACAAGGTTACTTATTTACACCATTAAAGGGGCCAGTAACATGACCAACACAACGTTACTTATTTACACCATTAAATGGGCCAGTAACATGACCAACACAACGTTACTTATTTACACCATTAAAGGGGCCAGTAACATGACCAACACAACGTTACTTATTTACACTATTAAAGGGCCAGTAACTTGACCAACAAACAGTATATTTACACTATTAAAGGGCAACAAAACATTACTTATTTACACTATTTACGGGCAAGTAACACAACCAACACAGATTTATTTAGTTACACTATTAAAGGGCAAGTAACATGACCAACACAACTTTACTTATTTGCACTATTAAAGAGGCCGTGTACCAGACGGAATGGCCCAATGAGCTGAGAGTCTGTCTCCTGTTTGGTAGATCCTGGGATTGGAACCCACGGGTTTGAACCCTAGTCGAGTCAAACCAATGACTTAAAAATTGCTCTTGTCCCTTCCTAGCCAGGCGCTCGGCATAACCCACGGGTTTGAACCCTAGTCGAGTCAAACCAATGACTTAAAAATTGCTCTTGTCCCTTCCTAGCCAGGCGCTCGGCATTATTAGGTTATGGCAAGAACTGGTTGGCTTAGTGTCAGTCCTTGCTCTATCCTAGTAATGCCAAGCGCCAAGCTAGGAAGCGACAAGCATTAATTTTGTAAGTCATTGGTTTGACTTGACCAGGAGCCGAACAGCCGATCTGCCGCATGGAAAGCCTGCACTCTACCGATTCTGCTACCGCGTACGGTGTGAGCCGACGGTCATTCTGCATTCTCCTGCCAGAGAATAAACTCAACCCAAACCCAGTGCTAGTCTTTCTTCTCATTTCGCGAACAAACTATTTGTATATACATGTATATATATGCTGTATAAGAATTATACGAGTATAATAACCTGGAATATCCCTCCTTTCCCTTATCACTCACTGAGCTCCATGGACTGATGGAGTCTGTCCTAGTCATCTACTGCTCCAGCCTCCGCAACACCAGCTCCGATGGTGGTGCAACCACCCCTGCACACTGTAACCACCACTCAATGTACCACTGAAAAAATATATATTTGTCCATAAGCACTGTACTGACAGCTCTCAATTTAAAAAAAAGAGAAATGCAAAAATCCCCATTGGACAATGGATAGGAATGTTGCACTTCGCTGTTGATGCAGAGGCTGTGTTGATCTTCTGGTTAGGTCGAACCACTTCATTTTTATTACGGGCTCGGTGACCGAATCGGTAGAACGCGGGCCTTGTGTGCGGAAGATTGGGAGTTCGGTTCCCGGTCGAGTCAAAGCAATAACTTATCAAATTTATGCTTGTCACTTCCTATTTTGGAGCTCGGCATTAATAGGATAGGGCAAGGACTGGTTAGCTCAGTGTCAGGATAATGTGACTGGGTGGGATATCGGGGCATGGTGCCGACAGCCAGATTTCCCAGTGGGGCAGCACTATAAAGTCACCATGAGCACGCACTGTCACAAGTCGGTACCGGTCCTGATAAGACCTTAGAAGTTGCCAGGACATAAAACTCCCAACAACCATCCAACCAATCTGGTTAGGTCGAACCACATAATTGTTATTACATCGCTAATATGTCGGCGAGCTGTTAGTGCGCTGGCCCCACGTGACTACAGCTGGGTGCCCGGGTAATTAGTGAGAGTGAGCTGACGGTGATTAAACCATGGGAACAATCGAAAGAACCACATCCAGCCGTCTTCAACAAGTGTCCGCCACAGTGAATCCTGGCACAGTGAGCTATGCCACGGTGAGGTCTGTCACAGTGAGGTATGTCACAGTGAGGTCTTTCACAGTGGGGCCTGCCACACTGAGGCATGCCACAGTCAGAACAGTGAGGTATGCCACAGTCAGACCTGCCATAGTAAGGCATGTCACAGTGAGAGCTGTCAAAATGATTCCTGCCACAGTGAGGCATGCCACGGTGAGGTTTGCCACTGTGAGAGCTGTCACAATGAATCCTGCCAGAGTACGGCCTGTCACACTACGGTCTGTCACAATGAGATATCTCAAAGCAAGGCCTTCATAGTGAGGTATGCCACAGTGAGGTATGTCAGTGAAGCCTGCCACGGTGAGGCCTTCACAGTGAGGTCTGTCACAGTGAGGCCTGACACAGTGATGTATGTCACAGTGAGGTCTGCCACAGTGAGGCCTGTCATAATGAAGCATGTCACAGTGAGGCATGTCACAATGAGGCCTGCCACAATGAGGCATGTCACAATGAGGCATGTCATGGTGAAGCATGTCACAGTAACGTATGCCACAGTGAGGATTGTCACAGTGAGGTTTGTCACAGTAACGTATATCACAGTGAAGCCTACCACAGTAAGGAATGTCACAGTCAGGTCTGTCAGGCCACAGTCAGGCATTTAACAGTCAGGCCTGTCACAATCAGGTCTGTCACAGTAAAGGGAGGGTGTATGGCAGGAAAATAACAGGAACAGCGCGAAAATGTACAGCTCATAAGTAAATGTCACATCACCTCCGCATGCCACGTGGTTGCTGCTGCCTGGGGGTAGTGCTCCGCGCATGCGCGTGCACTCACAGAGAGAGAGACAATTAGACGCATGTAGTTATCCACTTAGAATACTAGTACCAGGTGTTAAGATAATGCAGGGCATTCTGGGTAAAACTCTTAATGGAGTTACATAACTCGATAACTTCGAGTTTCTGCCATATTTTTGGCGCTTGACATTAAAGCTGCATGGTCCGATGAAAAAAAAATTAAAACCAGAACAAACATCTAGATTTGATTCTAGATATTTAACTTAGATACTGGTGGACATTTGTCGCCATATAGGAGGGAATACTGAGGCAATCTAATAGAATCTATTACTGCAGAAGCCTATCATGTCAGAGTTTTGACCTGCTTGCCAACATTAATTTTACATGTTTGGACTTCAAATATTTCTAAAGTTAACAATTTAAAATATAACCTACTCCAAACTAAAGTAAGATAGATTAAAACGATCAACCTAATATATTTATCTCAGAAAATGGAGGAACGCAAAACCATTGCGCTATGCAACTTTAATAGGATAGGGCAAGAACTGGTAGAGTAGAGTAATGCCGATTGGTGTATGCCGGGCATGATAATGTTGTGCGCGGTTGCTCAGAATCAGGATAATGTGACTGAGTGGGAAATCGGGTCATGATGCCAGCGCCCTGGTATCCCAATACTATAAAGTCGCCATGAGTGAGCACTATGACAAGTCGGTACCCATCCTGATATGACCCTAGATGCTGTAAGGATGTAAGACCCCAACAAACAAACAAAACAAACCGATGTTATTGGTTACATATTTGCCCATCGTTGTTTACCTTTAATTTCCCCTTATTGATTGCCGACTGTTAGCTGTAGACCGTCACCATAGAGAAGCACACACAACACATCACAACAAAGCCTTACCCCCTCCCCCCTCCCCCCTCTCACCCTCCTACCACCCCCACCCACCATCCCCACACTACACCTGTCGCAGGTACCACCAGACGGGCTGGGCGAATGAGTTGAGCATCCGTCTTCTGTTGTGGTAGATCATGGGTTCGAACCCTAGTCGAGTCAAACCAATGACTTGCAAATTTATACTTGTCGCTACCTAGCCTGGCGCTCGGCATTGATCAGGATAGGACAAGGAGCGGTGGAATGAGGAAGAACAATTGTCCGCGATTGAAATTTCCCCTGCTTAATCAACTAATGTACAACAACAACGATTCAGTTGTTATGTTGTATCCTACTCTATGATGACCTCACCCCTTATTGGGACCAGTAGCGCCACCACCGGCCCAAAGCCGAACCATTGGCGTGGAAACACTGTCACTGTCACCCGCGGCAAATACAGTGTATGGTCCGATGGTTTTGAATTTCTCTCATTTTTCTGAGATAAATATATTTAATTGATTGTCAGAATCTACCTTACTTGAGTCTGAAGTAATTTTTATTTTAAATGGCTAAATTTTGAGATATTTCAAGTGTAAACATGTCAAATTGGTTTTGGCAAGGGTGCCAAAACTCTGACACCATAGGTTTAACAGGTGTTGTGGTTTTAGAGATATTTGACTTTTTCTGTATGAAGATTGCTCACGGCCATTGACAATGCACTGAGTTTGGCGCTACGCCCAGTGCAAAATGTTTATTTTATTCAAAATTAATAGAAATGCAGAACCCTAACCTTACAAATTTAATATAATCTATTCGTTGTATGTTTTCTATATGTATACCAAGCGGTTTGTCTCTAGGTGGTGTGGTTTGGGAGATATTTGACTTCTTCTGTATGAAGATTGCTCACGGCCATTGACAATGCACTGAGTTTGGCGCTACGCCCAGTGCAAAATGTTTATTTTATTCAAAATTAATAGAAATGCAGAACCCTAACCTCATAAATTTAATATAATCTATTCGTTGTATGTTTTCTATATGTATACCAAGCGGTTTGTCTGTAGGTGTTGTGGTTTTAGAGATATTTGACATCTTCTGTATGAAGATTGCTCATAGCCATTGGGTTTGCAGTGTGACAGTGTGCCGAATAGGCCCACTCGTTCAGTGGCGACGCGAACGGCAGGAATTTGAACTAAAAAGTCAGAGGTCCCCCATTGCCCCAGTATTCCTTCTGCGTGGAATACTGAGGCAATTTAATAGAACTTGTTACTGCAGAAGCATAATGGTGTGAGACTTTTGGCATGCTTACTAACAACGATTTTGCAGGGTTGTACTTCAAACATCTCAAAAGTTAGCCATTTAAAATCAAACTTATTACAGAATGAAGTAAGGTAGATTCTGACAAACAACTGAACATATTTATCTCAGAAAAAAAAATGGCAAAAACTCAAAACCATCGGACTATGCCGCTTTTATTTAACATGTGTATTATAATTTTTTTTTTTTTTTAATAGCGCCCGTCCTGATATGACCTTAGATGTTGCTAGGACGTAAAACAACAACAAACAAACAAACATTTATTTTTAATACAAAGAAAAGAATTTTGTAAATAACTATCCCTCACTTAAAACAGGGGCTTTATCTCCCAGCAACATATAAGGTTATACTATTACAGGTACCGACTTGGGGCAGTGCACACTCATGGCGACTTTATAGTGCTGCCCACTGAGAGATGGGACCGCCGATACCATGTGCCTGTACCCCACTCAGTCACATTATCTTGATACAGGTCAACCCTGTTAAACCAAGCTTGGTTAAACCAAACGATCGGTTAATCCAAACTTTTTTCGCCGGCCTGGCAAAATACTACCATTCATCATATAAACAAGTTGGTTAAACCAAAGTCGGTTAATCCAAATTATCGGTTAATCCAAACAGAATTTCAGGCCCCAGGCCACTTCCGGTACAGCTAAACCAAACTTTCATGTGGTTATAAGATCATCAGAGACCCTACCAACTTTGTTATATGATAAATGGTAGTATTTTGAAGGGCACCTAGAAATTTGTTTGCATTAACCGATCGTTTGGTTTAACCTAGCTTGGTTTAGCAGGGTTATACTGTATGTACATAAAAAAACAATAATCAAAGTGTCCACATACATTGTCTATTACATGTGTAATACACTCTTACTCAAAGTCAAAGTCAAAGCCAAAGCTCGGTTAAACCAATGATCAGTTAATCCAAACACATTTCTACTGTCCATTCAAGTTTGGTTTAACGGGGTTATACTGTACTGGGCAAACCAATCCCTTCCCTAGCCAGGCTAGGCAGTGACAAGTATCAATTTTGTAAGTCATTGGTTTGACTCGGCTTGATTTCGAACCCATGACCTTCCTCAGGGGAAGCCAATGAGCGCTATTACCGATTTGACCGGTGCTAAGAACTGATCTATTCAAGTGGATAAAATTCAATTACCAACCAAAGAGAGGTCCATACACAGTTCCATTAATGTGTTAATATATACACCATTCTCCATCACTCATCGCCGGTTCATACTCATCAGTAACATAATTTGTGTAAACAACTGCCAGCAGTTACCACTGGATGGATGTTGGAGTTTTACATCCAGGCAATATCTAAGGTCATATCAGGATGGGTACCGACTTGTGACCGTACACAGTCATAGCGACTTTATAGTGCTTCCCCACTGGAACACCAGACCACCAGCACCGTGCCCTGAAATCTGACTCCGTCACATTAGCCTGACACTGAGCCAACTAGTCCTTGCCCTATCCTAATAATGCCGAGCGCCTGGCTAAGAACCGACAAGTATACATTTTTAAGACATTGGGTTTCACTCGACCAGGGTTTTGATCCCATGATCTACCAAATCGGGAGACGGGTGCTCAACTCATTCAGCCATCCCGTCTGGTTTTACCACCAGAAGACCAGTACGTCAGTGCTGATGAATGTGTTATTCTGAAGGATAAAAAAATGTTACCTCCCCCCCCCCTCCCCCACAAATCTTTTTTTTATATAGCCCCAAAACCCACCCACCTTGGAATAGACCAATTTGGTCGTTGCAGCTGCTGTTACAGATTTCTATCGATGGTATGTTAGTGCCGTACCCCTCTGGGTTGGCGTCCATTGATCCGTGTTAATAATTAATGCGTCCTGACCTACTTAACCACAGTCAATAATAATCTGGTTCTAAATGTTGAAAGACTGGACAGGATGATCAAATCGGTAAGAACGCTGGCTGGCTTCCCATAGCCCATTGCATATATGTGCTTTAAAAAATAAATAGACACAGAACAAAAGATATTAAGCGGAAAGTGAGTGGCGATTTGTTAGTGCAGCAGGATCTCTGAGGCATCGCCCAGATTGTGGGTTGTCGATCACGTGACCAGAGCCGGTGTCGCAGTTTGAGCGCCCTCCAGTTTCAGCTGACTGCGTACACTCAAACTCAAGGCATTGTCAATGGTCGTGAGCAATCTGCATACAGAAAATATAGAAGTGAAATATCTCTAAAAGCACACCACCTAGAAACAAATCGCTTGGTACACATATAGAAAACATCTTTACCAAAAACATTATATTAAATTCATAAAGTTAGTGACGATGCTGTTAGATTTTGATGCATGCACATGAAACTGACAGTCAGCTGAAACTGGCAGGGTGCTCAAACTGCGACACCGGGCTACGCATCTGTGTGTGCTTAGGTGGGGTTCTGAGTGTGTGGGCGTGTGTGTCGGTGTGTGTGGGTACGTGGGTGTGTTTATGTGGGGTTATGGGTGTGTGGGGGTCTGTGTGGGTGGGTGTGTGTGGGTGTGTGTAGGTACGTGTGTGTGCTTAGATGGAGTTGTGGGTGAGTGGGCGTGTGTGAGTGTTTGTTTGTTTGTTGTTGTTTTACATCCGAGCAACATCTAAGGTAATATCAGGACGGGGGGTGTGTGAGTGTAGACACGTGGCAGTGTGGGTGTGTGCGTGTACGTGTGTAGGTGTGTGTGTGGGTGTAGGTATGTGGGTGTGTGATTGTATGAGTGTAGGTACGTGGGTGGGTGGGTGCGTGAGTGTGTGAATGTAGGTATGTGGGTGTGTGAGTGTAGGGATGTAGGTGTGTGGGTGTAAGTACATGGGTATGTGGGTGTGAGTGTAGGTATGTGGGTGCGTGGGTGTGTGAGTGTGTGAGTGTAGGCATGTGGGTATGTGGGTGTGTGGGTGATGGTGTGGGCATGTGTGAGTGTAGGTACATGGGTGTGTGTGAGTGTAGGTACATGGGTGTGTGGGTATGTGCATGTGTGAGTACGTGGGTGTGTGGATGTGTGAGTGTAGGTAAGTGTATGTGAGTCTAGGTACGTGGGTGTGTGGGTAGGTGGGTGTGTGGGTAGGTGGGTGTGTGGGTGGATGGGTGTGTGAGTGTGTGGATTCGGACATATGGAAGCACTTCTCTGTGTTTATATGCTTTTCCTTTTTTTTGCGGCATTCACATTTACATGCCGCATACCGCGTAGGCATATATGGAATCTTAGCTTTATGTTTTTTTTGGTTTTTTTAGAACCCAAGGGTACGAGTAGTTAACGGTAAGGACTCACTGAGCAAAGTCCGCCTTGTTACACCGGGTGCAGTGGCCGAATCGGTAGAGCGCAAGCCGCCCGTGCGGGAGATCGGGAGTTCGATTCCCGGTCGAGTCAAACCAATGACTTACAAAATTGATACTTGTTGCTTCCTAGCCTGACGCTCAGTATTAATAGGATAGGGCAAGTACTGGTTAGCTTAGTGTCGGGATAATGTGACCTGAGTGGGATATCAGGTCATGGTGCTGGTGGCCTGGTCTCCCTAGTAGGGCAGCACTATAAAGTCCCCCTGAGGGTGCACTGTCACAACTCGGTGCCCGACCTTAGACGTGAAATTCCAACAACAAACCAACCTACAATGCTGCCCCACTGGGGAGACCAGGCCGCCGGCACCATGACCCGATATCCCACTCAGCCACATTATCCTGATATTGTGATAGCCTACTGAGTAAACCAGGGGTTGCCTTATCCTATTAATGCCAAGCACCAGGCTAGGCAGCACCAAATGTCAATTTTCTAAGTCATTGATTCATTGATTTGAGTCGGTCGGGGTTTGAACCCACGACCTCCCATATTGGAAGCCAGTCAGAGATCTTACCAATTGGGCCATCCCGTCCGGTGCGTCCAGGGACGCAGCTATTATTTCTTGTACCTTCCGACACGCATGCGCGCCCGCAGACCCCCCCCCCCTCCACCACCCCTCCTCCTTCCCTCCACACACACATCCCAGACTCTGTGGCCGAATTGGTAGAGCGTGGGCCTCGCGTGGGGGAAATCAAGAGTTTGTTTCCTGGTTGAGTCAAACCAATGACTTACCAAATTTATACTTTTTTTTGTGTAAATATAGTTTATTCATTGAATAAAGTCTTTTGTCAGTGCCGTGGCACTGGTCTTCCAGCCATGTGACAATACAGTTATTTACAATATATGCAGCTAGCCCAAATCAGCTGAAATAACAATATCAAACATTCAAAGACTTACATATGGTATAGTTTGACAAATCACATACAAAAATAGCAGTTATATGTTGTATTCCTACACACTTGATACATACATGTGTATTGATTAGACCTTTACATTACGGAGTGGTTAGGTGCATAGTTTTCCTTCATAGGTTTGTATGCCTACTATGTTGTGAATTGCAAAACTATCATGTTGTTGGAGTTAACATTTTGAGATGGAGTGAGTGTTAGTAGAATGGTTTGTTTATTCTGTTAGATAGAGTGTGGTTAGCTTATAGGGTTATGCTTAAAAGGTTAATACCTCAGGTGTGTTTTTTGACTACATGAAGTAGTTTGAGTAAGTAGGTTGTTAGTAATGATGGGATAAACAATGCTTGGAGGATTGTATGTTTCAGTCATTTAGTAGTCTAGTACAGACTTTATTAGTGTCTATGTTTGTACAAAGACCCCATAATACCAAGACAGCTCACCCAGCCTGTACTGTGTAATCAAAATGATCAAACCCACCACGTGGTGCGCTGGCTGTTCCCCAAGCTAAACAGATGCCACAATATATGCACAAATGTATATATATGAATGTGAAAGCTGTGTGACGATGGCGACGATGATGTGTGCCTGTTCATAGCAATCCGATATTGATGTGTATTCACGCTTACCCGCCTCATGCATGATATAACCGTATGTGTTTACATGTGAAACACCAACCAGCAGCTGGGTCAATCAAACCCACCACAAGGTGGCACCGCAAAATTTACATCACATGGGAGAGATAGGGAGTGAGCCGTCCCAGTACCATAGGGCCCCCGGTCTATAGCAATACTACCAGACTGACACACCTTTCCGAATTTGCTGGGAAAATAATTTGTACGGTGGATAACTTGGTTTGTTGGCAGCAGGCAAAGGAGGCACCTGTCATTATTAGGATAGGGCAAGGACTGGTTAGCTCAGTGTCAGGATAATGTGACTGAGTGGGATATCAGGTCAACTGTAAAGTTGCCATGAGTGTGCACTGTCACAAGTCAGTACCCATCCTGATATGACCTTAGATGTTGATAGGATGCAAAACCCCAACAAACACACACACCCTCCGATGATATAAATCTATGTACACTGGCTTGGTTAATACCAAAGGTCATAACTTAGTGTACAGCCATAGCTTGATAACTAATTATGTTTATTCTGCTACAACACGCCTACCCGCTCAATTAATCACGCGAATATCGGGAAAAGAATTTGTACGTGGGTGTGTACAAGATGGATGCCCCAACGACGTGCCTTTAAAGTTGAATAGTCCAATGGCTTTGCGTTTCTGTCATTTTCTGAGATAAATATATTCATTATAATCTACATTACTTTAGTTTCAGGCAAATTCCTTTTAAATGGCTAACATTGGAGATATTTGAGGTGCAAACATGCCAAATTAATGTTGGCAAGCATGCCAAAACTCTTCTGCCATAGGCTTAAGCAGCAACATGTTCAATTAAATTGACTCAGTATTCCTTTCTATGTGGCCACACATGCTTACTTAATAAGTGAATCAGTATATATGGCCCTGTCACACTATGACGTAACGACGTCAATGTAGGGAGAACGTGAAGAACGTTGAACTTCTCGGCGTAGTATGCAAATTTGGGCACAAGTTGAAAGTGGATGCAGCGTAGTGGACGAGAGCATAACGTCGGTAAAGCGTAGTGATACCGTCATTCAACGAAAGAGGACAACGTAATGATGCTCACGGAACGTTATGAACGTTATTCCATCGCCAGAACTATGTTGCTTTACATTACATTATGTTACTTATGTCATTAAACAAACGTTGGCGAAACGCTGAACGTACGTTCTCCTGATGTTCTCCTGATGTTCTCCTGATGTTCTCCTGACGTTCTCCTGACTTTCCCATTACGCCGCATGGACGTTTCCACCGGCTTTAATGTGGGTCAACGAGTGGAACATAGTGGAACGTAGTGAGGAACGTTTGCCTAATGTCCGTTTAACGTCATTGACATTCGCTGAACGTGAACAGAACGTACGGCAAACGTAAACCCTTACGTTCGAGCTACGTCAACATTTTTGAACATGTCCAAAACCTCGACATAACTTGACATAACTCGACGTAATGTGACGTAGCTCGACGTCAGTCTAACGTCATTTTGACGTCATCATAACATAATCCAACGTACATCAACGTAATGACGAAAAATCACCACGTTAGGCTCACGTTCGCTCATTACATCATAGTGTGACAGGGGTATTAGTGAGATATGTGGCATCAAATCTAGATATTATTAGTGTTGGTGTTGAGAATTTGATGCTTTTATCGGCCGGATACTTCAACAGTTAGTTGCTGTGTACCAGTGGATCACACGTGTGTATGTTTCCGTCCGCTCCCTCTCCTTTCTACTCTCTCCCTCCGCTCTCCTCTCTCCCTCCCCTCTCTCCCTCCCCTCCCCTCTGTTCATCCCCTCTCCCTTCTCCCCATTCTCTGTCACTGTTCGTCTCTCCTTCTATCCCTCCTCCCCTCTGCTCTCTCCCTCCCTCCCCTCTCTCCCTCTCCTCTCTCCCACCCCCTCTCCCTTCTCCCCATTCTCTCTGTTCGTCTCTCCTTCTATCCCTCCTTCTACCTCTCCTTTCTCCTCTACATCTCCTCTCTTAATCTCATCTCTACTCTCTCATTTCTGACTACCTCCTCCTCCTCTATCCCTCCCCTCTCCTCTCTCCCTCCCCTCTTTCCCTCTCCTCTCGCCCTTTCCTCTCCTCTCTCCCATCCCTCTCTCCCTCCCCTCTCTCCCTCCACTCTCTCCCTCCACTCTCCTCTCTCCATCCCCTCTCCTCTCTCCCTTCTTCCCATTCTCTGTCACTGTTTGTCTCTCCTTCTATCCTTCCTCCTACCTCTCCTTTCTCCTCTACATCTCCTCTCCCAATGTCATCTCTACTCTCTCACTTCTGACCTCTCTCCTCCCTCCTCAATACCACACCTCTCCTCTCTAACCTCTCGTCTCTCACCTCTCCTCTCTCACCTCACCTCTGCTCTCACACACTTCCCTCCGCTCCCGCACCTTCTCCCCATCTCTCCGTGTCCCTCTCTTTTCTCATCTCTCTCTTCCTTCTCTCTCCTCTCTCCTTCCTCTCCCCTCTCTTCCTTCACCCTCCTTCCTCTCCCCTCTCTTCCTCCTCTCTTCTCTCTCCCTCTCTTACTTCACTACCCTCTCTTCGTCCGCTTTCCCCTCTTCTCTCCCCATCCTTCACATCTTATCTTATCTCATCTCTCCACTCTCTCCTCTCTGCTCCCTCCTCACTCTCCTCTTCGTGTCTCTCCCCTCTCTACCCCATCTTCTCTCCCTTCTCCTCTCTACCCCCTCCCTTCTCTCTTTCCTCCATTCCCTCTGTCAACTTCATATCTTCCCTGGCCCTGAACTCCCTCTCTCTTCCCTTCCCTATCTAGCCACTTCCCTTCATTCTCCCATCCCCTTCCATCCCCTTCCATCCCCCCCCATCCCCTCCCATCCCCTCCCATCCCCTCCTTCTCCCCTCCCTCTCTCCTCCCCCTCCCCTCCTCCCATCCCCTCCCCGCCTCCACTCCCCTCCCTCTCTCCTCCCCCTCCCCTCCTCCCCTCCCCTCTCCTCCCCTCCCTCTCCCTCCCCTCCCTCTCCTATCTCTCCCCCCCTCCTCCCCTCCCTCTCTCCCCCCTCCCTCCTCCCTCTCCCCTCCCCTCCCCTCCCTCTCCCCTTCCCTCTCTCCTCCCTCCCCTCCCTCTCACATCCCTTCCCCGCCTCCCCTCCCTCTCCCCTCCCCCCTCCCTCCCTCCCTCCTCCCCTCTCCTCCCCTCCCCCTCCCTCTCCTCCCCTCCCCTCCTCCTCCCCTCCTCCCTCCCCTCCCTCTCCTCCCCCTCCCCCCCTCCCCCTCCCTCTCCCCTCCCCTCCCTCTCCCCTCTCTCCTCTCCCCTCCTCCCTCTCCTCTCCCTCCCTCTCCTCCCCTCCTCTCCCCCTCCCTCTCCCATCTCCTCCCCTCCCCCCTCTCCCCTCCCTCTCCCATCTCCTCCCCTCTCGCCCTCCGCTCCTTCTCCTATCTCCTCCCCTCTTCCCCATCCCCTCCTTCTCCCATCTCCTCCCCTCTTCCCCCTCCCCTCCCTCTCCCATCTCCTCCCCTCTTCGCCCTCCCCCTCCTTCTCCCCTCTCCTCCCCCCCTTCCCCATCCCCTCCCTCTCCCATCTCCTCTCGTCTTCCCCCTCCCCTCCCTCACCCATCTCATCCCCTGTTCCCCTTCCCTCCCTCTCCATCTCTCCTCTTCCCCTCCCTCCTCTCCATCTCCTCCCCTCTTCGCCCTGCCCTCCTTCTTCCATCTCCTCCTCTTTTCCCCCTCCCCTCACACCCCCCCTCTTCCCCCTCCCCTCCCTCTCCCATCTCCTCCCCTCTCCACCCTCCCCTCCCTCTCCCATCTCCCCCCCTCTTCCCCCTTCCCTCCCTCTCCCATCTCCTCCCCTCCCTACCCACCTCTCTCCGCTTCCCGGTGAGTACGTACGCACAGCCCACGTCCTACAACCTTACAGGGCTTACAAGTTCCATTAGTTCCAACAAAGAGTCAAAGTTACCGGATTATGTGACGCTAGGCGTACAACCTGTGCGTCTGTATCCAGCTGGTTCAGTGTCAGCTGCCAGCTGACTATGATGACCCCCACCGTCCCCCACACCCGCACCCACATACAGGGTGGTCGCCTCTCAAGTCGGTGGGTGATCTGTCTTTATGTCTCCCCCCCCCCCGCACTCCCCTATTTGTGGTGGGTAATTTACGAGGGATACATTATTTACAATGAAAGTTTGATTTTTTTGGGGGGAGGGGGGGGGGAGTTTTCAGTCGCATTGGTCTGCTGAAGGCTGCAAATCTGCAGCACTGTATGGGCACTGCTGAAAGCGGTCCCATATGGTCGAGACTTGGCTTCCAATGGGTAGTGGTCAGAGAAATTTGGGGCGGGCATGGGGGGGGAGGAAGGAAAAAGGCAGCCCAAGAGCCCAACCACAGTCCTCTGAGAGTGCCGGGTGAGGCTGGGTGGTTGGTGTAGTTTTACGCCCCAGTAAGATCCTTGGCCATACCAGGACGTGCACCGCCTTGTGACAGCGCGCACTCATGGCAACTTTATAGTGCTGCCCCACTTAGAAATCAGGCCACCAGCACCATGACCTGATGTCCCACACAGTCACATTATCCTAACACTGTGTGCCCAGTCCCTATCCTGACCTCATAACGCCAAGCGCAGAGCAGCAACAGGTACATATTTTATAAGTCATTGGTTTGACTCGACCAGGATCCAAACTTCAGTCCCTCCAGATTCACTGGTATGTACAGTCAGACCGGCCAAGGCCAGATGAAGAAGGAAAGTGAGGATGGGATGAGTTAGGCAGTGGGTGGGGTTACCTGTTGTTAGTGAAAATTAGTGGTTAGTTGGTAGTGGTATCAAGTCAGGTATGGGGACGAGGTGAGGCCTGCTAGTCCGCGGTGTGAGGGTCTGGGCGACCGACACCATTGATGATATCTGCGTTCTGGCGGTAGAAGCGAGTGAGTTGGCGGTCAGAGACCTCCATGAAGTCACTGATGACAGATCTGTTGACAGCACCACATGAGGCAAGTATGTGGGCCACATTGAAGATCTTAGTGCCACAGGGACAGTGCTGGAGGTTGGGGACATCAACTCAACGGCGGTAGGGTGATGGTGACTTGGGTAGAAGCAGGAAGGCCGACTAGATGGGGGATATTAGTTCTGACCAGGGTGTACCAGAGCCAGCTATTGAATAATGCTTCTGTACTTGTTCCTTCTGTGTGGCATGTTCCCAGAGTTTGGTGGTGGCTTGAGAAGCGGCAGTGGTCAGTTTGGTGATGGAGGGAGGGATGGATGTCTCCATGTCTGCTCGGTTGGCACCAGTTAGAGTGGCACAGTCGGCCTGGTCATTACCATAGAGTCCTATATGGGAGGGGACCCATAGCAGGACTGTGTTGAGGTGTGCCTGATGTCTGGTCAAGATTATAATCTGGATCATGTCGGCAAGGGAGTGTCAGGCATTTAGGTGGGCGATCTCTTTGATGGCATTCAGAGAGTTGGTAATGATGATGGCACTTGAGTTATGGAGGTCTTCGAGGGCCAAGTGAATGGCGGCGAGTTCAGTATGGAGAGTGGAAGCAAAGTCTGACACCCTGATGGTGTTCTTTGTTTTGGAGAAGGGGATGAAGATTCCGGCTCCGGCTCTACCTGATGTTGTGTTAAGGGAGCCATCGGTGTAGACCATCTTAGCGAGGGGGAAGTCCGCCGTCGCCTGAGTTATGGCCTCGAGAGCCAGGGAGTGGAGTTCTAGGGTTGTGTAAACCGCCTTGGCAGCAACTAGGTTGGTGGTTCGGGTTTCCAGTGGAATGGAAAACCATGGTGGATTGTGGGGGCTCAGGGCAGAGTCTGCAATGTGGAGTCTGTGGGAGTCCTTGAGGGTGGTGATGGTGTCCTTGAGGTGGTAGGAGATGTGAGGGTGACCGCGGGTCCCATCTCGGAGGTTGGCCGTGGCTCTGCGGATTGTTGATGAAAGGCCTGAGGAGAGGGTTCTTGTGAGGTGGGTGGTTAGAAGTTGTTTGCCTCAGAGGTGGAGGGGAGGGAGACCGGATTCAAGAAGGAGGACCTCAATCCTGGTGGTGCTGGGAACACGGAGGACAAGCCTAGCAGCCCGGTGTTGGATGTTCTCAAGTTTCCGGAACTCATTTAGGAAGATCTTGTTCTTGGGTAGTCGAGTTTGGGGGTTGTCAAGCCCAAGGGCTGTGAGAGCGAGTGTGGGCACGGTGTAGTGGAAGAGGGAGTGGACTGCCTGGTGGTAGAACAGTGTGAGTACACTGTCCGGGGCACCCCATGAGAAGCCAGAGATCCTCTTCATGAGGAGGAGTCTGTTGGTCATTCTGGTGGCCAAGTTTCAGCAGAGGGCTCTCATGTTCAGGTCTCGGTCTAGACGGATACCTAGGTAGTCAAATGTGGAGACCGATTCGATAGGGGATCCATCTAAGTAGAGGGAGTGAAGTGGTTGACCTCTGAACATGTGCATGATCTTGGTCTTGGTAGGGGTGAACGTTTGATGTCGTCTGCATGCGATTAATGAAGTAGTGACGTCATCAGACTCCAATGGTGCACGGTGTGGGTAGCACGGGTTAAAGGAGTGGGAGGGGCGGGAAGGGAGGAGGGGAGGGGGAGAGGGAGGGGGAGGAGGGGGCCTCTAGCGGTGTACTGTGTAGGGAGCACTCAGCACTGACTAAAGGAGAGGCGGAAAGGGGATGGGGGAGGATAGGGGTGAGGGGAGAGGGGTATGGGGGGGGGAAGGGAGGGAAGACGGAGGTGGGAGTGGGAAGGAGGGGAGGGGAGGGGAGACGGGAGGGGAGAAAGGACGGGTAGGGGAGGGGGAGGGGGGAGGGGATAGGGAGGGGAAAAGGATGGGATGGGGGGGAGGGGATGGGTAGGTGAGGGGTAGGGGATGGGGAGGGAAATGGATGGGAGGGTAGGTGATGGCGGAGGGGGCAGGAAGAGGGAGGAGATGGGGAGTGGGAGGAGAGTGGAGGGGGATAGGGGAGTGGGAGGGGAAGGGGAGGAGAGGTTAAGGGGGTGGTGGAAAGGGACGGTAGGGAAGGGGAGGGGAGGAAGGGGGAGGGGGAAAGGGATGGAAGGGGAGGGTGTTACGTATGGATTGAAGACATTGAAACTGCCATGTAAGTAATGAAAGTGGCATGCCGCCACAACTGAAAGGATAATATAAAGCTGTCAGGGTTCCGGACCTCTCAAGGGGGAGGGGGAAGAGGGGAAGGTGGAGGTGGCGGGGAAGGGAGACAGGGAGGTGAGGGGGAGGGAGGGAGAGGGGGAGGGAAGAAGGGGGTGGGAGGGGGAGGGAAGGGGAGAGAAACGGAGAGGGGGAGGTGAGTGGAGGGGAGAGGGGGAGGAAAGGGGGGAAGGGAAGGGAAGAGGAGGGGCGGGGAGGGCACCCATCTTCCTACCACCCACCCCCCTTCCCCACCTGCTCCCACCTCCACCTTCCTCCCCTTGCCTTCCTTTTCCTCCCGCCTCTCCACCTTCTCTCATCTCGCCTCTTCTCACCATCCTCTACCTTCCACACATCCTTCCCCCTCCCCCCACCTCTACCCCCCTTCCCACCAACTCCCACATCCCCACCTCCTCCTACCTCTCCACCTCCCTACCACTCCCCACCTCCTCACCTCCCCACCTCCTCCCACCATCCCACCTCCCCAACGCCTCCTCCCACCCACCCCCGTCTCCCCCCCCCCTCACTTCCACCCGGCTCCTTCCACCTCCCCCACACCGCCATCCAGGTGTACCAGGCCGAGTCCAGGTGTTCACCTGCGTTTGCTCTCAAATGTCACGTCGTTGTTTAGCGTTCCAAGAAGCACGTCATGACAACACACGGCCATCCTTTAGATTCCTATCTCTGTAACCGACTTGCTGACCTCTCACCTCTACACCCCCATCAACCCTGCACCCCCATCACCCCTGCACCCCCATCACCCCTGCACCCCCATCACCCCTGCACCCCCATCACCTCTGCACCCCCATCACCCCTGCACCCCCATCACCCCTGCACCCCCATCACCCCTGCACCCCCATCACCCCTGCACCCCCATCACCCCTGCACCCCCATCACCTCTGCACCCCCATCACCCCTGCACCCCATCAACCTGCACCCCATCAACCATGCACCCCCATCACCCCTGCACCCCCATCAACCCTGCACCCCCATCAACCCTGCACCCCCATCACCTCTGCACCCCCATCACCCCTGCACCCCCATCACCCCTGCACCCCCGTCACCCCTGCACCCCATCACCCCTGCACCCCCATCACCCCTGCACCCATCACCCCTGCACCCCATCACCTCGCACCCCATCACCCCTGCACCCCCCATCACCCCACAACCCTGCACCCCCATCAACCCCCTGCACCCCATCACCCCCATCACCTCTGCACCCCATCACCTCTGCACCCCCATCACCCTGCACCCCCATCAACCCCTGCAACCCCATCACCCCTGCACCCCCATCACCCCTGCACCCATCACCTCTGCACCCCCATCACCCCTGCACCCCATCACCCTGCACCCCATCACCCTGCACCCCCATCACCCCTGCACCCCCATCAACCCCTGCACCCCCATCACCCCTGCACCCCCATCACCTCTGCACCCCCATCACCCCTGCACCCCCATCACCCCTGCACCCCCATCACACCTGCACCCCCCATCACACCCTGCACCCCCATCACCCCTGCACCCCCATCAACCCTGCACCCATCACCTGCACCCCCTCACACCCTGCACCCCCATCACCCTGACCACAACCTCCCCATCACCCCTGCACCCCATCACCCTGCCCCCCATCACCCCATCACCTCTGCACCCCCATCACCACCCATCAACCCTGCACCCCATCACCCTGCACCCCATCACCCCATCACATCTGCACCCCATCACCTCTGCACCCCCATCACCCCGCACCCCATCACCCCTGCACCCACATGCTCACCCCTGCAACCCCCATCACCTCTGCACCCCCCATCACCTCTGCACCCCCATCACCCCATCAACCCTGCACCCCCATCACCCCTGCACCCCATCACCCCATCACCCCCATCACCTCTGCACCCCATCACCTCTGCACCCCCCATCACCCCTGCACCCCCATCACCCCTGCACCCCATCACCCTGCACCCCCATCACCCCTGTACCCCCCATCACCACTACACCATCCCTAACTCATCACCCCTGCACCCCACATAACCACCGGGCGCAGTGGCCGAATCGGTAGAGCGTGGGCCCCCCATGTGAAAGATTGGGAGTTTGTTTCCCAGTTGAATCAAACCAATGACTTATCAAATTGATACTTGTCGCTACCTAGCTTGGTGCTTGGCTTTAATAGGATATGGCAATGATTGGTTAGCTCAGGTGCCAGGATAATGTGACTGAGTGTGATATCGGGTCATGGTGCCAGTGGCCTGATTTCCCAGTGGGACGGCAATATAAAGGTGTCATGAGTGTGCACTGTCATAAGTCGGTACGTGTTCTGATATGACCTTGGATGTTGCCAGGATGTAAAACTCCAACAACCAATCACCCCACCGCACTGTTCACCTCCACCACCATCCTCACGCGACCAGACGGGATGGCCGAATGAGTTGAGCGTCCGTCTCCTGTTTTGGGAGATCGGGGGATCCGAACCCAAGAGTTTGTGGGTTCGAAACCTGGTCGAGTCAAACCAATGACTTACAAAATTGATTCCTGTCACTTCCTAGCTTGGCGCTTGGCTTTAATAGGATAGGACTAGTGGTGGGTGATAGGTAGCAGGAAGGTAGTGAGTGGTTGTTGGAGTTTTACATCCTGGCAACATCTAAGGTCATATCAGGATGGGTACTGACTTGTAACAGTGCGCACTCATGGTGACCTTATAGTGCTGCCCCACTGGGAAACTAGGCCGCCAGCACCATGACCCAATATCCCACTCAGTCACATTATCCTGATGCCGAGCTAACCAGTCCTTGCCTTATCCTATTAATGGCGAGTGCCAGGCTAGGAAAGGACAGGTATCAATTTTGTGTCGTCATTGTTTTGACTCGACCGGGAATCGAACTCCTGATTTCCCACACGGGAGGCCTGCGCTCTACCGATTCAGTGACCGTGCCCGATCCCAGTGGTGGGAGTTGTGTTGTAGTGGTAGTGTGGGTGGTCTATAGCAGGAGGTAGTGAGTGGTGATGGTGAGTGGTTATTGGTAGTGGGTGGTGGCTGGTGGGTGGTGGGCGGTGGGTGGTGGGTGGTGGGTGGTGGGCGGTGGGTGGTGGGTGGTGGGTGATGGTTAATGTCAGTGGTGGGAGTTGTGTTGTAGTGGTAGTGGTGGGGGTGGTGGGTGGTGGGTGGTGGGTGATGGTTAATGTCCAGTGGTGGGAGTTGTGTTGTAGTGGTAGTGGTGGGTGGTGGGTGGTGGGCGGTGGGTGATGGGGTGGTGGGTGATGGTAATGTCCAGTGGTGGGAGTTGTGTTGTAGTGGTAGTGGTGGGGTGGTGGGTGGTGGGCGGTGGGCGGTGGGTGGTGGGTGGTGGGCGGTGGGTGATGGTTATGTCCAGTGGTGGGGAGTTGTGTGTGTAGTGGTAGTGGTGGGTGGTGGGGGGTGGGTGGTGGGTGGTGGGCGGTGGGTGATGGTTAATGTCGAGGTGGTGGGGTGTGTGTTGTAGTGGTAGTGGTGGGTGGTGGGTGGTGGGTGGTGGGCGGTGGGCGGTGGGCGGTGGGCGGTGGGCGGGTGGGTGATGGTTAATGTCAGTGGTGGGAGTTGTGTTGTAGTGGTAGTGGTGGGTGGTGGGTGTGTGGGCGGTGGGCGGTGGGTGGTGGGTGGGTGGGCGGTGGGTGATGGTTAGTGTGCAGTGGTGGGAGTTGTGTTGTAGTGGTAGTGGTGGGTGGGGGGTGGTGGGCGGTGGGTGGTGGGTGGTGGGCGGTGGGTGTGGTTAATGTCCAGTGGTGGGAGTTGTGTTGTAGTGGTGGTGGTGGGTGGTGGGTGGTGGGGCGGTGGGTGGTGGGTGGTGGGCGGTGGGTGATGGTTAATGTCCGTGGTGGGAGTTGTGTTGTAGTGGTAGTGGTGGGTGGTGGGGGTGGTGGGGGTGGGTGATGGTTAATGTCCAGTGGTGGGAGTTGTGTTGTAGTGGTAGTGGTGGGTGGTGGGCGGTGGGTGGTGGGTGGTGGGCGGTGGGTGATGGTTAATGTCCAGTGGTGGGAGTTGTGTTGTAGTGGTAGTGGTGGGTGGTGGGTGGTGGGCGGTGGGTGGTGGGTGGTGGGCGGTGGGTGATGGTTAATGTCCAGTGGTCGGAGTTGTGTTGTAGTGGTAGTGGTGGGTGGTGGGCGGTGGGCGGTGGGTGGTGGGTGGTGGGTGGTGGGCGTGGGTGATGGTTAATGTCCAGTGGTGGGAGTTGTGTTGTAGTGGTAGTGGTGGGTGGTGGGTGGTGGGTGGTGGGTGGTGGGCGGTGGGTGGTGGTTAATGTCCATGGGTGGGAGTTGAGTTGTGATGGCAGTGGCAATAAAAAATAACAATCCATTCAAGTTCGTGACCTGATTTACCAAATTGTCTTCTTGCCTTTTATTGCAAATTAATTGCCAACATTTTTTTGTAATTGCCATTTCACTCTAAGTTAATGGTCCTATCTTGCGCTCCCCTTTCTCTGTGTACCACGTGACACCGCTTTGTGACGTGGAAGATATTGTTATAGGAGTCGCCTCGGTCTTAAACTTGCACAGTCCGATGGTTTTGAGTTTCTGTAATTTTCTGAGATAAACATATTAGGTTGATCATTATAATCTACAGTACCTTAGTAGACCAGACGGGATGGCTGAATGAGTTAGAGCATCCGTCTCCCATGCTGGTAGATCGTGGGTTTGACCCCTGGTCGAGTCAACCAAATGACTTAAACATTGATACTTGATGCTTCCTAGCCAGGCGCTCGGCATTATTAGGACAGGGCAAGGACTGTTGCGCTCAGTGTCAGGATAATGTGACTGAGTGGGATACCAGATCATGATGCTGGTGGCCTGGTTTCCCAGTGGGACAGCACTATAAAGTCGCCATGAGTGCACACTGTCACAAGTCGGTACCCGTCCTGATATGACCTTAGATGTTGCTAGGACGTAAAACAACAACAAACAAACAAACAGTACCTTAGCTTGAAGTAACTTTCATTTTAAATGGCTAACTTTTAAGATATTTGACGTGCAAGCGCGCTCTAATTAATTTTGACTGATACCACAGGCTTCTGCAGTAACAGGTTCTATTAAATTGACTCAGTATTCCCTTCTAAGTGTCAACAAATGCTTAATAAGAGCATCAGTATCTAAGTTAGATATATAGAATGAATCTAGATAATTGTTTTGGTTTTGAAAATGTAATGCTTTCGTTGGACTATGCAGCTTTAAAGCGCTTTAGTAAATCACCGAAACACATGTCGAAGGTATTTAGCTAATATTTATTTGTTTCTTTATTTCCTTAATTGCTTCGTGATTCATTACTGTGTGAAGAAGTGCCGTTGGTTTTACCATTATGTTTTAAATAGGGTTATTTCCACACACCCTAGTCATTTAAGAAATTACTTTCCAAACGCAAAACCAAACAAAATGGCCAAATGAGTTGAGGGCCCGCCTCCAGTTTTGGTAGGTCGTGAGATTCAAAACCCTGGTCGAGTCAAACCGATGACTTAAAAATGTATACTTGTCGCTATCTAGCATGGCATTTGGAATAACTAAAGGCCCTGTGACACTACGACGTAACGACGTCAGCGTAGGGAGAAAGTTAAAAACGACGAACTTCTCGGCGTAGTATGCAAATTTGGGCACAAGTTGAACGTGGATGCAGCGTAGTTGACGAGAGCGTAACGTCGGTAAAGCATAGTGATAGCATCATTCAATGAGAGAGGACAACGTCATTACGCTCACGAACGTTATGAACGTTATTGCATCGCCAGAAGAATGTTACGTGACGTTACATACGTCATGACACAGTGGCGAAACACTGAACGTACATTGGAAGTACGTTTGGCATATGTTCTCCTGACGTTCTCCTGATGTTCTCCTGACATTCCCATTATGCCGCATGGATGTTTCCACCGGCGTTAATGTGGGTCGACGTAGTGGAACGTAGTGAGCCGCATTTGACTAATGCCCGTTTAACGTCATTGACATTCGCCGAACGTGTACAGAACGTACGGTGAACGTAAACCCTTACGGTCGCGTCACGTCGAAAGTTTTGAACAGGTTCAAAACCTTGACGCGCACCGACATAACACGACGTAACGTGACGTAGCTGGACATCAGTCTAACGTCATTCTGACATCATCATAACGTAACCCAACGTACGGCAACGTAATGATGAAAAGTGACCACGTCAGGCTCATGTGGCTCATTACATCGTAGTGTGACAGTGCAAGGAGCAGTGGAATAAAGATGTTTTGTTTGTTGTTTGTTTGTTGTTGTGTTACGTCCTAGCAACACCTAAGGTCATTTCAGGACGGGTACCGATCTGTGACAGTGCGCACTCATGACAACTCTTATAGTGCTACCCCACTGGGAGACCAGGTCGCCAGCACCATGAACTGATTGATATACCACTCAGTCACATTATCCTGACAATGGTCAACCAACATGGGAGATGGATGCTCTAACTAATTCGGCCATCCCATCTGGTCGTGGAATAAAGTAAAGAAGACCAAATGTCCATGATTGGAATTGCCACTGCTTAAAGCTGCATAGTCCGATGAAATATAAAATTTTCAAAACCAAACAAATTATCTAGATTTGATTTTACATATCTAACTTCGATACTGATGCACTTATTAAGCATTTGTTTCTGCGTAGAAGGCAATACTGAGTCAATTTAACAGAACCTGTTACTGCAGAAGTCTATGGTGTCAGAGTTTTGGCAAGCTTGCCAAAACTAATTTTCCATGTTTGCACTCAAAATATCTTAAAAGTTTACAATTTAAAATAAAAGTAACTTTGAACTAATGTAAAGTAGATACTAGAGATCGATCTAATATATTCATCTCAGAAAAATACAGAAATTCAAGACTATCGGACTATGCAACTTTAATCAACTAATATAATCTAATATTATGTGGAGTGTAACATGTACGCAAGTATTATTAAAAGCTGAGGCTAGGTTATTCGTTGGTGAAAGGGTCCAGTGGGATGGTGAAGCCGACGTGGTTTATGCAGCACTGCGCTGCTTTGAGGTGCTTGTGCAGCTCAGCGCTGCTTTGAAGTGTCTGGGCAGCGCCTAGCCGGCTCTGGCAGCGCGCCGGGGCCTCGTGCATCCGCGCGACACTGTATCTGCATTCATTCAGCAGGAAAATTTGCTTCATAAATAAACGGAGGGGCCTTTAGAGGTACCAGCCAGAGGAATGACTCATCCAATTATATATATATCAATGTCTTGTTGCTTTGTCTTGCTACGGCGCGTATTAATAATATAAAACAAAAAGCATAGCAGCATCAAACCACAATATATGCTTAAAGTTGCATAGTCCGATGAAAACATCAAATTTTCAAAACCAAAACACTTATCTAGATTTGATTCTACATATTCAACTTAGACACTGGTGCAGTTATTAAGCATTTCCTGCTGCATAGAAGGGCATAATAAGTCAATTAATAGAAACCGTTACTACTGAAGTCTATGGTGTCAGAGTTTTGGCGTGATTGCCAAAATTATTTTGGCATGTTTTGACATTAAATATCTCCAAAGTTAACCATTTAAAATTAAAGTTACTTCAAACTAATATAAATTAGATTATAACGATTAGTATGATATATTTATCTTAGAAAATAGCAGAAACTCAAAAGCATCGGACTGTGCAACTTTAATTAGTGCAACGGTATCGGAGTTGGATCAATAGGATCAAATCTAAGTGTTGGTTGGTTGTTGGCGTTTTACATCCTGGCAACATCTAAAGTCATATTAGGATGGGTACCAACTTGTGACAGTGTGCATTCATGGTGACTTAATAGTGCTGCCCACTGGGAAACCGGGCAACCAGCCAGCACCATGACCTGATATCCCCCTCAGTCACATTATCCGCACACTGAGTCAACCAGTCCTTGCCATATTCTAATAATGGCGAGTGCCTGGCTAGGAAGCGACAAGTATAACATTTTAAGTCATTGGTTTGATTCGACCAGGGTTCAAACCCATGGGCTCGAATCCCACGATCTACCAAAACCTGAGATGGATGCTCAACTCATTCGGCCATCCCGACTGGTCTGAAATTTAAGTGTTTTAGTCGGGGGAGGTGTTCGGGGAAAAAATTGATGCTTTCATCAGATTATGCGGTGCTACAGCTGCAAAGTCCGATGTAGCATAAAATTTTCAAAACCAATTTGATTGTACATATCTAACTTACATACTGGTGCACTTATTAAGAGTGCCCCATAAAAGGGAATACTGAGGCAATTTAATGGAACCTTTTACTGCTACACCCTATGGTGTCAGAGTTTTGGTGTGCTTGCCAAAATTAATTTTCGCTTCAAATATATCAAAACTTAGTCATTTAAAATAAAAGTTGCTTTAAACTAAAGTAATGTAGATCATAACAATCAATTTATGTCAGAAAAAATTACAAAAACCTAAAACCATCGGACTATGCAACTTTAATGTCAGCTCAACTTCCGGTGTCCGCGACTGCCAGGTGTGCTGACGTCATCACGGTGCGTGTGACAGGGCGCCCCCTGGAGGGTGGCGGGGGAACCAGCGTTCATAGCCAGCAGTGCTGAGGCTCCAGGGGTCACGTGCCGGCACCCATTAGTGCGCGGGCGTTCCGCAGTGGGGCGCCACTCGCCCTGCATTATTAATGTACCCAACATGCACTGCGTCATAACTGGCATTGTGTGACCAGCCAGCAACTGAACATTCCACCAGATCGGCCCGTCGTAAATAGTGTCCTGGGTCGGTACAAATGGGTCGATGAATCTGGGTAGCGAACCCTCATTGCTGCCTTTCCGGGCTGAGCGGACGCACTAACTATTAGCCAATCTAGGGCATTATGCAACTAACAGGGCCCGTATGCAGGAGTCAGTGTTAGCGGGGTTTGGTGTTAGAGCCTGTTACCGTTTAGCTATCACCGACGTCGGGAAGTGTGTCAAGTCGTATGCAGGAGCGCGTAACACTTTCATTATAGCTAAACGTGAATTTATTTATAGATTTGGGAAATCCCTCTGCGTTTGTAGCCATATATTAGGCTCAAATCTACTGAATGCGATCATATTTAACAGAATGACATAGGCAATAAGTGAAATTTTATCAATTTAACCCTAAATTCGAAGCGTCATTGAGGCTACTGCCGCATTGGCGGCGATATTAATAGTTATATTTTCGAATCGACGAACGTAAAGTAAACAAACCGCCGCCGCCGCCAGTATGGAAAGCGACGTCGATGCGGCGGCGGCGGCGATTTGTTTACTTTACGTTCGTCGATTCGAAAATATAAATATTAATATCGCCGCCAATACGGCGGTAGCCTTAATAACGCTTCGGATTTAGGGTTAAATTGATCAAATTTCACTTATTGCGTATGTAATTCTGTTAAATATGACAGCATTGAATAGATTTGGGCCTAATAAACTCGCTAAACCTAATATTTTGTAGGGGTAATGTAACGCCGGTTAAGCATTTGGTGTTAGGCCTAACACTGACTCGTGCATACCATTTTTCGCCGCTAAACCGGAATTCCTCCCAAACACCGTTTTTCCTCGCTAACACTGACTCCTGCATACGGCCCCTGGTTACTCCCAACCGGGCGCAGTGGCCGAATCTGTACAGCGCGTGCCTCGTGTGTGGAAGATTGGAAGTTTGGTTCCCTGTCGAGTCAAACGAATGACTTATCAAATTTATATTTGTCACTTCCTAGCCTGGCGCTCGGCATTAATAGGATAGGGAAAGGACTGGTTAGCTCAGTGTCAGGATAATGTGACTGAGAGGGATATCAAGTCATGGTGTTGGAGGCCTGATTTCCCTCTGGGTCAGCACTATTAAGTCACCATGAGTGTGCACTGTCACAAGTCGGTACCCCTCTTGATATGACCTTAGATGTTGCCATGACCCAACCAACTAGTAAAAATGCACTTACTAGATAGAGCTGGACAGCAACCCTCATTTCTACCTTTCCAGGTTGAGCGGACGCACTAACTATTAACCCACCTAGGTCATTATGCAACTAAGTCCCAGTGTCAGGATAATGTGACTGAGTGGGATATCGGGTCATCGTGCCAGCGGCCTGATTTCCTGGTGGAGCAGCACTATAAAGTTATCATGAGTGTGCACTGTCACAACTTGGTACCCATCCTGATATGACCTTAGATGTTGCCAGGACGTAAAACTCCAACAGCCAACTAACTAGTTACTCCCGCAGACCGGTTTTGTGGTCAGGGCTGCTAACCCACGCTAAAGAAAAACTGTCGGATTGCTGTGTTATGGACATATTAATTTAGAGTTGTCATTAAATTTTGATACAGAGTTGTCATTTGAAGACGGGGCAGTGGGACGTAGCTCAGGCAGTAGAGTGTCCACCTGTGAAGGTGTGGGTCATGCGATCGATCCTGCTCAGTGGACGCATTTCCAGTTTGATCCACAACTGGTTCATCAAAGGCTGTGGTATGTACTGTCCTGTCTGTGGGAAAGTACATATAAAACACCCCCCTTGCTGCTTATTGGAAAGAGTAGCCTATGTGGCGGCAGCAGATTTCATCCAAAGAAATATGTCAGAATGACCATATGCTTGACGTCCAATAGCCGATGATATGAAAATCAATGTGCTCTAGAGGTGTCACTAAATAAAACAAACTTTTCTGAAGATGCATACCATTCTAGTCTGTTGGTTGTCCATCGGTGGCGACGACGACAGCAACTCATCATTTGTTATGAACTTGTCAATGACTGGTGAGTCCAATTTGTGCTCAGAATGTGTGGTGGCAAGTTGAACATGAGTGTGTAGCTGTTGTGAGAGAGTCTGGTAGATGAAGGAGACAATCTTTACTCTGCTGACGCTTGTGTTTCACTTGAGATATACAAATAGTTTGAAACCACTCTCGTACAAGTATATGACAGGACACCTGCTAAAGCAAGACATTATTAGTCTGGATGCAGAGTTATCCCATCATCTATTCCAAGTACCGCTGGTTCCTCAGGAAGCACTGAAGCTGGGACCTGGTGTGCCGCGTCACAGCTACAGCTTACACACCAGAAGGTCGGGTAGGTGGTGAATACTCATACACCATGATACACTAAGTGGTTATGTTATCTAACGTAAAATATTTGCTCAGACAATTTCACGGTAATCTTCATTAGTAACTAATGTATGGCTCCGATCACTACCCACCGGAAGCCAACTCCCGGCCGCACGGTACCGCCTGTGGTAGTCCCCATACAGTGCTGCAGATTTGCAGCCTTCAGTGCACCAATGTGACTGAAAACTCCCCAAAAACAACAAACCCCGGAGAGTCTTGACTGTCCGGTCAAAGTTTGCACACACCGAGTCTGGTCAAACACCGGTGTGGCATGCTCAGCCGTGTACCATGCTCAGCCGTGTGATTAGACTCAAACTCAAGGCATTGTCAATGGTCGTGAGTAATCTTAATACAGAAAATACAGAACAAGTGAAATATCTCTAAAACCACACCACCTATTAACAAATCACTTGGTACACATATAGAAAACATCTTCACCAAAAAGATTATATTAAATTTATAATATAAGGTTAGGGTTCTTGATTTCTATTAATTTTGATTAAAACTAATGTTTTGCACTGCGCGTACCGTTAAACTCAAGGCATTGTCAATGGTGGTGAGCAATCTTCATACAGAAAATCCAGGAAAAGTGAAATATCTCTAAAACCACACCACCTAGAAACAAATCGCTTGGTAGACATATAGAAAACATCTTTACCAAAAACATTATATTACATTTATAAGGTTAGTGACTCACGACCATTGACAATGCATTGAGTTTGAGTCTATGCACACGGCTGAGCACGGTACACGGCTGAGCATGCCACACCGGGAGGGCGATGCCCCAAGTAGACGCAACGGCCGAGTCCTGCCCATCACCCACCCCTCTCGCTCACCAGGCCCCCTCTCGCCATCCCGCTCTCTGTATCTATTTAGATACGTTACACCCCCCAACCCCCACCTCCACCCACCTTCACCTCCACATACCCCCCCCCCCCACCCCAATACACAGCTAACAGCTCTCGCATCTTTCTTCATAGCTTCCTGGAAATCCGCTTGCACAATCCACTCGGGACTATTTTACTTTTCAACGCTCCCTCCCCCCCCCCCTTTGCTTCCCGCCCGCCCTCCCTCCACCCCCCACAAAAAAAAAAGATTATGCATTAAAGATAATATATTTTCAACGTAGATTTGACATCGGAATGTCGGGTCTCAGCTTCAGTCCTTCAGCCAGATGGGACTAGTAGAATTGGGAACAGGCATATACATACATGCCTCTGTATCCTGTTTGTGAGAAAGTGCATATATATAAAAGATGCCTTTCTGCTTATCGGAAAGAGTAGCATATGTGGTGGCAGCAGGTTTCCTCCAAAGAAATATGTCAGAATGACCTGATGTTTGACGTCCAGCCGATGATAAAAATCAATGTGCACTAGAGGCGTCGTTAAATTTTTGTAAAGCTTTACTTTTTTATATTCTTCCGTAACATCCACGCTCTCCATATAGTTGCGCCCCCTGTTGGACGGCGACAAATAACTGCGCATGCGCGATGGGAGAAGGACGCGGTGGAGCCTCGTGTTGGACTCTAGCCATGCGCAGGGAGGACGTGCGCAGGGAGGAAGGAGGAGGAGGGAGGAGGAGGGCAGAGGAGGGAGGAGGAGAAGAGGAGGAGGGAGGAGGAGGAGGAGGAGGAGGGAGGGGAAGGAGGAGAGGGAGGAGGGAGGAGGAGAAGGGAGGAGGGGGGGAGGAGGGAGGAGGAGGGAGGAGGAGGGGAGGAGGAGAGGGAGGAGGGAGGAGGAGAAGGGAGGAGGAGGGAGAGAGGAGGGGAGGAGGAGGAGGAGGAGGGAGGAGGAGGGAGGAGGGAGGAGGAGGGAGGAGGAGGAGGGGAGGAGGAAGGGAGGAGGGGGAGGAGGGCGAGGGAGGGAGAGGAGGGAGGAGGAGGGAAGACGAGGGATGACGAGGGAGGACGAGGGAGGAGGAGGGAGGAGGAGGGAGGAGGAGGGAGGAGGAGGGAGGAGGGGGGAGGAGGAGGGAGGAGGGAGGAGGAGGGAGGAGGGAGGAGGAGGGAGGAGGAGGGAGGGAGATCCCTAAATTAGCTCCCAGGGCTGCCCCGGCTGCAGGCTGCCGACATTCAGGGGGTATAGCGACCTCCAATCACGGCCCTCCATCATGACTCCGGTGCTGCCGTCTCGTGTGTGTTTTCGCCGTCCTGTTCACCAGACGACAATTAGCCAGACGGGCCATATTTCATCCATTATGACAGAGTGGGCTGCTTGACCATCACGAGGAGTAGTAATATTTATATATAGTGATGCAACAAACACAATGTCACATTTTCACCTTTTGACCTCTTTGACCTCTTTACCGACCAAGATGAATCTTTCATTTCTCTAAAGCTGCTGTCACACTATGGCTTGCGACCACTGAGGACCTCTTAGCGAGCACTTTGTGACAATTTTGCGACCTGTTTGCGACCACCCCTTTATTGTGGTGACAAAGTGGTGGCTTTGACTGAAGAACGTGATTATGACTCGTTTCATTTGTGCTTTTATTTACATTCATTGATTACGCAGGGGGGAATTTCAATCGCGGATAACTAACTGCTCATGTCCATTCGTCATATTCTAGTAGTAAAACAAAGTTCCAGGCCCGGAAGCAGCAACATGTGTAAATTCCTTTTAAAATAAGTCCTCGGTTGCATTATACTGTTTTCACCATAATGACATTCTCGTCTATTTTCACATAGTTTATGATGAGTCAGCATTCTGACAACCTTGTCTATTTTCACATACTTTATGAGGAGTCACCATAATGACATTCTCGTCTATTTTCACATAGTTTATGTTGAGTCATCATCCTGACAATCTTGTCTATTTTCACATAGTTTATGATGAGTCAGCATTCTGACATTCTTGTCTATTTTCACATACTTTATGAGGAGTCACCAGTCCGATATACTTGTCTATATTCATATAGTTTATGAGGAGTCACCATAATGACATTCTCGTCTATTTTCATATAGTTTATGTTGAGTCAGCATTCTGACATTTTTGTCTATTTTTACATACTTTATGAGGAGTCACCAGTCCGATATACTTGTCTATTTTCACATAGCTTATGACGAGTCATCATTCCGATATACTTGTCTATTTTCGCATAGCTTATGACGAGTCATCATTCTGACAATCTTGTCTATTCTCACATACTTTATGAGTAGTGATCATTCTGATATTCTCGTCTATTTTCACATACTTTATGAGGAGTCACCAATCTGACATTCTTGTCTATTTTCACATACATTATGAGGAGTCATCATTCTGACATTCTTGTCTATTTTCACATACTTTATGAGGAGTCACCAATCTGACATTCTTGTCTATTTTCACATACTTTATGAGGAGTCATCATTCTGACATTCTCGTCTATTTTCACATAGTTTATGATGAGTCAGCATTCTGACATTCTTGTCTATTTTCACATACTTTATGATGAGTCAGCATTCTGACATTATTGTCGATTCTCACATACTTTATGAGGAGTCACCATAATGACATTCTAGCCTATTCTCACATACTTTATGAGGAGTCATCATTCTGACATTCTCGTCTATTTTCACATAGTTTATGATGAGTCAGCATTCTGACATTTTTGTCTATTTTTACATACTTTATGAGGAGTCACCAGTCCGATATACTTGTCTATTTTCACATAGCTTATGACGAGTCATCATTCCGATATACTTGTCTATTTTCGCATAGCTTATGACGAGTCATCATTCTGACAATCTTGTCTATTCTCACATACTTTATGAGTAGTGATCATTCTGATATTCTCGTCTATTTTCACATACTTTATGAGGAGTCACCAATCTGACATTCTTGTCTATTTTCACATACTTTATGAGGAGTCATCATTCTGACATTCTTGTCTATTTTCACATACTTTATGAGGAGTCACCAATCTGACATTCTTGTCTATTTTCACACACTTTATGAGGAGTCATCATTCTGACATTCTCGTCTAATTTCACATAGTTTATGATGAGTCAGCATTCTGACATTCTTGTCTATTTTCACATACTTTATGATGAGTCAGCATTCTGACATTCTTGTCGATTCTCACATACTTTATGAGGAGTCACCATAATGACATTCTAGCCTATTCTCACATACTTTGTGAGGACTCATCATTCTGACATACTCGCCTATTCTCACATCCTTTATGAGGAGTCATCATTCTGACATTCTCGTCTATTTTCACATACTTTATGAGGACTTTTCTCCACACGACTAATGGTGATTAGGCGAGATAGAGATGGGAATTATGTCTCACACATCATGTGAGATGGCTTGAGTGCAAAGCCGCATAATATTTAACAAACATGCGTCATACATCAAAGTACAACATAATTAATAGCCACAACCTGTTTGTGCAAAGTCCAGAAGAATCCAGGTTGATATATCTGTTCTGCCAAAGACAACTGTTTACAGTTTGTTTGTTAGGGTTTTACATCCTGGAAATAGCTACGGTCATATCAGCACAGGTACCGACTTGTGTCAGTGCGCACTCATGGTGACTTTATAGTACTGCCCCACTGGGACACCAGGCCACCAGAAACCTGAACTCACCATCAGTCACATTATCATGACACTGATCCAACCAGTCCTCGCCCTATCCTAATAATGCAGAGCACCAGGCTAGAAAGCGACAAGTATCAATTTTTAAGTCATTGGTTTGACTCGACCAGGATTCTAAGCAAAGTCCAGAAGAATCCAGGTTGATATATTTGTTCTGCCAAAGAAAAATCTTTACAGTTAGTTTGTTGGGGTTTTACATCCTGGAAACATATATGATCATATCAGGATGGGTACCACCTTGTAACAGTGCACACCCATGTCCACTTGTATAGTGCTGCCCCACTGGGAGACCAGGCTGCTGGCATCATGGCCCGATTTCCCATTCAGTCACATTATCCTGATAATGAGCGAACCAATCCTTGCCCTATCTTAGTAATGTCAAATGTCAGGCTAGGAAGGGACAAGTATCAATTTTGCAAATCATTGGTTTGACTCGACCGGGATTTGAAATCCCAACCTTCTTTCTGTATGGGAAACCTAAGCTCTGTCGATTCAGCCACCGCGTTCGAAATCATCATCAATGGCCCAAAGCTGTTTAGAACATTTCCATTCAATGGAGTTTTATGCCTTGGCAACATCTAAGGTCATATCAGGACGGGTACTGACTTAAGACAGTGCGTAGTCATGGCAACTTAATAGTACTGCCGCACTGGGAGACCAGGTCATCAGCACCATGACCAAATATCCCACTCAGTCACATTATCCTGACACTGAGCCAACAAGTCCTTGCCTTGTCCTAATAATGCTGAGCGCCTGGCTAGAAAGTGACAAGTATCAATTTTGCAAGTCATTGGTTTGAGTCAACCAGGGTTCGAGTCCCACGATCTACCAAAACGGGAGACGAACGCTCAACTCATTCGGCCATCCCGTCTGGTCTGCTATCTGCTAGATTAGTCATATGTGGGGCGGATAATGGAACTGGTGAAGAAACGAATAAACAGGTTTATGTTGGCTCACTTGGGATCAGCGCAATATGGTGTTGGATAAAATAGATGGGAGTTATGTGTTTAACGAACGATTTCTTGTCGATAAAAGGTTAGTAATTACGGCTAATGTTCCACCATTAACGCCACAGGCTGCAGCAACTAGCGGGCACGGTGGCGCCACCTGGAAAAGCGGATTTAAAAAATGGTCACGTGACACGATCACCAAACTGCCCCATGCTCAGCTCTGACTGAGCCGACTGCGGCCAACCTACACGGTTGAGTTGTGCGCCGACTGTCGGGTCTGGGTCTCAGTCGGGCACGACTATTCACGACAGACGCCCGACTTAAGCAGACAATGTCATTACAGAGGTGTGTGCAGATGATGTGTATCATGTAATATGCGACATGCGTAACGCGTGAGCAATGTGTCATGTCATATGAGACATGACTAAGGTCATATCAGGATGGGTACCGACTTGTCACAGTGCGCACTAATGGCGATTTTATAGTGCTGCCCCACTGGGAAATCAGGCCGCCGGCACCATGACACAATATCCCACTCAGTCACATTATCCTGACATTATCCTGACACTGAGCTAACCAGTCCTTGCCCTATCCTAATAATGCTGAGCGCCTGGCTATGAAGTGACAAGTATCAATTTTTAAGTCATTGGTTTGACTCGCCCGAGTTTGGACATATTGGTTCGACTCCCACGATCTACCAAAACGGGAGATGGACGCTCAACTCATTCGGCCATCCCATCTGGTCTATTGATATCGAAGAAATCCTGAAGAAATGTAATGTCAACACTGAACAAATGTACTATCAACACTACAACCAGGGGCCATATTCATGAGCTCAGGGGAGCGCCACCCTGGGGCTCTAACCGGGGGGTACGCTACCCCTCCCGGCTAACGGTGGAAAATCCGTATTCATGAACTTGGGGTAGCCCTAACCTGGGGCTCTAACCGGGGGGTACCCTACCCCATTTTCGACTCAGGGGTAAGGGACTATCCCGAGGGGTTAGTGAGCCTGTGTGGGTCTGAATCTATTCAATGCGATCATATTTGATAGATTTAAATACGCAATAAGTGAAATTTTATTCAAATTAACCCTAAATCCGAAGCGAAATTAATGCTGACGCCGTAACGGCGGCGATATTAATATTTTCGAATCGACGAATGTAAAGTACACAAATCGCTGCCTCCGCAGCGACGTCGATATCCATACTGTCCAACGTTAACCAAACATGGCCGCCGCCGTCGCCGCCGAATCGGCGTGAATTTCTTACGCCCTAATCTATTAAATGCAGTCATATTTAACAGAATTACATACGCAATAAGTGAAATCTTATCAATTTAACCCGAAATTCGTAGCGAAATTCACGCCGCCGCCGCATTGGCAGCGTTATTCATATTGTCCAATCGACGAATATAAAGTAAACAATGGCCGCCGCCGTCGCCGCCGAATCGGCGGGAATTTCTTACGCCCAAATCTATTAACTGCTGTCATATTTAACAGAATTACATACGCAATAAGTGAAATTTTATCAATTTAACCCTAAATCCGAAGCGAAATTCACGCTGATGGCGCAAAGGCGGCGATATTAATTTTTTCGAATCGACGAATGTAAGCAAAGCGAACGGGTAGCTATCCGCACCGGCTAGAACATTGGTGAATACCGATTGACCTACTTATCCGCCGCCGTTAAACCGTGGGATAGCTACCCAACGGATAAGCCTACCCTCCGGATAAGCGTACACCGAGCTCATGAATACGGGCCCTGGGGAATAGTGGTCAAGGACAGGAGGTCATGGCGTGCTTCTATTCATAAAGGCAAAACACAGTTTGAAACTGATAGTATATCTCAAGCTAAACAAGTGTATCAGCAGAGAAAAGATTGTCTCCTTCATCTGACAGCAGCTACACACACATATCCAATGCACCACCGTGCATTCCAAGCACAAATTGGACTCATCAGTCATCGACTAGTTCACAACAAATGATGAGTTGCTGTCCTCATCACCACCGATGGACAACCAAGAAGATTGATATCGAAGTAGGTCAACCGGAACTTACCTCGAGCTGCACGCCGAAGAGGTCGATGAGGCTGACGTGGTCTGTGCGTGCAGCCGTCTGTGACGTCGCTCTGACGTCAGTGGAGCTACAGGTGGACGCGCCGTCACTTGTGGATGACGTTGTCGATGACGCATCGCTCTCGCTGCACGCCATGCCCAGCGGAAGTCTGGAAGTGAGAGAAACCGGAAGTGACGTCAGCTGGCCTAGTTTGGGGGGGGGGGGGGGCTTATTACATTAAAACTAGAATAGGAGCAGCCCAAGCTTTAGCCATTGTTAAAGTTACATAGTAAGATGCTTCTGAGTTTTTGAGATTTTCTGCGATAAATACATGATGTTAATCGCTATGATCTACTATATGTTGATGACCGGGCGCGGTGGCCGAATCAGTAGAGCACGGGCCTCGCATGTGGGAGATCGGGAGTTTGGTCAAACCAATGACTTCTAAAAATTTATACTTGCCGCTTCCTAGCCTGGCGCTTGGCATTAATAGGATAGGGCAAGGACTGGTTAGCTCAGTGTCAGGATAATGTGACTGAGTGGAATATCAGGTCATGGTGCTGGCGGCCTGGTCTCCCAGTGGGACAGCACTATAAAGTCACCATGAGTGCGCACTGTCACAAGTCGGTACCCATCCTGATATGACTTTAGATGTTGCAAGGATGAAAAACTCCAACAACCAACCAACTTTCCTTAAAGGTCCAGTCAGACCTTACCGGATTGATCAACGGACATAAACCGAACAAAGAATTTTCTAGTCCGTTGGTGTCCGGTATCAAAATGGACCGAAATGTGTTGAAATATTGCACTTTCAACGGACAAGGAACGGTCAACCGACGGGCGAAAACCGAATGTCAAACGGACGGACCGGACACCAACCGGACACCAACCGGACACCTACAGGACTGATCAGGGACATGCCGAAAACAGATAAAAACCGATGGACCAAATTCCCACAGCACCGTCAACGGACTTTTCAGGATTCAAACCGGACACCTAACGGATGGGTAACGGCCATAAACCGGACAAAACGGACGTAAACCGGACACCAACCATACACGTCTGTCCGGCGGTGTCTGGTACAAGTTTTGAACATGTTCAAAACTTGTATGGGACACCGCCGGACACCACAGCAGATAGAACGGACACGCCGGATGGGTACGATATATAAACCCTACATTACCGTACTTCACCGGAGAGTGTCCGGTTTCTGTCCGGTTCCTCAATCTTGTGAGGTCTGACTGGGGCTTCAGATTGAAGTGATTTTTATTTTAAATGACTAACTTTGGTGGAGATATTTTACATCAAAACATGACAAATAAATGTTGGCAAGCACGTCTAAATTCTGACACCATACACTTCAGTAGTAACATGTTCTGTTAAAGTGATTTGTTACGCCCTTCTATGCAGTAACAACTGCTTAATAAGTGAACCAGTATCTAATTTGAATATGTAGATTCAAATCTAGACAAGTGTTTCGCTTTTGGAATGCTGATGTTTTCATCGGTCTATGCGGCTTTAAGTTCTATTATTCAGCTACTAATACGTTATATTAAATTTGTTAAAGAAATGGTCATGATAGAGAATGTCCAGCAAAGAAGTACTAAAATGGTACCGGAATTGAAGGACCTCGGTTATCCAGAGAGGTTAAAATGGCTCAAGCTTCTGACATTGGTGTAGCACCACTTACACGGGGACATGTATCGAGATGTACAAAGTGATAAGTGAGGTGTATGATTCAGGACCTTCGCCAGGTGTGTCCACTGCAGGACCAGACCAAAGACCAACTCGAGGATGTCCATATAAGCTATACAAGTGGAGAACCAGAACCTGCTGGAGGCAACTCCGTTTTACTGAGAGAGTTACCAATGTGTGGAACAGCCTCCTGAGTTTTAACATGGAGGCCTTGAATATTACGGTGCACGAAGGATTGGCCGATACTGGTGGGATCACAATATTGAAATGGCTTTGATCTCATATGACACAGAATTTCTAGGTCAGACTCCTAATCTGAAGGTTGGTGGTTCGATTTCCCCATATCATCACCTCTGCCAATTTGGATTTACACCACTGTGTATAACTTACAGCATCATCAAAGGCCAGTTGCTCTCATAGTCATACCATGTCTATGTGGTGTGGGATCAAAATCCCTTGGGTCAGTAAAAGTGTAGGCTCTGGCTTTCTATCAACCAACTGTCTAATGCTAAAAACATGTCTATTCAGAATTATCCATGATTGGCAGTATAAATCTTCAAGAAAAAACAAACTAACCTAATGATGATATCTTTCCAGATTCATCAGACAACGAAATTGATACACAAATCTTATGATATTCATCCAGTAAAGACCTCAGTGAACCTAAATAAGAAAAGACTAGACACCTCTCCCCCTCCACCTTCTTCTAGATGTGATACATCTAACTTTAGATATATTTTAAGCGCAAACATGTCAAATTAGTTTTGGCAAGCACCAAAACTCTTGACATCATAGCCTTGGGAAATACAGGTTCTATTAAATTGCCTCGGTATTCCCTTCTATAATATGGCAACAGATGCTTAATAAGTGCATCTACGTTAGATATGTAGAATCAATTCTAGATTATTATTTTGGTTTTGAAAATGTGCAGATCTGGCAGCGTAGTCTCACATTAACAGCCCATAATAGACTGCGTGCCAGACTCCAGGTGTGGATTGTGTATTATTCAGATATTACGCGGCAAGGAATACAGTAAAACCTCTCTAAATCAACCGATCATGGGACCGACTTTAAATGGTCCATTTAGGGAGGTGGTTGGTTTATGGAGTTTTTTTTTTATCATTACAATGGTATTGCATGGGCGATCGTTTGGGACCCAAATAAAGTGATTGATATAGGGGAGTGGTCGATCTGTGGAGATGGTCGGTTAGAGAGGTTTTACTGTACAACACACAGATAAGTTAGATGAACATATATTTCTGACTTGTCTCAACAGACCTACTGTTATATTGGTCATTCTCAGAAACTGTATACCACTTTTGTGACATGGAAACCAAAAGTCAAAACATTCCAAATAATAGCAAAAAATATTCCTAATAATATTAATAGCAGAATCCATATTCATATGAAGGTTTAGATGTTGTGTGTATGTCAGAATTGACCAAATAATTCACTTTTTGATTTCAATCTTATTATTATTTCAATCTTATCAATATTATGAAAATTGAGAAAGCTGTTAATATTAAATGTATAACATCCATCCATAACATCCTTTTAACACACATCCATAACATAACATCATTTTAACACACATTTAATTCAAACAAGATTTTATTGATTACAGTTAAGCCAAAAGGATCGTTTCTTACAAGACTTTTAATAGGTTAAAATAAATGTTTGGGTCGATAGAGATATGGTGTTGATATGCAAATTTTCATATTTTCACTTTAACACAAAATCATATAATTATATTTTGGATACATTTCATGGGAAAGATTAAATATATGTAGTATTGCTAACAATTAACAAACTTAATGCACAGAGTCAACAATAACTATTTGACGTACTACCCCTCCATCCACCTACCCGCCCCCCCCCCCAAAAAGGCAAAATCATTAACAATGTAACATGGAAACCAAACCATCAGGGAGCCTAGGTGGTGTAATGGTTAACACACTGACCCGGAATGCAAGAGATGTGGGTTCGATTCCCTCCGGAGGCGCAATATTTCCCTTTTCATCAACCCCCACGACAAAACCGTCCTACCTATGTGTTGCACGGTTGAGGACACCTGGTCTATTATGACAACATTGGTCTAGACATGGAGTTGTCCGTTGAAGATGGGAACAACTTTATTGTGATTGGCTGAAAGGGTAGCACTTTGGCACTGACAAAAGACTTTATCTCAGTGAATAAAGAATTTCTAATCAACGACAATCTCCGGTTCGCGAGTGCACATGCAGGAATCTGGTCACATTAAAGTTGCATAGTCCGATGGTTTTGAGTTTCTGATATTTTCTGAGATAAATATATTAGGTTGTTCGCTATAATCCACCTTACTTTAATTTTAAGTAACGTTTAGTTTCAATGGCTAACTTTTGAGATATTTTAAATGTAAGCATGCAAAATTAATTTTGGCAAGCACGCCAAAACTCTGACACCATAGGCTTCTACAGTGATAATTTCTATTAAATTGACTCGATTTTCCCTTCTATGCGGTGACAGATGTTTAATAAATACACAATTATCTAAGTTAGATATTTAGAATCAAATCTAGATAATTCTCTTGGTTTTGAAAATTTGATGTTTTCATCAGACTATGCAGCTTTAAACAAGGCTCTGGTAAATCCGCACCTGGAGTTTGCAAATCAAGTTTGAGCGCTTCATCTGGTTAAAGGCCCTGTCACATTACGGCGTATGGCGGGAGCGTATTGAAAACCTACGTAGGTCCTGCGCGTGCCGGCCTATGATGACATTTGGTGACCTTTCGGGTGGTTTTGAGCGTATGTGGAACCTACGAGGAGCGTATGAGGAGCGTATGAGGAGCGTATGAGGAGCGTATGAGGAGCGTATGAGGAGCGTATGGGAGCGTGCTGTGACATTTTTTGACAGTATGGGCCATACGCCCTCATAGGTCGGGTTTTTTTGAGCATGCACAAAAAAAATTGGACGGACGGATTTATGAAAGCGTATGGCGGTGTATGCCTCATACGCTTCACATACGCCGGCATCTGGCGGCATCTGGCGGCGTATGAGTAGCGTATGAGTAGCGTATGCGTAGCGTATGAGTAGCGTATACGGCGTATGCCGACGTATATGACGTAACGCGCTTACGCCGCCATACGCTCCCGCAAAAAACCCTAATGTGACAGCCCCTTAAGCACATTGTAGCTCTGGAAAATGAATGACGTCATACGGCAATGATGACCCCAGGATTGGGAGAGATGGCATATGAAGATTGCCTGAGCAGACTTAAGCCACCAACATTGTCATATCATCGTCTCAGGGGAGATATGATAGAGATATCTCACAGGAGATATAATATAAGATTAGTACTTGTGTCTCTGACCGTAATATCACAACGGGTTTGTTCAACCTCAGAATAGACAGCAACACCAGAGGCCAACAGTATATATAAGATCTTCAATGAGAGGCCCCAGATTTGAGGTCTGGAAACACTCATTTTTCATTTGGGTGATAGATCCCCGTCTTCCAGAGCAAGTGGTTAAAGCACCAGTGGCAGAAGTATGTTAGAGAAGGCTGGGTAGACATTGGAGAGGACACCCGCAATTATATGATGTCAGGGCTCCGTCTATCTCCATATGTGTACAAAAGAATAAGGTGGTTTTTACCATAGCGAGCTGGCATCAGAGGCGCAATTCACCCTATTCACGCGAGACCTAATTAGGCATCAGCACGAATCTGAGTAAGTATCGGTATTGGAAATGGCCATAAGACACTCCTGTGTGCTGATGTGTATGAACTACTACAGAAATTAAAGGAGTACAATTTGAAGATATTCACTTTTGAAACTATCATATTCATTTTGGCATACCTTTTTTCTATTTATTGGTCAATTTTCATGAAGATTGAGTGATGATCAGATGCATTTCAGTAGGCAATGTCAACAAAGTCACTCACCTTGGCTGCCAATCTTTTCTTAAATTCAAAATTGCATAACTTTCTTAATATAGATATATTTGAAAAATATATTTCGACCCTTTTAAAGCTTTTATTAATTTGTAATTACTAAGACTAGTTGTTTAACTGTGTTGCACAGATAACTACGCTGACAGTGCTGCATTACATGATATGGCCTACATGATACCACCATAACTATGCAGACTTGAAGTTGACAGTCACATTGTAGTTAAAGAATGGGAAAATCACCATGCAAGGGTCACCCGATCTTCGTGAAAATTGGCCAATAGATAGAAAACAGGTATGCAAAGATGAATATGGTAGTGTAAAAAATGAATACCCTCAAATTTGAGTGATTTCGAGAGGTTTTGGTCGACAAAAAAGTATTCACATCACTTTTCATACAGTGGCGCCTTGCAGACGCGTAAGTGCCCTCGGTCTGGTTTCAACATGGCCGCGGAGTGAACAGGGTGAATAGGGCCTAGATCAGCCAGAAGAGGATCTATAAGTTAATCTGTAAGTTAATGCAACTTCTTATACTCACATGTGTGATCTGACACTCATCTTCCTCGTCACTTTCGTCTCGATCTCGTCTGAATTACGCAAATCTCGTCTGGATCTCCTCTGAATCTCGTCTGAATCTGGTGAATCTTGTGGGTCTCGTCCGATATCTCGTAAATCTCGTCCCAAACTCATGAATCTCGTCCCAAACTCGTAAATCTCGTCCCAACCTCGTAAATCTCGTCTTAATCTAATAAATCTCGTCGGATTTTCTTCTGAATATGGTTAATCTCGTGGATCTCGTCTGAAATCTCGTAAGTGTCGTCTGAAATCGCGTCAATCTCGTCTTAATTTCGCAAATCTCGTCTGAATCTCGTCTGAATCTCGTCGAGTCTCGTCTGGGGTGCGTTCGTAAATCCACTGCTCGTGTCTGGTGGTGGTCAAATGGCGGTCACACTCGAATATATGAGAAGTGTGAGCGAATCACTGAAGCGTAACCGACCCTGCACACCACATGCATTACTTACCCCTCCTCCGTGCCCGCGTGTGTTGCTTAGCAACTAGTTCAGTCACGTGGTCTATCTATACTGCGGTATATATCACTTCCTTAGTGGTATAATGCACGCTCTTGTTTAAGCAGGATATAGACCTTTTTCCACAGAGAATGTGCAGAGAGATGCTGCTCCGCACAGTGTTAGTTCTGGCCGCTGCCATCAGAGGGCATTCAGGCGGTGGGATTCTTCTATGAGAGATTGGTTAGCTCAGTGTCAGGATAATGAGACTGAGTGGGATATCGCATCATGGTGCCAGTAGCCTGATTTCCCAGTGAAGCAGCACTATAAAGTCACCATGAGTGCGCACTAGTATAAGTCGGTACCCGTCCTGATATTACCTTAGATGCTGCCAGGGCGTAAAACTCCAACAAGCAACCAGATTAGTTCATCAACTGCCTCAAAGAACACCTGGGCCGTTGAAATCCTTTATTGGACCTTTTCCACAGAGCATTCTGCACAGTGAGCTGCTGTCCACAACGTTAGTTCTTCCACTGATATCAGAGGGTGGGTTGGTCGTGGAAATCATCTAGAAAACCTTTTCCACACATCAGTCTGCACAGTGAGTATTACTTCTTCCACTGACGTCCGACCAGAAGGAAGGTTGGTGGTGGAAATCGTCTATTTTATTGAGCACCTGATGGGACCGTCTACCAGTGCCCTCTCACCACTGCACTATGGGTGTGTGTGTGAGGGGGGGGGGGGGAGAAGGTGGACTATTTGGAAGAGTACCAGACAGGGTGGCCGAATCGGTAGAGCGCAGGCCTCAAGTGCGGAAGGTCGGGAGTTCAATTTCCGATAGAGTCAAACCAATGACTTACACAATTGATACTTGTCGCTTGCTAGCCAGGTGCTCAACATTATTAGGAGAGGGCAAGGACTGGTTGGCTAGGTGCTCAATATTATTAGGAGAGGGCAAGGACTGGTTGGCTCGGTGTCAGGATAATGTGACTGAGTGGGATATCAGGTCATGGTCACTAGTGGCCTGATCTCCCAGTGGGGCAGCACTATAAAGTCGCCATGAGTGCGCACTGTCACAATTCGGTACCCATCCTGATATCACCTTAGATGTTGCCAGGATGCAAAACTCCAACAACCAACCTATTTGGTAGATGTGGGTGTGGGTGTGGGTGTGGGTGTGGGTGTGGGCGTGGGTGTGGTGGTTGTGTTGGTGTGTGGATGTGACAGTGGGTGTGTCTATATATAATTGATACCGCGTTGAAAACACCGCTTCTCATCTGATCGCCGAAGACAATCAACATTGAGCCTTGTCAGTGTTTGGCCTCAGCTCGGCACTCACGCGCGAATCAATTCAAGGTGCCGTAGACATCCTGATACAGCCTTACACTGCAGTTTGCCAAATCAGTGGCGGGTTAGAAATGTGGTTGACTAACATCAGGTGTTGTCCCAACTTGGCTGCATCCTGAGGCGTCTTCTAGTTCTACACACACACCTCCTCCCGGCTCGCTAACTAAGCACCGCATCTCTCCACCAGTCACTCTCCCCACCTCACACGTCACACGCCGCGTTCCGCAGGTCACGTGGTCAATCCTGGCAGCTACACTGGTCCGACGCAACGTCTTGCCTTTCCGATCGGATCCCCCCTGCGGACTATGCAGAGTGGAGTAGCACAGAGGACCATGCGAAGGAGCGGGGAGGACCAGTGTATGTGTATTGTTGGCGTGGAAGTTAGCTGTAAAATAAAATGTTATATATTTTTGTTAACAAATTGTAGTCGGTTCATTGTATGTTGATGCGCGACAAGGAAGGAAGTAAGGCGTGGGTGGAGAAAAGGCACTTTATTTAGAAATGCCATTTTATAATGTACAGGGTAACGTCAGGTAAATGCAATGTACAGGGTAATAACAGGTAATATGAAGGTCATGTGAATACGCAAATGTAATAAGCAAATGTAGTAGTGGATATAATATCAAATAAGCGCTCAGAGGGAGCCTATGAGGTGAGGCCTTGAGGCGGAGCAACGGTCGGGGATGAGAGAAAGGGGGGGGGGGGGGGGGGGGGGGGGGGGTCTCCTTCCCTGCCTCGCATCAACCGCAATGCAAGCATTACGACCAAAGTTGCATAGTCCGATGCTTTTGAGTTTTTGCGTTTCTGAGATAAATATATTATACTAATCGTTATAATCTACTTTACTTTAGTTTGAAGTAACTTTAATTTTAAATGGCTAAGTTTGGAGATATTAATTGACTTATTATGTATGCCCTTCTATGCAGCAACAAATGCTTAATAAGTGCACCAGTGTCTAAGTTGAATATATCAAATCAAATCTAGATGAAGTGTTCTGGTTTTGAAAATTTGATGTTTTCATCAGACTATGCAACCTTAGGGTGTTTTCGGTGATTATTTTTCTTTCACATTTTTTATTCCAGTTGAATAATATCTTTATTCAGCACTGAGGTGCTGGTCTTTCGGCCTGAGCAATTATGGTGCATATGAACTAGTTACTGATGAGATGATGAGATGGTATGAACAAAATAGATAATAGCAAGTTGAAATCAGGCATTATTGATATTATGGGGATCCTATTTTGTACATGTCGACTGGAGAATAGTCATTTACCTTTAGACTATATCAATGATTTTGTCAGATTTTGTGAGCCCTTATCGTGGACATTTAACATAGGTATAACTGTAATCATGGCTTCGTGTAGATAAAAGATTCACCCTGTACTTGTAGTACACGGGTGAACGACAATGTAGTGTAAATACGGGCGAAAATAGCTTTAGTAGGGAACATGATGTAGAATGCCTGCCTCCAGTATCAAATGGGTACTTATATTGGCACAGAGTTGGTGAAATGGGAGAGAATGCAAAAAGACAGGATGGTGGCCATAGAACGCCGTTGATTTCACTTTTAAAGTCTATTAAACTGCATGTTTTATTACATTTTTCAACTCAAAAGTAGCGGGGAAATATGAAAAAAATATATAAAGAATAAATGTTGCTTCTAGATTGTGAAGTTAGGCTCTCATTGTATTTCCACGCTTCTTCGACAGCTTTTATATAGCTTTGGTATCACCCGTGTACTGCAAGTACAGGGTGAATCCTTTATCTAGTTAATGATGTGTGTTTCGCAGTCTGATAAAAGCATCAATTTTTCCAAAGCAAAACACCAGACGGGATGGCCGAATGAGTTAGAGCGTCTGTCTCCCGTGCTGGTAGATCGTGGGGTCGTGGGTTCGAATCCTTGTCGAGTCAAACCAATGACTTAAAAATGTATACTTGTCGCTTCCTAGCCAGGCGCTCGGCATTATTAGGACAGGGCAAGGACTGGTGTGCTCAGTGTCAGGTTAATGTAAATGAGTGGGATATTCAGGTTATGGTGCCGACGGCCTGGTTTCCCAGGGAGAGCAGAACTATAAAGTCGCCATGAGTGCGCACTGTCACAAGTCGGTACCCGTCCTGATATGACCTTAGATGTTGCTAGGACGTAAAACAACAACAAACAAACAACCAATCCAAAGCAAAACACTTATCTAGAGTTGAACACACATATCCAACTTAGATACCGTACACTTATTAAAGCTAAGATTCCATATACCGTAATGTTCCAATAGAAGCACGCTACCCAGTAGAAGCACAACCCCCATTTCAAGATTGAAAGCACGCTCAAATTTATGATCATATTCAGACTGAATGCACATAAAATAAGACAATCCCACTTTATTTCAGAGGCACAACAAAAACAAATCAAAATTTACAATCATATTCAGACTGAATGCACATAAAATAAGACAATCCCACTTTATTTCAGAGGCACGACAAAAACAAATCCATGAAATTCTTTAACTTTGAATACACGTGCATCCATGTGTCTGCTCTCACACAGTGCGCATCTATTGGGAAATATACGGTATGCGGGATGTGGTATGCGAATGCGGCAAAAAATGGAAAAGCATGTAAACACACAATAGTCCTTCTATCTGTCTGAATGCGAATGTGAATGTTTATAGTTGCATAGTCCGATGCTTTTGAGTTTTTGCTTATTTTCTGAGATAAATATATTATGCTAATCGTTATAATCTACTTTTTTTACTTTAGTTTGAAGTAACTTTAATTTTAAATGGCTAAGTTAGGAGATATTTGATGTCAAAACATGCCAAAATAATTTTGGCAAGCATGCCAAAATTCGGACACCGTAGACTTCAGTAGTAACAGTTTCTATTAATTGACTTAGTATGCCCTTCTATGCAGCAACACATGCTTAATAAGTGCATCAGTATCTGAAGTCCCGTTCACACAGCACAACTTTAGGCCGAACTAGATAAGGCGAACTAGAGGAGGCGAACTAGGCGTCCTGTCCACACAAGCAGTACTTGGGGCGGTTTAAGGCGTAAATTGATCTCTGCGCATGAGCAAGTCCATACTAACCAGCGCCAGTTTCGGTTTGTCGACGTCACCATGAGAGAGTGTGGGTTCGACCTAGATATGTATAGACTGAGTCGTATTGTTTTGGAAGGGTCAAAACTTCTGCTGGGCAGTGAAACCCTAAAAATAAATGATGAAAAAAATATCTGTGCACCTCTAGCCGGTTCATAGACCAAATTATATTATATAGTGTGACGTGCTTAATCCGCCTCAAGTAAACCGCTACTGTCCACACAGGCAAGGTGGGCCAACTTAAGCTAGTTCGGTTCATCTATACTACCTCACGAGGTGGTTTACTTGAAGCAAACTAGATGAGGGGACTCAGGCTTAAGTCGCCTCAGCATAGTGTCCACATGACCAATTTGAGGCAAACTATAGGAGGCGAACTAGTTGAGGCGACTTAACGGGCCAGTGTGAATGGGGCTTAGGTTGAATATGTAGAATCAAATCTAGATAAGTGTTTTGGTTTTGAGAATTTGATGTTTTCATCGGACTATGCAACGTTAACGACCCCCCAGCACAAAAAGTAGACATCGACTATTGGGGGTCATACAGTGGTTTAAGCATATCCGAAAGATATAGATGCCACATGTCACATTCGCATGCCACATGCCACATTCCGCATATATAGAATCTTAGCTTAAAGCTGCAAATCCGATGAAGTATCAAATTGTCAAAACCAAGACAATTATCTACATTTGATTTTACATATCTATGTTAGATACTGAGGCACTTATTAAATAAACATGTGTTGCCACATAAAAGTGAATACTGAGTCAATTTGATAGAACCCACTTACTGAAGAAGTCTATGCCTATGGTGTCAAGGTTTGGCAAGTTTGCTCGAACTAGTTTTCCATGTTTGCACTTCAAATATCTCAAAGGTTTACTATTGTAGTGGTCTGCACTGACCTCTCAGGCAAGTAACCACATAGACAGGTAGGCGTGGGGAGTGTGTTGATATCAGGGAGCCTAGGTGGTGTAATGGTTAGCACACTGGCCCGGAATGCAAAGAGATGTGGGTTCGAGTCCCGCTCTAGGCACAGTATTTCCCATTTTCATCACCCCCACGACACTGGTTGCCGTGATCAGGATCCTGTACAAGCTTTGCGCTGTATGGTTGTTGAACCTACCCTGTGTATGTATGTGTAAGTGCATTGCCTGTATGTATGTAATTGTAAGCATTACAAGACTTACAATTCCAGGGGGACGAGTGTAGTGGTCTGCACTGACCTCTCAGGCAAGTAACCACATAGACAGGTAGGCGTGGGGAGGGAGTGTGTTGATATCAGGGAGCCTAGGTGGTGTAATGGTTAGCACACTGGCCCGGAATGCAAAGAGATGTGGGTTCGAGTCCCGCTCTAGGCGCAGTATTTCCCATTTTCATCACCCCCACGACACTATTTAAAATAAAAGTAAGTTTAAACTAATGTAAAGTAGATAATAGTGTTCAATCTAATATATTTATCTCAGAAAGATTACAGAAACTAAAAACCATTGGACTACGCAACATGTCGCTTCCTAGCCAGGCACTCGACATTATTAGGATAGGCCAATGACTGGTTGCCTCAGTGTCAGGATAATGTGACTGAGTGGGATAGTGGGTCATGGTGCTGGTGGCCTGGTCTCCCAGTGGGGCAGTACTATAAAGTCGCCATGAGTGCGCACTGGCATATAAGTCAGTACCTGTTCTGATATGACCAGATATTTTGCCAGGAGGTAAAACCCCAACAACCAACCATCCATCGGAAACGGAATCTCCTTAATCATAGCGTTACGACACAAACCAACAGGATCTTTGAGGACGAATCATTTTAAAAAAAGCACAATAACAATAACAACAAATAAACGAGAAATAGACTAACACAACCCACATATATGTGGCGGAGTTCATATGTAATGTAGCCTTTGTTGCGATGGAGCTTTGAAAAAGTAGGCCATGACCTTTGACCTCAGCAGCTCGGAGCCTATGTCAGATATGCGGATATATATATATATATATATATATATATATGTATATATATATATGTGTGTAATATAACACATCCCTGAAGATATCCACAAGATCCTCATATATAGGATACAAACAATATATTATGTTGTTGGATTGCAGTTGGAGTTTCACGTCCTGGCAACATCTAATGTCATATCAGGACAGGTTCCGGCTTGTGACAGTGCGCACTCATGGTGGCTTTACAATGCTGCCCCAATGGGAGACCAGGCCACCAGCACCATGACCTGATATCCCACTCAGTCACATTATTCTGACACTGAGCCAACCAATCCTTGCCCTATCCTAATAATGCCGAGCGCCTGGTAGGAAGTGGCAAGTATCAATTGCATAAGTCATTGGTTTGACTCGACCAGGGTTCAATCACTCGATCTACCAAAACGTCACATAATGCACTATTTATCAGATATATATATATATATATGTATATATATACATATATATATATAAATATATATATATATATATATAAATATATATATATATATATATAAAGCCCAGGGCTCGAATGACAATGGGAACGCCCGTAGTTCAGGTGGGGGCCGAAGGTGGCGCCACCAGTAGCAGTATGTAGTATAGGATTAGGAGGTGAATACATCGAGGATAATGGTTGGTAGATAATGAAATAGAAGAATAATAATAATAATTCCCTTCCGCGCCTATATACTCGCCTAATGCTTATACATCACATATACTCAATAAATCTCTAAATAGTGTTGATAACACATTATCTGTGGTGATTTTTATTGGAATGCCGGGTGACTTGCCCAATTTGATCAAACTTATATCAGCCCGACCCATTTTGATATCAGTGATTGGGAGCAGGCGCGGTAGCCAAATCGGTAGAGCGGGGGCCTCGCGTGCGGAAGGTCGGGAGTTCGGTTCCCGGTTGGGTCAAACCAGTGACTTATAAAGTTGATAATTGTCGCTTCCTAGTCTGGGGGCTTAGCATTAATAGGATAGGGCAAGGACTGGTTTGTCGTTAAACATAGAAACAAAAAAAGGTTAGCTCAGTGTCAGGATAATGTGACTGAGTGGGATATCGGGTCATGGTGCCGGTGGCCTAATTTTACAGTGGGGCAGCACTATAAAATCACCATGAGTACACATTGTCACCAGTCGGTACCCGTCCTGATATGACCTTAGATGTTGCCAGGCCATAAAAACTCCAACAACCAACCAATCAGTGATTGGTACTTCTCTATGGTTAGTTACAGTCTGCAAAAATATACTTAAATTTAAAGTTGCATGATCCGATGTCTTTGAGGTTCTTGTAAAAATATATATATAGATTAGATTAGTATATATTAGTTCGATTGTCTTAATCAATGTTACTTGAGTTTGAAGTAACCTTAGTTTGAATTAGGACAAGACACAGTAACGATACAGATATTCATCTGTACATTCTATTCATAAATAAAAACTACAGAGCTTACAAAACAAATCAAATGTGTATACAAATTAAAATAAACATGATTTCTTGATGTTATTATTAAAGCTGCATAGTCCGATGGAGCATCGAATTTTCTAAACCAAAAGAATTATCTAGATTTGATTCTACACATCTACCATAGATACTGATGCACTTAGAAAGGAATACTGAGTCAATTTAACAGAACCTATTACTGCATAATCCTATGGTGTCAGCGTTTTGGCATGCTTGCCAAAACTAATTTGACAGGTTTCACTCTAAATATCTCCAGAGTTAGCAATTTAAAATAAAACATACTTCAAACTGAAGTAAGGTAGATTGTTTGTGATGCTCAGCAACATGGGTAATTTGGCATTCGATCGCCGCCATAGCCTCATAGCGTTAAGATAATACTTATGCTGCCACCTATCTAGTAACGGCGAAACTACCTTCTGACTTATGCGTCAGCGCCGCCTAGATATTCGTACTTTGATACGAAATACTTCGAGATGCTAACTCTGTCTTACTGACCTGGCATCTGCGGTCGCCCGCTCGAACTACTGGCCCAAGCGCCTATATAAGGACTGACTTAGCGGCGGTGAGCTCACTTCGACACGGCCACAGGAGGACACTAGCTGGCTTTGAACTGCCATCCCACCCACCCCTGCTAAAGACTATATAGGGCTAAGGGTTAAAGCTTATTGACCTCTTTGTGCATAACTCATTGGCTTATCTCACTGTGCTTATTCTGTTGAATTTAATATGTGCTTACTAAAATTGACATGTGCTTACTACAGACTCATCATTGAAAAAGAAATAAATCCAACTTTAAACTCATATGCGGTGTCAGTGTCAAATTATAACCATCAATTCAATATATTTACATGTCACTATATTCATCTCAGAAAAATTACAGAACCTCAAAACCATCGGACTATGCAACTTTAAGGCCACTTTCCACGCCTTGCAATGCAGTAATCCACTCCTCTCGCTATCTGTGCCCATTTGCCAGTGATGAGTGTCTATTAATTTCTTCAATCAGCTCAGACAGCCTGTTGCATGTACCAAAGCCATCACCTCCGCCTTGTCTGAGCGTTGTGTTCTGTTTTTAGTCAATTAGTTGATTAAGCAGGGGGGAAATTTCAATCGTCGACAATAAGTTTTTCCTCATTCAACTGCTCCTCGCGTCATCCTAGTAGTGCCGGATGCTAGGCTAGGTAGCGACAAGTATACATTTTTATTTTAAGTTAGGAGTTGGTTTGACCCAACCAGAGTTTGAACTCGGGGATTCAAATTCCACGACCTACCAAAATGGATGGCAGATGGATGCTATCTCATTTGGGCGCGGTGGCTGAATCGGTAGAGCACACGCCTCGCGTGCGGAAGTCCGGAAGTTCGCGAGTTCGGTTCCCAGTCGAGTCAAACCAATGACTTAAAAGTTGATACTTGTCGCTTCCTAGCCTGGTGCTCGGCATTATTAGGATAGGGCAAGGACTGGTTAGCTCAGTGTCAGGATAATATGACTGGTGCCGGCGGCCTGATTTCCCAGTGGGGCAGCACTATAAAATTGCCATGAGTGCATACTGTTACAAGTCGGTACCTGTCCTGATATGACCTTAGATGTTGCTAGGACGTAAAAACAACAACAAACAACAAACATTCGGTCACACCCCGTCTGTTGCATCAATTAGAACTCGGCTTAAGTCAGGGCAGGTGCCCAGTTGGCGAATTGTCCGAGAATGTTCTCCAAGTTGTGAGCTGACTTTTTAATTAGCATCACTTGGTTGGTTGTTTTACGTCCTGGCAACATTTGAGGTCATGTCAGGACTGGTACCGGCTTGTGACAGTGCACACTCCGGGTAACTTTATAGTGCTGCACCACTGGGAGACGAGGCCACCAGCATCATGAGCCGATATCCTACTCAGTCACATTATCCTGATAATGCTGAGTGTCTGGCAAGGAAGTGACAAGTATAAATTTTTAATTAATTGGTTTGACTCGACCAGGGTTCGAACGAGTCGGTTTGAATCCCATGATCTACCAAAATGGGGAGATGGACGCTCAACTCATTTGGCAATCCTGTCTGGTCGGCATTACTTGGTGATGTAGGTGGGTGGAACAGGTGGGTGGGGGGTGAGGGGATGTCGGGGGGGGGGGGTGTGTGTGGGGGGGGGGGTCATCACCACCGCGCCCAGCCCTCAGGACCAGTGGTCAGCCGGGGTCAACTGACTCATTGACAACACTGACACTAGGTGGCGCGTCACTACTTATTAAAAAGACCCACACACATGCACTCACATTCAGACAGTGAGAGTCTAACTCTAAGCATCTAAGAAGAGAACTCATGGATTTTATATATAATGATGTCAAAACGAGGCTGTTGGAGGCTCTTCCAGAGTGCAATCCGAAAATAAGGTCGCCATATTGGAACCGTCATAATGAGTGGAGCCTTGTTCCTTTTACCATTCTTGCAGTCTGGTTCCCGTACCCTTCTTGTATTGTCTGGTCCCCTGGGCTTTCTTGCAATGACTGGTCCCCATTCCTTTCTTCCAGAGCCTTATTCCCTTTGTTCTTTTTGCAATCTGGTCCCTGGACCCTTCTTGCAGAGCCTGGTACCGATGCTTTCCAGAGCCTTGTTCCCCGTACCATTCATGAAGAGTCTGGTCCCCTGGCCCTTTTTGCAGAGGCTTGTTCAATTTAGCCTTCTTGGAGAGTCTGGTGCCCTTACCATTCTCTTGCAAAATCTGGTCCCCGAGCCTGTCTTCCAGACCTTAATCCCTGGGCCCTTCTTGTGAAGTCTGGTCCTCAAGCCGTTCAAACAGTCTGGTCCCTAGAGCACTTCATGCAAAGCCTGGTCCCCAGACTCCTTGATTGAGTCTGGTATTGAATATCATCTTGAGAGGCATTCTTACATCATTCAACACGGAAAAGCTGATGGTCGCAGACAAACCTATTTTCGCGCTCCCGACCAAATCTAACCTCACATCGCCGATATTGGGAAAATTAACTTTTTTTAAAACAATTTTTGCATTTACATTTGTCGATCAAGTGGAGGAAATTTCGGGTCATGGAAAATTTAGTTATCCTCATTCCTCTGCTGCTTGTCCTATCCCAGTAATGCTTAGTGCCAGGGCTGGGTAGCGACAAGTATAAATCTTTAAGTCATCGGCTTAAGTCGGGTCTCGGGGCTTAAATCCAATGAACTGCGACACAGGAAGTGTGCACTCAACACGTTCAGACATCCCATCTGGTCTATAAAATTTATTAACACAATTTCATGAAAATAGATAATCGATCTCGTGATGCAGTTTTGTGCGAGGTGCATCAACTGCTCCCAGTAGCTTATGTAAATAGAACCTATTTGATCCAATTCAAATAATTCCATTATTTACACGTGGTCACATTGTCCACACAGTCAGTTTGGTGTCAGTCCCCGCTGACACTCAAACACATTTTACTAAGTTGCGTTGATTTTTTGGCCCTGCGCCAACGGTTCTAGACTGCAGACAGTATGCATGACCTTTTTACTAAGGTAAAACAGGAAAACATTTTAGCCTTTTTGAGGGCAGCTGGACTGTACCACCTCATATAGTTTACTAAATAGATTCTATCAATTATTAATAAAACTTTTCTTTTTCTATGGGAATTTGTTTCCCTTGACCACAAATATATGATTGTGAGCTTTCTAATTTAATGAGTGTCTATTGGCACATAATTGATTATCTGCTTTTACATGTAAAAGCGATGGTTTGAACAAAAAACAAACATTTCTCGCTGTGAATATGGCCTATGCTGCCGACACGGCGTAAAGCAACCACCAATCAATCAATCAATTGTCCACACAAACTCTTGTCTATAGATCCTTATAAACACGAGCCAGCATGACTAAGACGGTTATTGTTTGTTTTGTTGTTGTTGTTTTACGTCCTAGCAACATCTAAGGTCATATCAGGAAGGGTACCGACTTGTGACAGTGCGCACTCATGGCGACTTAATAGTGCTGCCCCACTGGGAGATCAGGCCGTTACCACCATGACCTGATATCACACTCAGTCACATTATCCTGACACTTAGCCAACCAGTCCTTGCCCTATCCTAATAATGCCAAGCGCCTGGCTAGCAAGCGACAAGTATCAATTTTTAAGTCAGCGGTTTGACTCGACCACGGTTCGAACCCATGATCCCATGGTCTACCAACACTGGAGACGGACGCTCTAACTCATTTGGCAATCCCGTCTGGTAAGACGGTTTATTCATACACGTGTGGTTTGTTTGTCTGCTTAGCTCACTGTCAGAATAATGTGATTGAGTGGGATATCGGGTCATGGTGCTGGCGGCCTGATTTCCCAGTGGGGCAGCCACTATAAAGTAACCATATGTGTGCACTGCCACAAGTCGGTACCCATCCTGATATGATTATGACCTTAGATGTTGCCAGGATGTAAAACTCCAACAACCAACCACTGTAAAGCTTGTTTTATTTAAAGACACCTCTCGAGCACATTGATTTTCCTATCATCGGCTATTGGAATTGACATCCATATGGTCATTCTGACATATTTCTTTGGAGGAAACCTGCTGCCGCCACATAGGCTATTCTTTCCGATAAGCAGCAAGGGGTGTTTTATATGCGCTTTCCCACAGACAGAACAACACATACCACAGCCTTTCATGAACCAGTTGTGGACCACTGGTTGGAACAGAAAGTTGCCCAAACTGCAAATGGGTCCACTGAGCAGGATCGCACAACCAACGATTGATGCATCCCTTTCAGGGTGCAGATGTACACACGCAGCACCCTCCCACCAGCAGAAGCAACCAGCTGCAGATTCAGCCCCCTCCGGGGCTCGTGTTTGTTACTCCAGTAACCATGGAAACACGGAGCGGGATACCGCCTGAACGTGGAGGCAGGCTTACCAACAAATCAACGACCCGCAAATCTTCCCCGATGCCGCCTAGAGTTTCATGTTATTGGTTTGGTTGTTGGTTGTTGGGGTTTTACGTCCTGACAACATCTAAGATCATATCAGGATGGGTACTGACTTGTGACAGTTCACACTCATGGTGACGACTTTATTGCACTGCCCCCCTGGGAAATCAGTCCGCCAGCCAGCACCATAACCTATTCAGTCACATTATCCTGATACTGAGCTAACCAGTCCTTGCCCAATCCTAATAATGCTGAGTGCAGGGCTAGGAATCGACAAGTATCAAATTGTGTAAGCTATTGGTTTGACTCGACCTGGAATTGAACTCCCAATCTCCCGCACAGTAGGCCTCAGCTCTACCGATTCAGCCACCGCACCCATTTCCAAGTTATTTGTTTGTTGGGGTTTGAAAGGTCATATCAGGATGGCTACCGACTTGTGACCCTGACAGTGCACACTCATGGTGATGAAACTATAGCACTGTCCCATTGTGAGACCAGGCCAACGACACCATGACCTGATCCCCCACTCAGACACATTATCCTGATACTGAGCTAACCAGTCCTTGCCATATCCTAATAATGCCGAGCGCCTGACTAGGAAGTGACACAAGTACCAAAATTGGAAGTCATTGGTTTGAGTCCACCAGGTTTCGAATTCCCGACCTTCCGCATGGGAAGCCCGCGCTCTACCGATTCGGCCACTGGGATGGGGGGAGGGACGGTGGGGGAGGGGGAGATTATTTGCCTGTAAAGGGGCTGTCACATTAGTTTTTTTTTGCGGGAGCGCACAGCGGCGTAGGCGCATTACATCATATATGTCGGCATACGCCGCCATATGCTATGCATACGCCGTCATGTGCCGGCCTATGCCGGCTTACGCTGTTGTACGCCGCCATACGCTTTCTCCCGTCCGTCCGTCCAAATTTGTTTGTGCATGTTAAAAAAATCTCGACCTATGGGAGCGTATGGTTCATATGCTACTCATATGCTTCTCATATGCTGGCATACGCTCCTCATACACTAGGGGTACACCGGCGTACGCTACTCGTACGCTCAACTTGCGTCACGGGCATATCTCTGGCATATGAAGCATACGCAGAACCTATGAGTTGCGTATGGGAGTGTATGCGTAGCGTATGCAAAGCGTATGAGTAGCGTATGGCGGCGTATCCCCGACCTATGGTCTCGGTATATAAAGGCGATGCACTATATACCCAGGAGCCACCAGGTGGCGGACCGAGGAGAGATAACATAGGTCTCGCATACGCTTCGCATACGCTCCTCATACGCTCCTCATACGCTCCTCATACGCTCAAAAAATGTCACAGTACACTCTCATACGCTCCTCGTACGCTCCTCATAGGTTACGCATGCTCTCAAAAACACCCGAGAGGTCACCAAAGATCACGATACGTCGTCCCGCACAGTTTTTTCCCCATTTTCACCGTAGGTTTTCAATACGCTCCCGCCATACGGCGTAATGTGACAGAGCCTTTACATGATACGCCACTGTGCAGGTAAACTACCAGGGTGTTCGGCGAGTGGGAGGGGGGGGGGGGGGGGAGTAGGGGAGTGGAAGGGAAAAGAGGGCGAGGGGCGGAGTGAGGGGGGAGGACGGGATGGTGGGAGAGAGGAGGGGGAAGAGGAGGAGGAAGAGAGGGTGGGGAGCTGTGGGATGGGGGGGAGGGGGGGAGGGGGGGGGGGGGGGGGGGCGGGGCGGGGGTGCTGGTCGAGTTGCAGTGTCACGCAGGCGCGGTCGATTCTCGAATTTTAACTTAGTTTTAGCGGGGGAAATCGATGTGTGACCTGGATATGATATATTCCGTAATATCCGACAGGGGGGACGGAAAACCGAGTTATGTACACACATGTGGACGTGTGCGCGTGTGTGTACGTGTGCACATGTGTATGTCTGCGTGTGTAGAGCATACTACACGTGTACATGTGTATGTGTGTACGTGTGTGTGCGTGTGTACGCGTGTGCATGTGTATGTGTGTATCTGTGTAGCTGTGTACGTGTGTAGGTGTGTGCATGTGTATGTGTACATGTGTACATGTGCATATGCGTAAATGTGTATGTGTACATGTCTATAAATACATGTGTACATGTGTGTATGTGCACATGTGTTCATGTGTACATGTGTACATGCATAGATGAATATGTGCATTTGTGCATATCTATGTATACATGTGTATATGTATATATACATATATATGTATATATATGTATATATAACTTAGTATATATATATATATATATATATATATCTGTGTGTATATGTATATATATTATAAATGTATATATCTGTATATATTATATGTACATTATATCGGTATACTTATGTATACAGTAACATGTATGCATGTAGATGTGTACAGTGAAACCTCTCTATCCGACCACCTCCACAGATCGACCACTCCCCTATATCGATCACTTTATTTGGGTCCCAACAATACCATTGTAACCATATTCTAACTCCCTAAACCGACCACCTCCCTAAATGGACCACTTAACCTTTAAAGTCGGTCCCAAGGTCGGCCAATTTAGAGAGGTTTTAGTTACTTTTACTGTATATATGTATATTAATGTATATATGGACATGGATGTATAGATGTGTATTTTTCTATATATGTATGTAAATATATGTATATATGTTTTATTTGACACCTCTGCAGTCTTGTGTTTCCACAGGTAAATAAGAAGGCTCATGTCCTCATACATACACACCTGGCTGTGTGGAGGAGTATGTGGGGAGTATGTGTGTGTGGGTGGGGGAGTGATGAGTGGGGGGTGATGGTGGTGTGGGGGAGTGGTGAGTGGGTGGTGGTGGTGGTGGTGGTGGGGGGGGGTGAGTGGTAGGAGTTCTGCCTACTGAAGCGTGGCGGTGTGATGCAATGGGTCACGTGACCACAATGAGTCACTCTGCGTCATGGGTAGACGCGCACAGCTGTCTGCACACGTCCCACACATATACATATATACAAATTCCTCCGAGCTAGTTGAGGAAGAGCCCCGCCAAGGAGGCGGAGAGGTGCATGCTGGTACCCACCCCCACCTCCACCCCTACCCCGGGGAGGAGGTGGGGGTGCAACCCACTCCAGATCCTATTACATGCAATAACAGGCTTATCACTATCCATATATATATATTATATATGTATATATATATATTTATATATATATACATATATAATATATATACATATATACATATACAGCAAGTGATCTATACAACTCTGAGGAATGAGTACCAAGAACTGCCGGTGGCGGCGCCACCGTAGGCAAATGAGTGCCGCAGTGAATAAATCTGGGTCTGTTAGTGGACAATAACGGATCATAATAATAATAAGAAATACCTCATACCGATGATTGTATACACGTATATAAATATACTAACTATATATACATATATGTAAACTTCCGAGCAAGTGGAGTGTCAAGCCCCGCGCAGGGGGTGAGCGGTGCATGCCGGACCCCCCACCCCACCCGGCTGGGGGGGGGGGGCACTCCAGATCTTATTACATGCGATAACGGTCTTATCACTATCCATAGATTTATATATATTATATATATATAATAGTTTGCCTACATAATGTAAAGAGGAAGACATGATTGATAGTGGGTGAGAGTGTATTTACTCTGGCTAGATGAACAATGTACAGCAGTACAGTGAGTGGTGGTTACAGTGTGCAGGTGTGGTGGCGCCACCATCGGAGCTGGGGTTGGGGAGGCTGGAGCAGTACATGACTAGGACTGACTCCATCAGTCCACAGAGCTGAGTGAGTGATGAGGGAAAGGAGGGATATTCCGGGTTATTATACTCATATAATTTTTATATAGCATCAATCAATCAATAGTTCCATCCTCTAGTCGAGGGTTGGATGCAATGGTTCTCCACTTGTCCCGATGTTGTGCTGTTCTGATAGACTGTGAATAATTCAAGCCTGTCCACTGTGAAATATTTGTAAACCATGATGTTCTTGGTCTCCCTCTCCCTCTGCTGCCATTCACCTTCCCTTCCAACAATGTACGGTATATTGAACTCTGACGAATGATGTGGCCAAAATAAATAAGTTTCTTTGTCTGTATAGTGGCAAACAAGCTTTTCTTATTTTTAATTTTTCTGAGAACTTCTTTGTTGGTGATCTTCTTTGTCCATGATATTTTCATCATCCTTCGATAAGTCCACATCTCAAATGCTGCTAAACGTTTGTACATTTTCTTAGAGATTGTCCATGTCTCTGCCCCATACATTAGAGTAGACCACACATAACACTGAAGAATATGCTTCCTTGTTTGTATTAATATCTTACTTGATGTTAACACTCTATACATTTTGGAGAATGTTGTTCGGGCTATTGTTATCCTTCTTTTAATTTCTTCCTCACATCTCGCATCATTTGTAATCTTTTGTCCGAGATATATGAATTCGGATACTTGTTCTATGTTTGTGCCATCTATGGTTATATTGACATTTGGTTTATCTGTCTTTTTACTTATAACCATTGTTTTGGTCTTCCTGGCATTCATCTTCATGTTGAATAGTATTCCAGCTTTATTGATTCTATTCACTATATCTTGTAGGTTTTTCTCACTGTCTGCTAGTATTACACTGTCATCGGCATATCTAAGATTGTTGACGTTCATGCCACCTATTGTCACTCCCTTGCAATCTTCAATGTGTCTGAAAATCATCTCTGTGTACAGGTTAAATAGACATGGTGACAATACACACCCCTGTCGAACTCCTCGTTTAATCATATATAGCATATATATCTGTATATATATGTACATATATAGGTATACTTATGTATATATACATGTATATGTGTATGTGTATCTATATATAACACCAAATGGTGGTTAGATTTTAGCGTCGTTCTGATCACTACCCCTCTATTAATCTGTGCTGCCAATGCGCATTTTCGTACTCCACTGATGCTTCGCCATTTATGCGTTGTTAATAACATGTTTTTTGTGCCTACCATACACATTTCATATTAACTTTGATGGTTTTTACTAACTTTGGTCACTGCGACCAAAGTACCATCCATTTTGAGTCACATAACGATGAGTGTTGTTAACTCCACCAATAGATAGCACCACCGATATGGTTTACCGCATAATAGTACAGATGGATTCCACCAGATGACGGCACTATATTGAAACAGAACCATGACTGAGTCCGGAATATAGCAGAGAACATAGATATATACATGGTCTCTGAATATAGTCGGACACCATGAATATTATATATACCGACAGTTCAACACAAAATTGGTCCAGGAATTGATGTTGAGCCTAGCTTTTACCCATGCACAGCAAAGGTGTTGATATAACACGCCTAAGCACTGTTGGTGCTGCGTTCCTGGAAAGGCAATCCGCTACACCACGTTGTAAAATATTCCGATATACAGCATAGGGGGGAATGCAAATGTTCTATTACTGATCGGTGTACATGACCAGGGGCATGTATGTATATATATGTAAGGGCTGGTGGTGCCTGAGTGGGATGTAAATAGACATAGTGGTGTTGGCAGGTCTGGGTGTGAGGGCACTCAGGGCCAACCCCCTCTGCTGGGATAGTGATCACCACACTCAAAGGTCAAGGTTGGTGGTGGCCATGGGGACCATTCAGCTTGGTGGTGGTGGGCAGACCACTGGTAGCCATGGGGACCACGAATGTTGGATCCCTATTGGTCAGGCCAAGAATGGTTGTTTCCCATTGGGGGAAAGGGGTGGTGGGGTGATACTCTACAATGAACCCATGTAACCATATAAATACTGAACCAGAGGGCTTGACTCTCTCTCCTTCTTTACACTTTATACTCTTCCTTTCTCTTTGTCTGTATTGATTTCACTATAGCCTGCCTACACAACCACAGATTCGAGCTTTAGCCATTTTACAATGTGACTACAAAGCACCACGCCCATTGGTCGATATTGGTATCTGTTGGAAGCTGCTTTAGATGGCCCTGCCCAGAGGTGGCCTGTACATTATGGTTGTTTGTTGTGGTTTCACGTCCTGGTAACATCTAAGGTCATATCAGGACGGGGCCTGTGTATGTAGGATGTAAAACTGTTATGTGAGTATAAATAACTGAGAACAGTTCAACCTGTTGTGTGTGGCCTGCTACCCATATAATCCCATTGCCATTGCCTATGCTGCTAGTACTAGTAGTGCCACCTGTAGTCCTCTGCTGGAACTACTGCCCCCCACCCCCACCCCCACCCCTGCATTCTGTCAGAGCTGACTTTAAAGTTGCATAGTCCGATGATTTTGTATTTCTGTCATTTTGTGAGATAACTATGTTAGGTTGATCATTATAATCTACCTTACTTTTCTTTGAAGTAACTTTTATTTTAAATGGCTAACCTTTGAGATATTTGAAGTGCAACCATTCAAAATTAATTTTGGCAACCAATCCAAGCTTTGACACCATAGGATTCTGCAGCAACAAGTTCAGTTTAAATTGCCCCAGCATTCCCTTCTATATGGTGACAAATGCTTAATAATGCCCCTGTATCTAAATTAGATATGCAGAATCAAATTTAGATAATTATTTTGGATTTGAAAATTTGATACTTTATCGCAGCTATGCAGCTTTAAAAACATAATAATAACTATATTAATAAACATAATATGCATGATATATAGCATATATTATATATCATATATTACACATATAATTATATATTAAGTGCCTGTCACACTATGGCGGATTGAGCAACGGACAGAACAGGACAAAGAATATTCTAGTCCGGTGTTATTCGGACTTGAAATTTATCGATTATGTAACGGACGGGTAACGGACGGGTAACGGACGGGTAATGGACAGGTATTATGGATGGTAATGGACGGTAACGGTTGATAACGTATCTAATGATCAATGGACAATTCAGAATACAAAAAGAACTATAGCGAACATCAACGGACGTGTAATGGATATGTAACGGCCGGGAATGGACGGGAACGGATAGGAATGGATGGGAACGGACGGTAATGAATAATAACCGCATAGGTCAGTCTGGCGCAATCCGTTACAAGTTTTGTGCATGCTCAAAACTTGTAACGGATCGGGCCGGATATCAACAGATATCAACGGATATGTAACGGACACAAACCGGACTTTGCTAGCTATCAACAGACTTTGTTCGGTTTCTTTCCATTTCCCCAATCCGGTGAGGTGTGACTGAGCCTTTACATTTAATATATTGCATATATTGCATATCATAGTATATATTACAGTATATAAAATAGTATATATTATATGGTACATTGGGATATAAATATTTCATGTATGGTAGTTAGACCAGTCACCTCCCCCCTCCCCCCCCCCCCTACGCCCCAGACTTAATGTTGTATATTCTGCCTGCACACAATGGAACCATTTGAATGCTACAGTTTGGAAGGCAGTCCACCCGGCCTTGAACTGACTTCATTAAATGTCACCTAAAACTGAAGTAAAACTATCACTCCTCTCCCCGGATATGAAATACATCCCACAAAACCACAAAGAACTTTACCACAACCCAGACCCCCACACAGTGTAGGGCGCCCTCTGTTGAGTAAGCGTGTCGCCACACCTGACACCAGCAGGCAAGGCATTCACGAAGTGTCACGCACACGCGCGCACACACACCATCACCTACACACGCATGTGTGCACACCAACATACACATTCACAGATGCACACACTCACACATAAGCACACGCAGCACACACTTATATTGATGCACATTCACACAACCACAATCACACACATTCACACACTCATGCACTCTCCAACACACACTCTCCCATACATTCACACACTCTCCCACACATTCACACACCTTTCCACAAACTCATGCACTCTCTCTCACACATTGACCCTTTTTCACACACATTCACAATCTCTCACATTCATTAACACACACACTCACACACAATCGCACACATCCACACACTCTCTCACACTCATTCACACACACTCACACAATGTCTCACACGCTCTTTCACACACATTCACATTCTCTCACGCATTTAGACTCTCTCGCGCACATTAACACACACACTCACACGCCCTCTCACACACTCATACACATCCACACACTCTCTCACACTCATTCACACACACTCACACACTGTCTCACACGCTCTTTCACACACATTCACACTCTCTCACGCATTTAGACTCTCTCGCGCACATTAACACACTCACACGCCCTCTCACACACTCACACACAGACACAAACACTCGGCACTTGTATGACTGTCAACACACTACCCGGGTGGTGAATCATCACTGAGTGAACATAGAGAATTTAAATAAAATATCCTGAATTTTAACGAACAATTAAAAACCGCATCTGCGCATGTGCAGACCAGACCCATCCAGGTAAACTCACAACACCTGCCCTTTGTGTCTCTGCCTCATCACCAACCGACAACGCCGTGTCCGACGACGCCGGACGCGCCAAACGCTTTCCGGTCGTCTGCTTTGGCCAAATGTCGTCTACTTCCTCCAAATGTCATGTTTTCCTCTCAATGTCGTCCGGTTCCTCCAAATGTCTGTGTTCCTCTAAATGTATGTTTCCTCCAAATGTTGTATGTTTTCCTTTAAATGCCTCTGTTTTCTCTAAATGTTGCCTGTTTTCCTCTAAATGTCATCTGTTCCTCTTAACTGTTGTCTGTTTGCCTCCAAATATCGACTGTTTCCCGTGAATGTCGTCTGAGTCTACCAAATGTCGTCAGTTTCCTCCAAATGCCGTCAGTTTCCTCCAAATGTCATCTGTTTCCTCCAAATGTTGTCTGTTTCCTCTAAATGTTGTCTGTTTCCTCCAAATGTCGTCTGTTTCCATCCAAATATCATCTGTTTCCTCCGAATGTCGTCTGAGTCTATCAAATGTCGTCAGTTTCCTCCAACTGTCATCCGTTTCCTCTAAATATTGTTTGTTTCCTCCAAGTGTCGTCTGTTTCCTCCAAATGTCTGTTTTCCTCTAAATGAACTCTGTTTCCACCAAATGTATATCTGTGTCTACCAAATGTCTGTTTTCTCTAAATGTTGTATGTTTCCACCAAATGTCAACTGTTTCCTCCAAATGTCGTCTCTTTCTACCAAATTTCATCTGTTTCCTCTAAATATCGTCTGTTTCTACCAAATGTCATCTGTTTCCTCTAAATGTTGTCTGTTTCCTCCAAATGTCATCTGTTTCCTCCAAATAATTCCTGTTCCGCCAAATGTCGTCTGGTTGCTTCAAATGTCATATGTTTCCTCCAAATGCCATATATTTCTAACAAATGTCATGTGTTTCTTCGTCCAAATGTCATCTACTACTTCCACAAAATGTCATCTGCTTCCGCAATATGTTGCTTCTAGCCAGAAAATCTGGCCGGCTTCCCCTAAATGTCATCTGCTTCTTCCAAATGTTGTCTGTTTCCGCCAATATCGTCTATAATAAATGTCGTTTGCATTCTCCATTTGTCGTCTGCTCTGCTCAGACTCCACAATATAAGGTGTGCCTCCACTGAAAGTTGTCAGTGCTGACGTCACAACGAAGCTCCAGTGCTAGATGTAGCTCTATTGTCACTTATGAGTGACAACATACGACATGTCTGGCTTAATGCCAAAAGCAGCAATAGAACCATTGTTTACGTTATGTTATAACCATCCGAGCGGAGCCGTGGTCTGAATACACGATAGGTGAACATAATTAATTAATTAAGGACTGAATTAAACCCTATAAATGTTCACAGCAGGGATACAATTATGTTTGCATAATAATATATATGAACAGAATTTTCAAATTAATTATTCAGTTAAGTATGAACAAAACCTTCATATTACTTAACTAACTATTCCCAGAACCTATACTTTAATTAACTATGGACAGAATCTTCAAATTAGTTAACTAATTAAGAACCCTCATCTCAATTAATTATTTGTAACAGAACCTTCAAACTAATTAATTAAAGTTGCATAGTCCGATGGTGTTGAGTTTCTGTAATTTTTCTGAGCGTTATAATCGACCTTACTTTAAAGCTGCATAGTCCGATGAAATATCAAATTTTCAAAACCAAATCAATTATCTAGATTTGATTTTACATATCTAACTTAGATACTGATGCACTTATTAAGCATTTGTTTCTGCGTAGAAGGCAATACTGAGTCAATTTAACAGAACCTGTTACTGCACAAGTCTATGGTGTCAGAGTTTTGGCAAGCTTGCCAAAACTAATTTTCCATGTTTGCACTCAAAATATCTAAAGAGTTTACCATTTAATATAAAAGTGACTTTGCACTAATGTAAAGTAGATACTAGTGATCGATCTAATATATCTATCTCAGAGAAAATACAGAAATTCAAAACCATCGGACTATGCAACTTTAACTTCAAGTCCTGTTTATTTTAAACAGTTATATTTTGAGATATTTGAAGTGTAAACATGTCAAATTAGTTTTGGCAAGCTTGCCAAAACTCTGACACCTTAGGCTTTAGCAGTAACAGGTTATATTACATTGCCTCAGTATTCCCTGCTATGTGGCAACAAATGCTTAATACATGCATCAGTATCTAAGTTAGATATGTAGAATCAATTCCAGATAATTGTTTTGGTTTTGAAAATTTGATGCTTCATCGGACTATGCAGCTTTAAGTAACTATTTAACAGAACGATCACATTAGTTAATTAAATAATTTGCATATGAACAGAATCTTCATATTAGTTAATTAACTAGGAATATCATCTTCAGATTAATTAATTAACTTTAAGAATCTTCAAATTAATTACTTCTGAACAGAGCTTCCATATTATTCAATTAACTATAAGCAGGGCCGTCAAATTAATTAATTAACTAACGATGATTAGAACCACCATATAAATTAATTAGTATAGTAATTAATTAGATGCATTACCTCAATGGGACTACACCCTCTGAACACCCAGAAATAAATAGAACATTGTTATTGGTCGACTAACATTGTTGTTCTTGATTAGACTTTGTATCCGAATCAGGGCCAACCCACGGGTTCGAACCCTGGTCGGGTCAAACTAATGACTTAAAAATGTATACTTGTCACTTCCTAGCCAATTCGTTCGACATTATTAGGATAGGGCAAGGACTGGTTGGTTCAGTGTCAGGATAATGTTACTGAATAGTATATCAGGTCATGGTGCTGGCAGCCTGATCTCCCAGTGGGGCAGCACTATAAAGTCGCCATGAGTGTGCACTATCATAAGTCAGTACCCGTCCTGATATGACCTTAGATGTTGCCAGGACGTAACACTCCAAAAACCAACCGACCGAACCAGGGCCACCCCTTGGTGAGAAAGTACAAAACCAAACCCATATGCATATTGTATAATGAATATTTATTAGGGACGTTAGGGGCCCAGTTTGAATTATGCATAGCAGGCAATATAACTAGGACAACTAAAGGTCATGTGACACTTTGTTTGTACTTTAAATATTAATTTGAAAAATCGAATTGTGAGTGTCTGCCCCAGCGTTGTTTGGAATGAGCAATATCTGCATGTAATAATAATTGAGCGACTCAAGACCAGATCAATATATAGTGGCAGTTTTATTTTCTTTCATACGGTGAGTCATATTTGTTTGATTTGTCAGAGTTAGAGGTCTCCAGGCACTTAACCCTAACGAGTCTAGTTCTTAGTAGTTGGGTGGGATGTTGAAATTAGAGCTAGAGAAGTACACAGGTCCGTTCGATTGAAATGCTCTGGTCGAAGTGAATTCTGAAATCTTTTACGTCACAAATCATTCTGCTTTTCACTCTAGGTGGCACGTCGAGCGGTGGCTATTTGGTTAGTTAGATTGTATATTGGTAGGGGGTACCAGTGGTAGTGTCCATAGGAACGAATGGTGGTCGATGCGCTCAATTACCCATGTTGCGTATCAACATGGACAATTGAGCGACACAAGACCACATCAATATATAGTGGCAGTTTTATTTTCTTTCATACGGTTACAGTAGTGAGTCATATTTGTTTGATTTGTCAGAGTTAGAGGTTTCCAGGCACTTAACCGAAATAAAGAGCAAGTGTCCTGGGAGCCGATGAACCAGCATGTTTCAGTACATATTCATGTAGTGCATCGGAGGTCCAGTGACCTAGTTGTTTGATGTCGTGAAGTGAGGAACCTCTGTGGGCACAGGCCTGTGCCCCATCTCGGCGCATGCTATGAGGCGTTATAGCACCCGGTGCTGGGTGGCCCACCATGGACAGGGCTCGTCTCAGGGTTGTAAGAAGTCCCTTGGCTCGGAGGCGTCATCCATCCATCGTCACCAATGCGGGACCTTCGTAATAGATGTGTGTCCTGGACACGTATGCCCTCCAGGCGCAAAGGGGGCAGAAGAGCGAACCAGGTATCGGGGGGACGAGTATGTCACGGGGACATGAAGATTTCATCTCAGTCTTGGATGATCTGACATGGAGATTAATGCCCAGGCTTGTCAGAGTTATGTCTCTAGCCCGGAGTGAGTGGCCAGGGTCAGTGGAGGCCGACACCGGGAACAGGTTGCTCTGTCGAAGGAGCGTGAAATACCCAATGAGAGTAGCAGCAGCGAGAACGCATCCATTCGAGCCCACTGTGTTGAAGAACCTGATGACATTTCTGACATGAGCAGGCATCATGGGTGGGGCTTGTGCAGGGACATGTTGTGATGTGTGCTGTATGCCTCATTTGAGTAAGCCCACGAGATATGTGTCGAATGAGATAGTTGTGCCTGAGAATGTGAGCACCCAGGTGCGGGCCCCAGTGAAGTAACTCAAGATGGCACCCGGGGACCTGAGCCGATCCTGAAGGTGTATGAGGTATGACATGAGATGATATTGTGTCGGTCTCAGGGGGTCTACTTGGTGCGACCTCATGTAATTCTAGTATTCCCTCACCTTTGCTGCCTTATTCTTCCAGGTTCCACCGATAAGCCAGCCGCTCTCACTTTAAGCAGCCGCTGATGGTGATGTTGTGGATAACCTGGGGAGAGAAGGCAACATTTTTAACAGGCAAATCCCAGGTTATAAAGTGGGAGTGAGGGCATTGTCATGGGTGACAATCACTGGAAGTAGGCTGCTCTCTGTCACCATGTCTTTTACAACCCTTCTGGCCCATGGGTCAACCACGGGCACAATGTCTTTTCCAGGCTTGTGTTTGACGATGATGTCAGTGCTCCTACGAACAGCGTAGAGCCAGATTTCATGGGCGCAGGCACAGATGATGGGGTCGCAACCTGCGCCCGTGGTGAGGACTTGTTGTGATGTGGCATTATCAGTGTTGATGATAATGGCGCAGTGGTGTGGCTCATCGGGTGTGAGGTTCTTGAGGGCCACGATCAGATTGATCGCATCCAGCTGTGTGATGTTGTACTGCTTGGCGAGGAGTTGCCTTGAATACATTGCGGCGAAGAAGTGTGTCTCAGAGTGTGCCCCGCCAGCTTGCAACGATGAGTCACACTCAATTATCCAGGTCTTCCGGTCGCCAGTCGGGAGGAGCATGATTCGATTTGATTGAGCCGCATATTGGGTGAACCAATCCACGTCCAATGTCAACTGGTGGTATGATGTGCTTGCCTCTGTATGGTGAGTTCTGGAGTGCAGATAAGATCCTGGACATGAACCTTCTTGCTGGGCGTACGCACTTAGCCACATGTTGGAGGCAGCCTAAAAGTCTCTGTAGGTCTCTATGGGATGCAAGTACCTTGGTTCTCCATGCCTCGCACTCCCTGATCACGTCTCGTAGCTTTTCGGTGGGTATCTTGATAGTCATATCTACTGAGGATATGACAAAGCCAAGCCACTCAACCTCAGTTTTCGGAGGAAAGCACTTAGCCGGGGCGAGGTCAAGGCCAAGTTTGTCAATGAGGCTAAAGATCTCATCATATGGACGTTCGGCTTCGTGCTGTGATGATGCAGCCCCGACGAAGTCGTCGAGGTAGCAAAGTATGTGGTGGCCCCTCTTCCTCATCAGGTGCACCACCACGTTGGTAGTGCGGGCACAGGCCATTGATGAAGTATGACAGCCGAATGGCGGTGCAATGTCGACTTAGATCTTTCTGTTTAGGGTTATTCCCAGCAGGGGCATGGATAGGGGGCATGCCTGTAGTTAACGGTAAGCCCTCGCCAGGTCAGCGCACCAGATAAGTGCTCCTCATCCAATGCATGTGACTTCATCCGCTAAGTCTAATATGCTTGGGAGCGTGTATGTGGATGGCTGCCCTTGATACTGTGCCTTGCAGATTACGGCATTATCGCAAACACCTGGAGGATAGCTCAAGTCAACAATGACACAGCATTTGTTAGTGCCCCGCTTCGGTCGAGTCATCATTGGGCTAACCTGTCTCCATGGTCGGAATGGTTGTATGTCAAAGGGGCCAAGATGGCACCGTGGGAAAGTTCAATACTGGCATAGTTCTCCATGTGAGCGACATTTTCAGGATCCGAATGATGAGATTGGCGGGCGATCCGCCATTTAATCCACTGGCCAGCCAAACTCTAGAAAGTCTGGAAGTTGTTTATCATGATAATCAGCCAGCAAGGTTCTCCAAGCTCCAATGTTTAGGCCAAATGGAATCGGTACTCTCGTGCCTATGTAGTTTGGAATAGCACAAGCCCGAACCTGCATATAAATGTTGAGATATTCAAGGTGTCTTGCCCATATGTTGTCTACTGGATGTGGCCAAATGTTGTCGAGTATTTGTCTGTAAGTTGCGAGGTGTGAAGTGGATTGTAGGGTGGCAGCTGATCATCAACGATGTTTTCAATTATGTATTGAACGTCATCTGTGTCAATATGGTCTACGATAAGTAGTCTGTCAGGGGAGTGGTCTTCGTATGTAGTACGCTGCCGATTTACATTAAATTTAGTAGCAATAGCTGTCTGTGTAGGTGTAGCTTTGGTGTTATGGTCACAGACTTCAATGGATGTTTTTGTTGTGTCTGAGCTGTTGTTTATGGTTCATAACGCAACCATCAATGTTTTGAGAGTCAGCTGTTGTATCAGTGATCGGGCCGCCTCTTTATATATATATAATAAATTATATTCTACATATACAGTATAACTCAGTTAAACCTAGCTCAGTTAAACCAAACAATCGGTTAATCCAAACTTTATTCGGCGGCCCTGCAAAATACTACCATTTATCATATCAAAATATCAGTGATCTTAAAACCACTTGAAAGTTTGGTTTGACCTTACCGGAAGTGGCCTGGGGTCCAACAATTTTGTTTTGACTAACTGATAATTTGGATTAACCGACTTTGGTTTTACCAACTTTTTTATATGATAAAGGTAGTATTTTGCCGGGCCGCCAACAAAAGTTTGGATTAACCAATTGTTTGGTTTAACTGAGTTGGTTTAACAGGGCTGTACTGCATTGTGGTTGCAGCAGAATTCAAGCCCACACTTTATGCAATTCCTGGGCTAGCATGCTAACCATTACACTACCTAGGCTCCCTGGTGTAATAACCCTACCCGCGCCTACCTGTATATGTGGCTCTTTTTTCCTGAGAGGTCAGTGCAGACTACTAAACTGGTCCCCTTGATTCAAGAGCCCCGATCTGGGAGGCTTGAGTGGAATTGAGGTGGAGCATCATGGTTGCTATGCGATGGAATGTTGCTTATGATAGATGATTTAAAACTTCTTTCCCTTTCAATTACTTTCTCTGGATCTATTGAGTCAAATAGAACTACTTCCGGGTTCTCAGAATCTAAAGCTGGAGTTAATGACGGAGTAACACGGTGTTTCAGGTTGTTGGAGAAGGATCTCGTGCGATGTGTCTTGTTTGTTTGTTTGTTGTTGTTTTACAACCTAGCAACATCTAAGGTCATCAGGATGGGTACCAACTTGTGACAGTGCACACTCACGGTGACTTTATAGTGCTGCCCCACTGGGAGACCAGGCCACCAGCACTATGACCTGATATCCCACTCAGTCACATTATCCTGACACTGAACTAACCAGTCCTTGCCCTATCCTAATAATGCTGAGCTCCTGGCTAGGAAGCGACAAATATCAAGTCATTTGTTTGACTCAACCAGGGATTAAACCCACAAACCCATTGGTTCGGACCCCACGATCTCCCAAAACAGGAGACGGACACTCAACTCATTCGGACATCCCGTCTGGTCGTGCTATGTGTCAAGCCCTCATAACGGACTGGTTAGCTCAGTGTCAGGATAATTTGACTGAGTGGGATATCAGGCCATGGTGCTGGTGGGGCTTCCAGTGGGGCAGCACTATAAAGTCGCCATGAGTGCGCACTGTCACAAGTCGGGACCCGTCATGATATGACCTTAGATGTTGCTAGGACGTAAAACAACAACAAACAAACAAAATCAGAAAGTCATAGGCCTGACCCCTCCTGTGGCACGTGACTCGATCAGCTGTTTCGCTGGAACTAGCTACACCCATCATCGTCATCATCAATCTCTTACCCGCGAGGGTCGTTGGGGCACCACAGATGACTTTGTCACCAGCTTTCTCCTTTTGTCCCTGTTCTCCACTGCCTTATACCCCTGTCACACTACGACGTAACGAGCCAACGTGAGCCTAACGTGGTAATTTTTCGTCATTACGTTGGGTTACGTCATGATGACGTCAGAATGACGTCAGAATGACGTTAGAATGACGTCGAGCTACGTCACATTACGTCGTGTTACGTCGAGATACGTCAAGGTTTTGGACATGTTCAAAACTTTCGACGTAGCTCGAACGTAAGGGTTTACGTTCGCCGTACGTTCTGTTCACATTCAGTGAACGTCAATGACATTAAACGGACGTTATTCCAACGATGCTCACTACGTTCAACTACGTTCCACTACGTTGACCCACATTAAACCGAGTGCAAATGCCTGCAAGGCTTAATGGGAACATCAGGAGAACGTCAGGAGAACATCAGGAGAACGTGCATTCAACGTACGTTCAACGTCTCATGATGTAGCTAACGTCACGTAACGTTCTTCTGGCGATGGAATAACGTTCATAACGTTCTGTGAGCGTAGTGACGTTGTCCTCTCTCGTTGAATGACGGTATCACTGCGCTTTACCGACGTTACGCTCTCGTCCACTACGCTGCATCCACGTTCAACTTGTGCCCAAATTTGCATACTACGCCGAGAAGTTCAACGTTCTCCCTATGCTGACGTCATTACGTCGTAGTGTGACAGGGCCATTATGGGACTTACCGAACTCCAGATTTGTCCATTTCATGATGTTGTCTTCCCATCTTTTCTTTTATCCACCTTGTCTTTTTTTGGTACATTAGTTATTTAAGGAGGGGAAATTTCAATCCTGGACGATTGGTCTTCCTTATTCCACTGCTCCGTGACCTATCCTAATAATGCCGAGCGCATGGCTAGGAAGCGACAAGTATCAATTTTTAAGCCATTGGGTTGACTCGACAAGGGTTCGAACCCATGACCCCCCACTGTGTACCAACATGTGAGAAGGACATTCTAACTCATTCGGCTATCGCGTCTTCTTCCCTCTTTCACTGTGACTTGCAACATGGTTTCAGCCAGACCCGATGAACGGGAAATATGGCCACACCATTGCAGTTTGCGTCTCTTTATGATCATCAGGAGATCTGTGCATGGTCCACATACCTGCTGGATCTTGGAACGGACTTCCTCATTGGTAACATCGTCTTTGTATGAGATGTGTAGTATCTACTAATAGCACGTTAATTTCATGGTTTATATTCTTCTGTAAATCTGTTGTGAGGTCCTTGATTCATAAGGATGGAAGAGAAATGAGAGAAATGTATCAGGTGGTTTGAGGTTTTACATCCTAGCAATACCTATGAGCTCATATCAGGACAGGTACCGACTTGTGACAGTGCATACGCATGGCGACTTTATATTTCTGCCCAACTGAGAAATCAGGCCACCGGCACCGTGACCCAATATCCCACTCAGTCATATTATCCAGACACTGAGCTAACCAGTCATTGCCCTATCCTATTATGCCTAATGTCGAGCACCAGGATAGGAAGCTATAAGTATAGATTTTATAAGTCATTGTGTAAAATATTCCGATATACGGCATGGGGGGAATGCAAATGTTCTATTACTGATCGGTGTACGTGACCAGGCGCATGTATGTATATATATATATATATATATATATATATATATATATATATATATAGAGTATAATTTATTATACGTATATAAAAGGGGCGGAGCTCTCACATGATTATCTATGATATTATTATTATTATTCCTCTACTATTATTATCCAATCGCTGACTTGCCCCCATTTGCCCCGGTCCTTGCCTACCCCAGCGCCACCACCGGGGTGTTCTTGGCACTACTTGCCCGGGCAGTCAGTCTCTCTCCTGCCTTTATATATATATATATATATATATATATATATATATATATATATGGGTTGGTGGTGCCTGAGTGGGATGTAAATATACATAGTGGTGCTGGCAGGTCTGAGTATGGGGGCACTCAGGGCCTACCCCCTTTGCGCCCGTCCTGATATAACCTTAGATGTTGCTAGGATGTAAAACAACAACAAACAAACAAACAAACAAACCCCCTCTGCTGGGATAGTCATCACCACACTCAAAAGTCAATGTTGGTGGTGGCCACGGTGCCATACAGCTTGGTGGTGGTGGACAGAGCACTGGTAGCCATGGAGACCAGGAATGCTGGATCCCTATTGGTAGGGCCAATAATGTGTGTTTCCCATTGGGGGAAAGGGGGTGGGGTGATACTCTACAATGAACCCATGTAACCATATAAATAATAAAACAGAAGGATTGACTCTCTCTTCTTCTTTACACTTTATACTCTTCCTTTCTCTTTGTCTGTATTGATTTCACTATAGCCTGCCTACACAACCACAGATTCAAGCTTTAGCCATTTTACAACTGGTTTGACTCGACCGGGAACCGAACTCCTGATCTCCTGCACGCGAGGCCCGCGCTCTACCACCGGCCACCGCGCCCGGTCACCGCGCCTTCGGCCACCGCGCCTGGTGTGCATGGGTGGGTGTCGGGGTTAGGGGGGTGTTAGTGTGTGTAACGCCCGCGTGGGTGTGGGTGTGTGTCGGGGTGAGGTGGGGGGGGGGGGGGTGTTAGTGTGTGTAAGGGCCGTGTGTGTGTGGGTGTGTGTCGGGGTGAGTGTGAGTGGGTGATGAGCGTTGTGTGTGTGTGTTGAGTCCATTGTGTATGGCCCATAATGGCGACGTGTGTGCGCGTGCGTGTGTGTGGGTGTGTATATATGGTCTTGTATGGTGTATGTGTGCGCGTGCGTGTGCGCGTGTGAGTGCGCGTGCGCGTTGACGCAGATGGACGGCTTTAGCGACGGAACACGTCATACAGTGATATGTCATACCAGGCCGCTACAGGCACGTCGTGTCACTTGACGTCACATCACATGACACGTCACGTGTCTCACGGCTGGCTGCGTGCCGTCCCTTGCGCCCCCTGGTGGTTAAATCCTAGCGTAACTCCGTGATATTTCTGTGGAAACTTCCTCGTGTCCATTCATGTCTTCATTTATGGCGTTTCCTTCTAATGTCGGGACCGGACGCAGTGGCATAATCGGTAGAGCGCATGCCTCCCATGCGGGAGATCGGAAGTTCGATTCCCAGTCGACTCAAACCAATGACTTAAAAATTGATACTTGTCTCAATGTATATCTATATATGGAATAAAAATAGGACATTCACTTGACAATAATATCAAATGTTCAAAAAACATTTATATGTTTCAACACATGTATACAAAGAAAATATTTAAGCTTTACCAGAGTGAAAACACTTGCTATCCGGACCACACTCTGTCCACACCTCTCTCTATCACCTCTCTACCGGCCCGGCTCCTCCTTGATATGTCTGAAAAGAGTTCCAGGAGGGGGGGGGCCCGCTCGCATTTTCACTTTCTACTCTTACTCTGTCCGTGTCTATGGCTCGCTGGATGGTAACCATAGAGCAAATAGGCACGGTCCTTTGACTCAACTCTCCTCATTTCTCTTTCCTAGATTCTGCCCATTTCAATTTCTACCAGGCACACTTCTTCCCCTGACCAGGGTTGTTGTGTTCTTGGGTGGGGCCCTTCACCTAGTATGATTTCTCTGTCTGGTTCTTCTTGCTGGAACGACCGCTGCTCCCACCTTTGCCCACCTTCCTCAAACCCCTGCTGCTGACCGGATTCAAGTGCTAGGGCACTACGTCGTGAAAGATGTCCCCAGCTTTCACAACACTCCCTCTACGAAGACAAGTCTTCAACCACAGATTGGGCCGATTTATCGGAGCCTCTCTACCCAATGTTGCAGTTCTGCAACCGGTAACCGTCGTAAGGTTACAAACACCCCAATTGATTGATTGAGAGTGAAAATGCATAGTAGTCTAGTACATAAACAATGAGATGTCATTAACAGAATTAAATGTAAGGTTAATACACTTGTTACTTCTTTTTTTTTATTTGTAGTATTAGTAAGTTAATCGTGTTATTTTCAACTGGGGAAAGCACCTCCTAATTATTGTACTTCTGCTTTCTCCCTTTTCATGTGAAACATTACTGATATAAATATCAACTTGTATGTACTATGAACATGTGGAAATAAATATTGTATTAGTATTATTATTATCATTATTATTACTTCTACTACAGATGTGCTCACCCACTAATCCGCCAGGTGGGGCAAAGTTGGTAGATACTTCTACTGAATCTGCGATGTCTACTACAGAGCTGCTCACCCCCTAATCCGCCAGGTGACGCATGGCGGGTAGATACTTTTAGTGAACTTGCGACTTCTACTACAGAGCTGCCCACCTCCTAATCCGCCAGGTGGCGCATGGCGGGTAGGAAGACACTTCTACTGAACCTGCGACTTGTACTACAGAGCTGCTCACCCAATAATCCGCCAGGTAGCACAAAGCTGGTAGAGATTTCTACTGAACCTGCGACTTGTACTACAGAGCTGCTCCTACCCTATTCCGTCAGGTGGTTCATAGCTGGGTAGGCAGACACTTTTGCTGAACCTGCGACTTTTACTACACAAATGCTCACCCTCTAATCCACCAGGTGGCACATGGCGGGTAGGCAGACACTTCTACTGAACCTGCGACTTCCACTACAGAACTGCTCACCCCCTAATCCGCCAGGTGGCGCTAAGCTGGTAGATACTTCTACTGAACTTGCGACTTCTACTACAGAACTGCCCACCCCGTAATCCGGTAGTTGGCGCATGTCGGGTAAACCGACCTGGTGTTGCTGTTTCAGTTCTCTGCCAGTTTCAGTTCTCCGCATCGCTTCTGCGCATGCGTCAAAATCGAACAGCATCGTCTGCGCATGTGTCAACATCGAGCCAGATTCAAACCGTTGCCGATCGCCGCAAATCTCTGCACTCATACTGTCACTATAGTGTCAGTGTCGCTAATCTTATAAATTTAATATAAAATCTTTTTGGTAAACATGTTTTCTATATGTGTACCAAGCGATTTGTTTCTAGGTGGTGTGGTTTTAGAGATATTTCACTTTTTCTGTATGAAGATTGCTCACGACCATTGACAATGCCTTGACGATGCTGTTCGATTTTGATGCATGCGCAGAAGCGATGCGGAGAACTGAAACTGGCGGAAAACTGAAACCGCGACACCGGGTCGCTACCGGAACCATGGCGTCGCAGTAACCCAGTTCACTGAGGCGTGACGCCAGCTTTCAGTGCAAACCCATTCCCAGTTTGGGAGGGTTGGGGGGTTGGGGGGGGGGGGGGGGGTAGAGCGCGGGGAGGGGGTCTCTGTGTATGTAGGGAGAGGGAGTGAGGGGATGTACAAAATAAAGGTGTTTTACTTTTCATGCGCGCGTGTGTGTCTGTGTGGGAAGGGGCGGGTGTGTTAGGCAGGCTGTGGTTATGTGTGTGGTGGTGTATGTTTGTGTGTGTGTGGAGTATGTGTGTGGTGCATGTGTGTGGTGTGTGTGTGGTGTATATGTGTGTGTGGTGTATGTGTGTGGTGGTGGTGTATGTTAGTGGTTGTGGTGTTTGTGTGTGTGTGGTGTATGTGTGTGGTGGTGGTGGTGATGTATGTGTGTGGTGGTGGTGGTGTATGTGTGTGGTTGTGTTGTTTGAGTGTGTGTGGTGTATGTGTGTGGTGGTGGTGGTCGATGTGTGTGTGGTGGTGTATGTTAGTGGTGGTGGTGTTTGTGTGTGTGTGGTGTATGTGTGTGGTGGTGGTGGTCGATGTGTGTGTGGTGGTGTATGTTAGTGGTTGTGGTGTTTTTGTGTGTGTGTGGTGTATGTGTGTGGTGGTGTTGGTGTATGTGTGGTGGTGGTGTATGCGTGTGGGTGGTGGTGGTGTATGTTAGTGGGTTTGTTGTTTGTGTGTGGTGATCGATGTGTGTGTGGTGGTGTATGTTAGTGGTTGTGGTGTTTCTGTGTGTGTGTGGTACATGTGTTTGGTGGTGGTGGTGTATGTTAGTGGTTGTGGTGTGTGTGATGTATGTGTGTGGTTGTGGTGTTTGTGTGTGGGGTATGTGTGTGGTGATGGTGGTGGTGTATATGTGTGTGTGGTGGTGGCTTATGTTAGTGGTTGTGGTGTTTGTGGTGATGGTGGTCGCTTATATGTGTGTGTGGTGGTGTATGTCTGTGTATATGTGTGTGGTGTTGTATATATGTGCTCTGTGTGCGGTGATGTATGCATGTGTGTGGTGGTGGGGTGCGTGTGTATGTGTGTGTGGTGGTGGTGGTGTGCGTGTGTGTGCGTGTGTCTGTGTGTGTGCGTGTGGAAGCCGGTCCACCAACAAGAATCAATCAATACGAGCAGCGCGAACATTGCCGTATTGACAACAACCAAAGCCAACTGTTCGCACCCAGCCTCTCCCCCAACCACCCCACCCCGCACCCCACACCCACCTGACAGTCGCTACACCTTCCCGAGCCACCGGGCGCGGTGGTCGAATAGGTGAAGCGCGGACCTCACGTGCGGGAGATCGGGAGTTTAGTTCCCGGTCGAGTCAAACCAATGACTTATCAAATTGATACTTGTCGCTTCCTAGCCTGGCATTCAGCATTAATAGGGTAGGGCAAACACTGGTTAGCTCAGTGTCAGGATAATATGACTGAGTGGGATATCAGGCCATGGTGCCGGCAGCCTGATTTCCCGGTGGGGCAGCACTATAAAGTTGCCATGAGTGTGCGCTGTCACAAGTCGGTACCCCACCCCTGGCAACATCTCAGGTCAGTGTTTTGCACTGCGCGTACACACGGTATGCGCAGTGCAAAACATTAGTTTTATTCAAAGTACATTCATGACTCCAAGTGATTGTCCCACTGGCCGTTATAGGGCGACATCTGGTGGGAACAGGTGAGAACTTGATGTGTCGTGTACAGGTGAATTGGTTCTGTACTACCAGGCCATGGGCACACAAACACTGAGTGGGGGTTTCACGTCCTGGCAACATTTCAGGTCACACCCGGTTGGCTATTCCAATGTGTGGCAGTGTGCACTTGATGACGTCAGGTGTATATATATGTGCTAACCACATGATTAACTCTGCCTTAAATATTGCCAGGACGTAAAAGTTCCAACAACTAACCAACACATACACTTGGGCCGTAATCGATTAACACGACCCGAGCGACTCGGGTCACCCGAGTGGTCAGAATTTCAAATCAAACACTGCGAGTAGAGTCGACAAATACATGTGCTGTGTGCAAAACGATCCGACCCAAGTAACCCACCTCCTAGCTGGGGTTGGCTACAACTTACAAGCGATGACGTCACATTTGCTCTGGTAACGTCCTGCAGGATAACAGCTACCGGTACCAGTCATACATGTTTTTTTTAAAGAGTAACTTAGATTAACGAAATGGAAACATAGCTAAACTAGGACATCATAAAATACTTTAAATCCTATTTTGCTCAAGTTTTATCGGTTATTAAAAAAAAAAAAAAAATTGTCCACCCGAGCGCGGAGAAGCGTATTCGATTATTCGACCCGAGTCTGTAGGATGTGCGCATGCGCCAAAAAGTGGCTCGGGTGGCCCGAGTTGATTAATCGATTACGCCCCTAGTGGTTGGGTGGGGTGTAGGTAGCACCAGCACACACACACACACACACACACACAGAGGAAATGTGAGTAGCACGCGCATGTGCAGAGGGCCTTTGTCGCAGGCCACAGAACTCTGACCGTTTCCGGCTGACTAGGTGTTAGGTAAGTTGGTAAGTAGGTAAGTGCGTGGGTGTGGATTGTTGGGAAGTGGATGTAAGTGGGTGATTTTGTGGGTAGGTAAGTGTGGGTGGGTCTATAGGTGTTGGGTAACCAAATGGGGTAGCCGAATGAGTTGAGCATCCGTCTTCCATTTTTGGTACCTGTGCGATCCGAGTCAAACCAATGACTCAAAAATGTATACTCGTCACTACCTAGCCTGGCGTTCGGCATTACCAGGATAGATCTTTTTTTCTTCTTCTTCAGTGATCATTATTATTTTCTGCTCATAACAGTTAAGTGCATGTACTTGTTTTCGCCACTATGCAGTAGTGGTCATAATCCATATGGATTGATTTCCTTTATCAATCATTTCTGTAAGCTTGTTTGTGGCTTAAAATCGGGGAGTCCTAAATTTTGTTCTTTTTTTTCTTTTGGTTTTCATCTATATTTTGTACATAGTCAACATTTGCAATACCTTGTACCCATGCGATTGGTGTTTTAATCTAGATATACTACGTTAGGTTTTATCACACCTTTGAAGGTTAGGTTTGTGCATAGATTTATACGGGCTTCAGATACTCCATTTTCTTTTTCAGTTCATTTTGCTTCAGAAATATATCCCATTATTTCATCTGCACATCTAGGCATGGTTAGGCATAGCTGGTGTCGCAGTTTCCGCCGTCGGCCAGTTTCCGCTGTACGCATCGCTTCTGCGCATGCGTCAAAAACCGAACAGCATCGTCAGTAACCTTATAAATTTAATATAATGTTTTTGGTAAAGATGTTTTCTATATGTCTACCCAGCGATTTGTTTCTAGGTGGTGTGGTTTTAGAGATATTTCACTTTTTCTGTATTTTCTGTATGAACATTGCTCATGACCATTGACAATGCCTTGAATTTGATGGTACACGCAGTGCAAAACATTAGTTTTATTCAAAGTTAATAGAAATCAAGAACCCTAACCTTATCAATTTAATATAATCTTTTTGGAAAGGATGTTTTCTATATGTGTACCAAGCGATTTGTTTCTAGGTGGTGTGGTTTTAGAGATATTTCACTTTTTCTGTATGAAGATTGCTCACGGCAATTGACAATGCATTTGAGTGTATGCGTACCGCGGAAAGTGGCGGACGGCGCAAACTGCGACACTGGCTGTGGGCAGGATGGTGGCAATCTTCATGGCATAAGCATGTGGGAAGAGGAGGACTGGTGGTGGAGGACTTTATAAAAAAAGATTTAAAAGAAGGGGGAAAATGACAATGGGAGGTTCAAGTTACATTTGTGGTCTACACATTTTGTATGCAAATTGGTAGGTTGGGTGTTGCAGTTTTACGTCCTGGCAACATCTAAGGTCGTATCAGGATGGGTACTGACTTCTGACAGTGCACACTCATGGTGACTTTATAGTGCTGCCTGACTGGGAAATCAGACTGCCGGCACCATGACCCGATATCCCGCTAACTAGTCCTTGCCCTATCCTATTAATGCCGAGCGCCAGGCTAGGAAGCAACAAGTATCAATTTTAAAGTCATTGGTTTGACCCGACCGGGAGCCAAACTACTGCCAGGTCTGTGCTCAACCGATTAGGCCACCACGCTCGGTCATCTGCAAATAGGCGAATTAAAGAGCAATATAAAAAAGGAGGTGATTGTCCCACTGGCCGATATAGGGTGACATCTGGTGTGAACAGGTCAGAACTTGATCTCTCATGTACAGGTGAATTGGTTCTGTGCTACCAGGCCATGGGCACACAGCTCAAACACTGTGTGGGGGATTCACGTCCTGGCAACATCTCAGGTCACACCCGGTCAGCTATTCCAATGTGTGGCAGTGTGCACTTGATGACGTCAGGTGTATATTATATTATGTGCTATGTGTACGGTCACGCAGTGACGTCATCAAGTGCGCACTGCCAGACATTGGAATAGCCGACTGGGTGTGACCTGAGGTGTTGCGAGGACAACCTGGATGAATTATTGACCAACATGGACAAAGGTGAACTTACAATTGCAGTATACCTCGTCTTCAAAAAAGCTTTCGATACAATTGACCATAGAATACTATTGCAGAAAATCCAGAAAGCAGGACTGGGGTAGAAAACCTGTACATTCATGACCAACTACTTAACTAATAGGAAACAATGCACAAAACTTAATGTCACTGAGTCAACCATCAGGACAATTAAAACTGGAGTTCCGTAGGGGTAAAACCTGGGCTCCCTTCTGTTTTTATCTTTATAAATGATTTACACCAAGTATCAGAGGATGCAACATTCACATTATTTGCAGATGATGCAGCACTCACAGTACACAATAAAGATTTCCAAATAGCAACGGATCAGGTTCAGAAAGTGCTGACCAAGGTTAACCTGTTGTGTAGTGAAAACAAACTATCCCTTAACACCATTAAAACTGAGTTTGTCATTTATGGCATCAAAGCAAGGAAGGCAAGAGCACAACCCATTACCCTGCATATTGGCAGAAACCAAATTAAGGAGGCAAGTGCACTGGGATTGGTCCCACTGCTTCACTGGTCACAGCTGGTCCAGTGTATTATTAACAACCCCACCCAACAACATAATTCATAAACTCACATAACTAACTACACTAGAGTTACACTAGAATATTTCTAACAAACTGACATTTATATACCGCTTGCCTAACTGCAACTGAACATTAAAACTGACTACAACTTTACCAACTGAATACAGAAGATAACTTCTGCTTACATTCTAAATACTATGTAAATACTCACATTGATCTGACTAATATTGATCTAATTATATGACACTACTGTTACCATATTGCTATGGAACTTTTGGGTTACAGAATTTCATTGTGTTACATGCTGCAAATTGTGTATTCAACAGTTATTGTATACCTTATTCTATATATCTTTTGTGTAAATAACCCTGAATTGAAAAATGGCTGGAAGATCAGCGCTTCAGCACTGACAAAAGACTTATTCAGCAGAATAAACATATTTACCAAAACAAAACAAAAATAATTTGTAATATGCAATATATAATATGTAATATACACTATAAACAATATACTATATAATTATATGCTATATACTATGCAATATATACTACATACTATGTAATATATAAAAGACATTTACCTCATATATATCTCAGGGGGGAGAAAAATCCAAATATTTGTCTTTATTTAAAAATAAAGTCTTTCCACTTTTTTTGTGTGTGGGAGTTTTAAATCCTTTAAAAAAAATTCAAATGCGTATTTTTATCTCTTAAAAAAAAATGGTAAGGCGTATTTTCACTTGAGAAAACCCCCAACAGCCAATGTTTACTTTTTGTGTAGGGGGATGGTAACAACAACAAAGACACCCAGCCCAAAGCCGCCACAAGAACATACACAAAGCCTGCACCCGACGGTTGCCGACCATATCCATATAAACAATGGCAGCAATAAACATGGGGGCGTCAGGTCACGTGACACCGCCGCGTCGCTGTCGTCTGCCGCGCCACCGCAGGGCCGCCTTCTCACCTGGCGGCCGTCACACCTCAGTGATCACCAACGGGAACAGGGAGGGAGGGGAGTGGGGGGTAGCACCTGGTAATTTGGGGGGGGGGGGGAGTACATTATATTCGTTGATTAAGCGGGGGAAATTTCAATCACAGACAATTGGTCTTCCTCATTCCACTGCTTCTTGCCCTATCCTAGAGATGCTGAGCACCAGATTAGGTAGCGACAAGTAAAACATTTTAAGTCATTGGTTTGACTCGGCCAGGGTTCGAATCTGGGGATTCGAATCCCACAACCTACCAGAACTGGAGGCGAACGCTCAACTCATTTGGCCATCGCGTCTGGCATTGAGCTAGCGTAGTGTGCATACTCCCTCCCCCCTCCCCCACTGACTAACTTTTGAGATATTTGAAGTGTAAACATGTCATTCCATGTCAAACATGTCAAACAAAGCATTCCAAAACTCTGACACTTAGGCCTCTGCAGTAACCAGTTTTATTAAATTGACTCAGTATTCCCTTCTATGTACCGGACGCAGTGGCCTAATGTGTAGAGCGTGGGCCTCGCGTGTGAAAGGTCGGGAGTTCAGCTCCCGATCGAGTCAAACCAATGACTTTAAAATTGGTACTTGTCGCTTCCTAGCCTGGCGCTTCGCAGTAATAGGATAGGGCAAGGACTGGTTAGCTCACTGTCAGGATAATGTGACTGAGTGGGACATCGGGTCATGGTGCCGGCGGCCTGATTTCCCAGTGGGGCAGCACTATAAAGTCGCCATGAGTGCACACTGTCACAAGTCGGTACCCGTCCTGATATGACCTTAGATGTTGCTAGGACGTAAAACAACAACAAACAAACCCTCCTATGTGGTGGCAAGGAAGCGACAAGTATCAAATTTTAATGTCATTGGTTTTGACTCGACCAGGGTTCGGATCCCACGAGACGGATGCTCAGCTCATTCGGCCATCCCGTCTGCCAACGCCAACGCCTTGACACTGACAAATTCTTATTCAAAGGAATAAAATCACCTAAACAAATATATCTTTTTCTTTGTAATGACAAACATAAATATATTCCCTCAAGCAGGCCGTCTGGAGTTAATTGATACCCGCTTCACTCACCAGGGGGACCAGACAGATCAATAAGCGTCCCCTGCCCGCCGATAACAGGGACACGTATTACACTTACAGTGCAGTATTAAGTACGGGCATGCGCAGTGAGCTCAGTCAGGGTGAGATTATTGGTGTCTGTAGAGTGAAGAGGGATTTAGTGATTGGATGATGGCGTTTATGGTAATGTGTATGCAGGTAGATGTACTCAATAACACACGTAACACATGTGTAGGTACATATACATATGTACATACGCACATAGGTACATAATATGCAGGGAGCCATGTGTAAACTGAGATGTGTAGATAGATATACATGTGTACATACACACAGATGTACACAACCACACACATTTAAACATGTGTAAACACACATGTGTACATATACATGTGCACATACACACCGACGTACACAACCACACACATGAAAACATGTGTAAACACATGTGTACATATACATGTGTGCATACACACAGACATATACAACCATACACATGTAACCATATGTGTGGTTACATGTGTGTAACAGACATGTGTGTACATACAGACACATGTCTGTATGTACACACATGTGTACATACAGACATTTATTTAACGATGCCTCTAAAGCACATATATATACACATGTAACACATGTGTATGTGCCTCTACATATGTACATATGCACATATGTGCATAATATGCAGGTAGCCATGTGTAAACCGAGATGTGTACATACACACAGATATACACAACCACAGACATGTAACCATGTGTAAACACACACATCTACATATATGTCTGTACATACACAACCACACACATGTAAACATGTGTAAACACACATGTGTACATATACATGTGTACATACACACAGACATACACAACCACACACATGTAAACATGTGTAAACACACATGTGTACATATATATGTGTACATAAAGAAAGATGCACACAACCAAAGACCCTATAATACTAAGACGGCTCACTCCCTATCTCTCCCATGGTAATGTAAATTTTGCAGTGCCACCTTGTGGTGGGTTTGATCAGCCCAGCTGCTGGTTCGTGTTTCACATGTAAACACATACAATTATATTAAACATGAGATAGGTAAGTATGAATACACATCAATATGAAATTGCTATGAACAAATACCCATCATCATCATCAGCAGCAGCATCGCCATGATCACACATCGTTCACATTCATATATACATTTATACATATATTATAGCACCTGTTTATCCAAGAGAACAGCCAGCGCACCAAGTGGTGGGTTTGATCATTTTGATTACACAGTACAGGTTGAGTGAGCCGTCTTAGTATTATAGGGTCTTTGACACAAACACACATGTAACCACACATGAACACATACACATGTGTACAGACAGACACAACCACACATGTAACCATGTGTAAACACACATGTGTACATATACATGTCTACATACAGACAGACATACAGGACCACACATGTAACCATGTGTAAACACACGTGTACATATATATGTGCACATACAAACATACAGACGTACACAACCACACACATTTAACAAGAGAAAACTGGAGACAACTGGTTGCAAAGTCACCCGTGGTGCTCCACCGACCATTGCAGTTAAAGGACTGATGATGATGATAATGATGATGATACATACATCCATAGGCCCCACTACACACACATTGCACCACACACGGGTAGTGTCAAGTCAATGTCATATGCGATGGTTGAATGAGGCGCGTTGGTGTGTTGTGAGAGACACAACATTCTGCAGTTGTGTGAGTGAGTGGGGCTTGACAATAACAACAACACCGACACATACACACACAGCTTACACATGCCTACACCCACACACACCTTGGACACACCTACCTGTGGAATGATGGTTCTGTGATGTGTTCTCTCATTAAACACTGTCCTATTAGACTGCTTTTGTTGTCCCTCTCACGTACTCCTCCGATCCGGGTAACTCGCTCCACTGGGCGGGGAGCTATGCTCCGAGATGTTTGCGTCGCGCTCGCTGGTTCCGGCCGGTCATGGCCTGTTACCACGGTTTAACACCGGCCGTCGTGCACACCGGGAACCAGCGCCCCAGCATCCCAGGAAGCGCGGGACGGCACACTGTATTGTGTCTGTATCGGAGTCTTGTCTGTTCGGTTAAGGCACACGTGGCAAAGGGGAGCGCGGCAGTGTGAGGCGTGAATGGTTACTGGCCTGGTCTCGCCGTCTGGTGTCTTACGCCAACACTAACGGTTTTGCTCAAATATTTGGGTTCCAGTACCTCCCGTGGCCGCTAGGCGCTGCATGTGTGCGAAACGGCCACAGTGGCGACATCTGTGGAAATAATAGGGCTTGCCGAGCAAGATAACGCGAGGTGGCGGTCGTGTACCATCAGTGTACTCTTTGTGTACTATGACTGCTTGCCTGACTATATCCTGAATGCATGTATGCCTGCCTACCTGTATAACTGCCTACATCATTATATGCTTGCCTGTATGCATGCCTGCCTGTATGACTGCCTGTATGACTGTCTACCTGCCTGCTTGCCTGCCTGTATGTATGTTGTCCTGCCTGCTTGCATGCATGTATGTTTGTTTGCTGCTTGCCTGTATGTCTGCCTGCCTGTATGCGTGCCTGCAGGCCTGCTTGCTTGACTGCCTGCCTGTATGTATGTTTTTTGCCTGCATGCCTGCATGCCTCTTTGTCTCCCTGCCTGCCTATCTGAATGTATGTTTGCCTGCATGACTACCTCAGTACCAGCCTGCATATATGACTGCATATCTTCCTCCCTGTATGACTGCCTTATGTTTGCCTGTGTTTATGACTGCCTGACTGCCTACCTACCTGTCTGCATGCATGTATGTATGTATGTATGTACATGTGTGTATCTATGGTTGCCTGCCTGTATGTATATATGTATGCATGTGTGCCTGTATGTCTGTCTGTATGCCAGCCTGTCTGTTTATTTACCTCCTTCCCTGCCTCCCTCTCTCACTCCTTGCCTGTCTGTCTGTCTGTCTCCCTCGACCCACTCCTTCCCTCCCACTCTCCCTACCTTATGACGCTGGTGTGCTTATTAGACATAATGTCGCTGCATAAAATGGGATGGTAAGTCAATTTCCGGACTTGTAGTAGGCCTACACGAACGTCACCTAGCATTATCTCAGCCGGCCGACAAGCACCATTGGAAAAGGACGTCAACGTCAAATATATTAAAGTTGCATAGTCCGATGGCTTTCAAATGTTTGCTTCCTTTTTGAGATAAATATATTAGGTTGACCATTATAACCTGCTATTCAATATTTCGGAGTAACTTTGATGAAAAATGGCTAGATTTTGAGTAATTTGAACTGAAAGAACACAATATAATTTTGGCAAGCTTGCCAAAAGTCCTGTAGCTATGCCCTAGATTGCCATCTCACGATCGTCACGTGATGTGAGTTGATCTAGTAATGTTTAGGTAGTCTGGTCCCCTATCATTTTCTACTGGCCAAGTCAGGTCCATCCACTTAGCAAGTGTCATCTGCCCACACACACACACACACCCTGTTCCCTCACACCCACTGTGCCCAATGATTGTGTGGGTGTTGGTGGAGGGGGGGGGGGGGGGGGGCGGTTGACTGTATGTGGTGTGTATCCAATTAGCACACTTCCATAACTATCCACTGTGGGTGATGGTGGGGATTGAGGGGTTGGGGGAGGGGTAATTTCATCGGACCATGCAACTTTAAGTATATATAGGCAAGCCACAATCTACTCTCAATGCTATGTAAATGTCGACTTACCTGTGGATATGGTATCAAATACCCTGCCATGCTATCCATCTGGCTGCTGGCTCACGACTGATTTGTTCTCGGCTGGACTGTGCTATATATATAACCTCTCCCCTGATGCTGGTTCCCATCGTCCACAAGATAAGGTGCAGTGGACCCCACCAGGTAAGCTAGTGACACCTACTGCCTATGATTTCACATGATCAATCAATCAATCAATAGTTCCATCCTCTAGTCGAGGGTTGGATGCAATGGTTCTCCACTTGTCCCGATGTTGTGCTGTTCTGATAGACTGTGAATAATTCAAGCCTGTCCACTGTGAAATATTTGTAAACCATGATGTTCTTGGTCTCCCTCTCCCTCTGCTGCCATTCACCTTCCCTTCCAACAATGTACGGTATATTGAACTCTGACGAATGATGTGGCCAAAATAAATAAGTTTCTTTAGCTGCGTTTACACGGGCAAAAGTCAAACGATTCAAGACAAAGCGTTCTACCTGAAACGTTCTCGTGGCGCGTTTACACGGTATCGTATTTTCAGACGTGTCGTGGCTTCTGCGCATGCGCGGATTCTCCCCCTGTTGCCGGCGAGCACTGCTATTTGTTTTGTTTACACTCGTCGATTCGACGCCGATGTAGCTGCTACGTTAATATCACTTGGAATTTAGGGTTAATTTAATTAAATTTCATCATTTGAGTATGTAATTCTGTTACATATGACCGCATTCAATAGATTTCGTTCTATTCAGTCCATAACACAGCTGGGCACCAGTGTAAAGTTACAGCTGAGCCTGTATCCGGCGAGCACCGCTATTGTCCACTATCGCCGCCCGGGAACCAGCTGAAACATTTCCTGTAGACCACCTGATTAGGTGGTATAGGCGGAACGTTCCAGCCGAAACGGTTAAGCCCTAAAACGCCGCAGTGCCGCGTTTACACGGACACATTTAAAACGAACTAGGCAACTGGTTCCAGCTGGGGCGTTTCAACTCGCCCGTGTAAACGCAGCTATGGTCTGTATAGTGGCAAACAAGCTTTTCTTATTTTTAATTTTTCTGAGAACTTCTTTGTTGGTGATCTTCTTTGTCCATGATATTTTCATCATCCTTCGATAAGTCCACATCTCAAATGCTGCTAAACGTTTGTACATTTTCTTAGAGATTGTCCATGTCTCTGCCCCATACATTAGAGTAGACCCACACATAACACTGAAGAATACGCTTCCTTGTTTGTATTAATATCTTACTTGATGTTAACACTCTATACATTTTGGAGAATGTTGTTCGGGCTATTGTTATCCTTCTTTTAATTTCTTCCTCACATCTCACATGATATATCGCCGTAAAGAATGCTTGGAAAAATAATAAAATGCTTGATTACAATAAAACCTCTGTAAATCGACCGACCACGGGATCGACTTTAAGTGGTCCATTTAGGGAGGTGGTCGGTTTAGAGAGGTATGATATCCTTACGATGGTAATGTTGGGACCCAAATAAAGCGATCGATATAGGGGGTGGTCGATCTGTGGAGGGGTCAGTACATAGAGGTTTTACTCTATATTCAGATATTCATATCACAACACAACAGTGGCGTTCACTCTGGCGGAGTGGTTAGAGTGGCTGACTTTTTTCTAGGTCAGACTCCTAATCTGAGGGTCGGCGGTTCGATTCCCCATGCCCCCAGTTGTGCCAATTTGGATTTCCACCGCTGTGTATAACTTACAGCGTCATCAAAGGCTGGTTGCTCTCATACTATGCCTATGTGGTGTGGGAGGTTAAAAATCCCTTGGGTCGGTCAAAGTGTAGGCTCGGGCTTTCTATCGACCAGCAGTGGAATGAGGAAGACCAGTCGTCTATAACCGTGTTTACACAGGCAATTGTAAAGTGAATTAGACAAAGCAATTTATATGAAGCGAAGTAGTGGCGCATTTACACATGGAGAGGTTTAAGGCGGAAATTGATATCTGCGCATGAGCAAGTCCACACTAACCAGCGCCAGTTTCGGTTAGTCGACGTCGCCACGAGAGAGTGTTGGTTCGACCTAGATATGTATGGACTGAATCGTATTGGTTTGGAACAGTCAAAACTTCTGCTGGGCAGTGAAAACCTTAAAATAAGTCATGAAAAAATATCTGTGCACCTGTAGCAGGTCCATAGAGCAAATTTACCAGAAAGTCAACAAACTCAGGTCTCGACTGTGACGTCCTTAATCCGGCTCATCTAATCTGCTTGCGTCTACACACGCAAGATAGGCCGACTCAAGTTACATCGCTTCATATAAATTACCTCGCGAGGCGGTTTACATAAAGTGAATAATATGAATCGAATCAGCCCTAATCCGCTTCAGCGTCGCGTTTACACGGCGAATGTAAGGCGAACTAGGCAAGGCGCTTTATTTGAGGCGTTTTATCTCGCCCGTGTCGACACGGCTTTGGACTGAAATTTCCCCTGCTTAAACAACTAATGGTCCCAACAGGATTCAAGCTCTTATCCTATTAATATATTCTATAAAAATACAACTATATTGTATTTTTCTTCTGGAATTTCACCATGGCTCTCTTCATGCATTATACCCCTCCAGTTAAGCTAGTGACATCTGTCAACAGAATCTGGAACCACTTTAGTCGGGTTCTTTCCATGGGGTCGATTCTCAGTGTGCATGGTAAGGGTGATTCAAGTGTCCTCATAGGTGGCGCCACTATCATGATTGTACATAGTAGTAGTGCTTCATCTGTTACACCAGGTGGCACCACAACCATGATGTAACGTCAGTGGTACTGTTTTATCTGTTGGGTGAAGTGGCGGTGATGCGGATTCCGAGGGACACCAGTTTGCCAGGGACACTTCCATTCAAATGCATTGTTAACGGCCGTGAGCAAATCTTCATACAGAAGAAGTCAAATATCTCCCAAATTACACCATCTAGAAACAAATCGCTTGGTACAAATAAGTGTTCACACTTCCTGTCTACCAATCACTATATCATAGAAAACATCTTTACCATAAAGACTATATTAAATTTATATGGTTAGGGTTCTTGAATTCTATTAATTTTGAATAAAACTAACGTTTTGCACTGCGCGTACTGTCAAACTCAAGGCATTGTCAATGGCTGTGAGCAATCTTCATACAGAAAATACACAAGAAGTCAGATATCTCTCAAATTACACCATCTAGAAACAAATCGTTTGGTACACATATAGAAAACATCTTTACCAAAAACATTATATTAAATTTATAAGGTTAGTGATGATGCTGTTCGATTTTGACGCATGTGCAGAAGCGATGTGTCCCTCGCAAACTGGTGTCCCTCGGAATCCGCAACACCGGCACCCATACATCGTTAGATCCTTTGCCATAGAACTTAGTGAGATACAACGTATATGTGTGGCAACAGGTGGCGCCACAAATGCATTGTAACATTATTTTGGACAGCGGTAGCATCATACGTCCAATTAAATAACATCCATAATCCCTCTCTCTCCCTGTTCCAATCAGATAACATCCAAAATCCCTCACTCTCCTTCCTTCAATCAGATAACATCCAGAATCCCCCACTCTCCCTTCTCCAATCAGATAACATCCAGAATCCCTCACTCTCCCTCCTTCAATCAGAGGCCTCCCAGAATCCCTCACTCTCCCTGTTCCAATCAGATAACATCCAGAATCCTTCACTCTCCCTGTTCCAATCAGATAACATCCAGAATCCCTCACCCTCCCTCCTTCAATCAGATAACATCCAAAATCCCTCACTCTCCTTCCTTCAATCAGATAACATCCATAATCCCTCACTATCCCTCCTTCAATCAGAATCCAGAATCCCCCACTCTCCCTTCTCCAATCAGTGGCCTCCCGGATTCCATCACTCTCCCCCCCCCCCAACCCCTCCAACCAGAGAGCACCCCTTATCTGTCACTCCCCCTCCTTCAATCAGAGGCAGCCAGAATAAGTCAATGTCGGATTAAATATAAACATGTGCTTTGGTTTCGAAAGATGTTTTCTATATGTGTACCAAACGATTTGTTTCTAGATGGTGTAATTTGAGAGATATCTGACTTCTTGTGTATTTTCTGTATGAAGATTGCTCACAGCCATTGACAATGCCTTGAGTTTGACAGTACGCGCAGTGCAAAACGTTAGTTTTATTCAAAATTAATAGAATTCAAGAACCCTAACCATATAAATTTACAGGAAGGATGCTGAGTCAATTGAGAGGATCCAAAGAAGGGCAACGAAGCTTGTACATGGATTCGATGCAATACCCTATGAACAACGTATGCGTCATTTGAAGATCCCAAGCATGTACTACAGACGGGCCCGGGGGGATATGATTGAAGTATTCAAATATCTCCATGGTATCTACAAGACAGGCGGCCCCCTTATCAGAGACTCCAACACCAGGACCAAGGGCACTCCCTGAAGCTGAGGAAGCGGTACTCCAGACTGATCTGCGACACAACTTTTTCGGCTTTAGGGTGGTTGACCTGTGGAATGACCTGCCGGAGAGTGTCATAGCAGCGGAGTCGGTGAACTGCTTCAAGTCCCGACTGGATGCATACTGGTCAAGCATTACATATATCTTGGAGCCAGTGACAGTTGCTACGATTGACCACATCTGAAGAACTGTCTCCATTTCAATTAATTAAGAGCGGCTAACAGGTCCAAGGCCTATTATAGCTGTATCCTATTGATTGATTGATTGATGATGTCATCGGATTATGCAATTTTAAACAAGTGTATGTAGCCATAAGGGGATTAGCTTCCGTATACGCACTGTGTACAACCTGAGACTACATTTTTTGTTTAAAGTTGCATGGTCCGATGAAATATATATATTTTCAAAAACGAAAATACTTATATATATTTGATTCATTATACCCAACTTATATATTGGTGTATTAACTAGTAGTTTGGGACAGTATATACAGAATAATCAGTGAATTTACTACATCATCCCATTGGACACTTACTTTGAGGAAGCCATTAGGTAGGGAGGCCACAAACGAATTAGATCAACATCATGACCTGATTTGTCTGATGTTGACCTAATTCGTCTTGCCATCATTCCCAATACCACATATAGCATTAGTCAGGTTCTAAGACATACACATTACTAGGCCAACTCGCATCATGTGACCATCGCGAGATGGTAATCTGTGCCATAGCTACAGGACTTTTGGAAAGCTTGCCGAAATGATTTTGGGTTCTTTCAGCTCAAATTGCTCTGAAAGTAGCTTCTTTTCATCAAAATTAGCCGGGACTAATGATTAATACCGACCCCACCCCCAAAGGTGTAGGCTAATGACTAACACGTGTATATATATATATATATATATATATATACAGAAAAAATACTCCTAATCATAGAGGTGAAAAATTAATTCACCAGAATCCAGCAACCGGAAACCGCATAGGGGGCCGCCATTTGCAATTGAAAAGAACAGCTATGATTGGCTCTTTTCAATTGCAAATGGCAGCCCCTATGGATGCCGTAATTTTCAAGGCACCAGACAGCTCAAGCGGGGGTCGGTCCTAAGCATTGCTTATTCATATTAGATAAAGGATTCACCCAGTACTCACAGTAGATGGGTGAATACCAACCCTATATAAAAACGGTCGAAAAAGCAGATTTATGATTGAGAGCCTAATTTCACAATCTAAGAAGCAACAATTATTCTTTACATATGTCTTATTGATAGCCCGCTACCTTTGAGTTGAAAAATATAATATCTAGTTTAATAAGATTTAAAAGTGAAATCGACGGCGTTCTGCGGCCGCCATCTTGTCTTTTTGCATTCTCTCCCATTTCACCAAGTCTGTGCCGATATATTATAAGTAACCATTTGACACTGGAGGCAGGCATTCTACTTGCTGTTCCATACTAAAGCTATTTTCGCACGTATTTACAGTACCTTGTCGTTCACCCATGTACTACAAGTACCGGGTGAATCTTTGATCTAATTCATATTAGCTTATAATGATCAGTTTGATATATTTATCTAAAAATGAGGCAACAATTCAAACGCCATCGGACAATGCAACTTTAAATATTAACATATGTCTTAAGTTATAGCATTTTATTCCATCGTGTTTTATTCCAATATAGTTTTATATATAAAATATGAGGGAAACAAAACCCACCAGATTGTGTATAGTTAAATGTTTGGGGTGGGCGTGGCCATGTCGGGAGACCATCACTGTGACCAGTCAAACATAAACAGTCACACGTGTGTCTTTCTTGGCGCCAGCTGACGTCACGGGTTGCGCGCATGCGTAATGACCACATCCAATATGGCGGCCTTCAGTCAGGATACCTGACATCTCGTACATTACTCTTGGATTAGCAATTCTTCTACAATGATATTAACGGATTTTTACACATAGGCACGTAGAATACAGTCCGGTAAGTGGAATACATTGAGCTGTATATATAATAAATTTCCAAATGTGCCGTGCTGGGGGAGTCTTGGGGGGGCCTCGGGACTCTCCTCCCCCCATTCATTCACCCATCTCCTTGTTTTGGTAGCCCCGAACTGACTGACGTCAAACTCGACTGTCAAATCCACGGATGCTGACTGAGAAATGCCAGTTTGTGGGTAGAATCGGCTTTATTGGTGTCCGATATGAACAAATACTGTTATTACAGGTGTTATGAATAATTTCTATTGGCACTGTTGTCGGACCGGTCTATTTAAAGGGAATGAAGCATGTTGAAGCATGTTGATACCCGAAATGACACTTGCTTTAAGTTTCACGACCCGTGAACTGTCAAACAGACAAGCTGACTGCAGAGGCTGCGGCAACTTCTCATCGTATTTTGATCATTTATACCCGTTTGTGACACACTAGACCATATCAGAATCTCTTACTTCAAAATGTGGCTTTCTCACACGTCAATAGGAAACACTATGTCTTAAAAAACAAACTGTATTCTTCCGTCACTTGCTTGCCTGTCAGTGACAGTGTCAGTGAGAAGGGTGTGTGTGCCATGATCATTCATGTTATGTACTTATCATGTAGATATTGGAGAGTATTACATTATAAAGGCACACACCTTAGACTTAGTTAGACATGGCATTTTTCCATTTTAGTGACCGTTTCAAGTAAGATCAGACAAGACTGGAATATTTGCTGGGCTATTTCAAATGCCATAGTCATAAGATTAGGGAAAATAACGCGGTCGGATACTGCCGGTAGTAACACTATCTAGAATCCACCGGTACTACCACTGTCTTGTCAAATCAAGATACGGTAGATGGAAATATTAATTCTTGCTTCACCCCCAAAAACCACACTCGGAATGCGCATTATATGAGTTATTCTTAGTCTGCAGTTAGGAAGATATTCTGATCTATGACTATGGTAACATACATATGTGGAGGATAAGATATTAGGTTAACAAGGTAGATGGAAATATGAAATCCAGATATATATATATTTTTTAGACCACAGTCAGAATGCACATTATCTGTGTTATATCCTAGTCTACAGTTATGAAGATATTCTGATCTATGGTCAAATACATATGTGGAGGATAAGATATTAGGTTAACAAGGTAGATGGAAATATGAAATCCAGATGTATACATTTGTTAAATCACAGTCGGAATGCGCATTCTGGGTTATATCCTAGTCTACAGTTAGGAAGATATTCTGATCTATAATAAAATAATGATGTGGAGGATAAGATATCAGGTTAACATTATTTACATTGAGGTTATCCAACAAGATTGACTAAAAAGATAGTCTAGTCTGATTTATAGTAATATAAATGTATAGGTTACAATTATATATAAATGTATAGGTTATATCTTTATCTACACATAGGAAGATGGTTTGATCTATAAACAAATTAATTGATGGTTTATGACATCCATCCATGTACACTTACGTATTTATATTTTGACATGGACTGGTCAATAGTGATGAAGAATTGAACATTTGTTCATTGGCGTAGGCTATTAAGACGAGTAACTTAGTCACATCATAGCAATTTACATGATGACTCAGCCTACTGCAGACTAAAGCTAAGATTCTGTATACGCGGCATATGAATGCGGCATGCAGAAGAGATACTGATGCAATTTTCGGTCTTTCTTTCTACAAATTTGTGAAGGAAAGTCAACGTTCCTGTTGTTTCCTATGGCAAATTGGGCGGTATTCGCATTCGCACCGATTGGTCCATGGGTCGATCAACTTGTCACATTTGCATTCACAATCGCATTCGGATATATGGAAGCACTACTGTACCGTTACATCTTTTTTTTCTATTTTTTGCCGCATACCGCAGCTCTATCAGCGTATACTACTAGTATACATGCTTCAAACAGCGCCGCACTATCAGCGTATACCAATATATATGAAACACAACTTCCGGAAATTTTCCACGATTCCCTGACAGTGTTAAACCTATGGGAGAATGTCAGCATTTCCGCTTTTTTTCCCCGGAGATCACTTTCATCCCTGGTATATGGAATCTTAGCTTAAGTATGTATGTAAACACTACCTTGTAATTTGACCGCCTCTGCTATCGTGTGAACACCATCTCTTAATTGTACTACAGTTCCAGCTAACTTTGACTCATGGCTAATTAATTCAGGACATGCGTTTCATGCACTAAGGATTATAATGGTGTGCCTAGTTCACATAGAAGTGGATTCTACGAAGTAGCAATTACCAGATCTAGGTCAGCATCACAATTAACCCTAGCACCCCTATGCTTAATGGTGGTGTCCATAACTATACTATTGGCGTATCGCGCGCGGTGGCCGAATCGATAAGAGCGCAGGCTTCCTGTGCTGAAGGTCGGGAGTTCGATTCCCGGTCGAGTTAAACCAATGACGTACAAAACTGATGCTTGTTGCTACCTAGCCTGGTGTCATGCCTGCCGGGGTTACTAGGATAAGGCAAGGACTGGTTGAATAAATATGTAGTACTAGTGCTCCTTATGAGCTCCACTACGGCACTACCACATGCGCTAACCCTTGTCGATAGAAGTATTGACAGGTGGCAGCCTGCTAGCAAGAACAGCCCTGATGGTGGACTGTTCCACCAAATGGGCAGCGACAGGTCAATTCTATTCTGACGTGGCGGAATAAACCAGGGTACAGTTCGGTTCAAGTTTGAAGCAACTTCAGAATTACCTTGTTATTCCTCAGGTGGAATAGAACGCAGTCCATTGAAAATACAAGTAGTTGTAGATATTATATTGCTCTCGCCGATTACTCAGTTTTCCTTACTTTCAGTAATTCTCACTTTGTCTTAATTCCAGGCATGTGATTTCTCAGGTTTTAACCGGAATTCAGCTAAAACAGGAATTCATTTTTGTTATAAATTCCGTTTTATTTTCCTGGCCGCCGAAGCACCTGAAATACACTATTTGCATCCCTCTTGCGACGCTGTCTGTCGCCATGATAACCTAAGAAAAAATACAGGTTTTTCTTCCTGCACCCAATCACATGCCTGTAATTCACATAATTGATTGTATGCTTTTATATTCTGCTAAAAAAAAAAGTGATGGCTGAATGAAAATAGACAGAATACAAGTTAAACACTTCTCAGTGTGAATATGGCCTTTGCTGCCGACATGGCGTAAAACAACCACCAATCAATGAACCTTATTAAAAGCACACTCTAAAAGCATTTAGTCCGACCGTACAAAATACAACATAAAACAGTGTAAACCTATACGTCGCCCCTACAACTCCGGTTTGTCCTGATGCCTGCCCCATGATCTACCTACCATGGCTTCCCTTGTGTAAGATCTGGAGTTCGAATCTCGGTCGAGTCAAACCAATGACGTACAAAATTGATACTTGTCACTACCTAGCCTGGTGATTGGCATTAGGATATATATGGCAAGGACTGGTTAAAAGGGGGGACCATTGGATCTCAGCCAAATTGGGACAGGAGAGCTGATGGTCCCTTCCTAAATAGTTTTTTATTTACATTTACATAATTAAAGACACTGTTTGATTTCCATTGTCCCCGTGTTCTTATGCAGTCTAACAACATCCCCACTCTTGCATACTCTTGTGCTCCCCCTCGACGTAGGCTATGACATGTGACCAACGGCCACCAGGGAAATCCACAGGATTTCAAGGCGATTCGCATGCACTTGGTAAATAATCGACCAGTCAGGGGTGCCCCGTTCGACATTACGAATGCTGGGGCGCCCTTATGCACCGGGAATTGGCAACTGTACTTATTCCATGCATGGACAGAATGCAGAATTGTGTACCCGGGGTAGCTCAACATTGTAGACGTCCTCTGGCCTGCAAGTGGTTTTCGTGCTCTTGACTGTTACCGTCAAGTGTGTTTCGTGTGCCTTAATTTCACCACCGAGCAGCATGTGACCGTCATCCCCCAGTACCTCGGAGTAAGATAAATTTGACTGTCTTAATAAACATGTAAAACCTATTAATAAAGCAGCAATCAACACCAAGCCACCTTCACCAATTTTTCTGAATTTTAATACAATTGCTTTTACATGCTTAGTCTTCAAAGGGAATGCCCTATTTACAGTATTATTCTTTAATTTGAATATATCAGACTTAACTACTGAAAGTGCATAACACAGTCAAATGCCTACAAGTTTCCCCGTAGCAATCTCACCCATGTCCTGGCTCCAATCATATCATTTTTAATCGCCCCCTTCTTTTTAAAATTTATCATTTAAATATAAAGCGTACAAGATTACCGTTTTAAGTTTGGGTTTTTTAGGGTTGTCTTTAATTTTTTATTTTTTTTTTACAAAACTGTAAATATTCCCTAAATTGTACCCTCTTATTATTCCACGTGCCCTCCGGCAATCCCGCTGTAAAATACACGCTAAGCCTATTCACTTGTAATGTGACCGGCCCTGTATCCTGTCCTGGCTCTTGCAAAGTGACCTGCCCTGTGATCTGCTCAGTGGTGGTCAGGAGGCCAGGGTCGAGCTCTGACAGTGAGATGATACGGGCATCCCCATCACCCACCCGTCCTACTCCACCCACCAGTCCGCGCAACCCACCGGCGTCACGGGGACCAGTGTAGCTGCGTGCTGGTGGTTGCAGCAGAGTAGGTGGAGATGATTCCAACCGCGGTATCGATATGCCCATTAATTAGTGCTATAACCGCTCACGGACTGACACAATTACTGCAATAGTCCTGCACAATTAGGACATATATGCTTGATTCACATCTCGCCAGTAAAATCACCTTCGGCTAGTTGAGTTAACACCCCCACCCCCACCACTACTATTGCCAGCGGAGTGTATTACTATTGTAGTAGTCCAGACATGAGCTCCACTACCATACGGTGGCAGCAGGGACTGCTCCGTCACTGTCACAGTTTATTGCGATAGGTGGCGGTACGGTAGCCGCCGGGCAGCGCCGTGACATGGCTGCCACCCACTGCATGCGGCTAGCCTAACTTCCCCCGGAAGTTGACGTGGGACCTGGCAGGGCAGAGACGGGTCACTTGATTGTGGACGCCGCAGTGATCGGAGAATAAAGACGACTGTGAAGCAAGTGTACCCGTTCTCCTGCTTGCTTGGGGGTCTACCACGTGAGGGTCAATTTCCGGGCGGCCAACACCGGGCCCCATCACACTATCATTAGGTATAATAACAAAATGTGTTTCCGGTTGAGTGACCAACCCTGCAATAAGTTGGTTGGTTGTTGGAGTGTTATGTCCTAGCAACATCTAAGGTAATTTTGTGATATGTACCGACTTGTGACAATGCGCACTCTTGGCAACTTTATAGCCAGCACCATGACCTGATATCCCGGTCTCAGTCAGATTGTTGACAGTGCAGTTTTTGCAGTGTGCTGTTTGACAAACAATTAAAAAACACACAAAAAACGCCAAAAAACCTACCTACCAACCATAACAACTTTTCCCCAGCAACTGGAATCATGAATATTTTTCGTTTTGGCCTAATTATAGAGAAAGATTATAAAGAAGTAGTTCACTCCAATAATTCCCCGAGTAAAATATTGCAAAGCCTACTTGAGTAACTAATAGTGAATTTGAAGCCTTTTGACGCTGCCTTATAACCTATGTAATTCCACCTACCTCTTTCCTTCATGACATCACACAATGAGCTATTTGAGCTTCAACCCAGTAGGTGTACTGGTCTCTACAGCTGTTTCACCAAACATCCCATGACTATTCTCAATATTTCCAAATGCAATGTATTTCTAGGGTTTAAATATTTTGTTAAAGTGCCTGTCACACCTTACCGGATTGAGCAACGGACATAAACCAGACAAAGAATTGTCTAGTCCGGTGGTGTTCGGTATCAAAATGTGTCTATTGTGTCAATGGACGCTGGACGAATGGACATGAACGGATAGACACCAGACGACAACCAGACGGACCAAACATCAACCGGACACATACCGGACTGTCAGTGTCACGGACGTGCTGGAAACATATACTGACCGAATTCCCCCAACACCGTCAACGGACTCTGTGGGAAGCACACCAGAGACATAACGGATGGGTAACGGACATGAACCGGACAAAATGGACTAAACAGACTTAAAACGGGCACCAACCATACACATTAGTCCGGCGGTGTCCGGTACAAGTTTTGTGCATGTTAAAAACTTGCCACCGGACAGATAACGGACATGCCGGATACCTACCATATATAAAATGGACATTGATGTATTTCACCGGACAGTGTCCGTTTTCTATCCGTTTCCCCAGTCCGGTAAGGTGTGACTGAGCCTTACGATATAGTGAATATTCATGCAAAGAAATACATAGTAACCAGAAGGGATGGCCAAACGAGTTGAGCACTTGCTTCCCATGTGTCAGGTCATGTGCTTAAAGTTAAACCAATGCCCATAAGATTGATACTTGTCGCTACCTAGCGTGGTACTGGGTATAACTAGGATAGGGAAAGGAGTAGTGGAATGAGGAGGATCAATGGTCCGCGATTGAAATTTCTCGCGCTTAATCTAACACATTCAACACACCAGTATTTGGGTTGGTCTATTTGTCGTTAGAATCTCCTCTTGCCCTGTTTACTTCTCCCTCTCCCCCATCCCCTCATCATGCTGTCAGTCGCAATGCGACAAAAACTGCTTTTATTTCTTAACCGCCACTATTTCGTGCGGTTGTGCATTTCATAAAAGCTGCTTGCAAAGTGTTGAAGTGCTGCTGGCCTTTGCAAGTTACTAGCAGCACTCTCTAGGGGAGCAAATAGAGGTCTCACACCGGCAAGAACACATCAAGACAGGCGCAAACTATTTGTCCCTGAAGTGGCTGGCTGGGAGATGTTGGGAGTTCCATTCATCACCGCCCCTTAATGCTGCCACGGTAACATGGTTTTCTGTTAGGGTTTGCTCCCTTAGCCTTTGGTTCCATCAAGAACCTATACCACAAGGCAGTGGTTTATAACTTTGGAAGGCAGGGGCGTCAAGTTCCCTGAGGTATTTTAGCAGATAGGTACTGCATTACCCGCATACCCAAACCCATCCCCTATGCTCCCCCAAACCCTCCCCCCCCCCTCTCCTACACATACATCTAGCTATATGGTCTGCATTCCTTCAGATCTTTGTGTTTAAGCACTGGACCATGTAGTTCCTTACATGTTGATGAGATGTTGCTTCGACCAGATGGGATGGCCGAATGAGTTCAGCGTCCGCCTCCCATTTTGGTAGATCATGGGATTCCAACGCATGGGTTCGAACCTTGGTCGAGTCAAACCAATAACTTAAAATTGATAGGTGTCGCTTCCTAACCAGGCACCCAGCATTATTAGGATAGTGTAAGGACTGGTTGGCTCAGTGTTGTTAGGATAATGTGTCGCATCCTAATCAGGCACTCAGCATTATTAGGATAGGGCCAGGACTGGTTAGCTCAGTGTCAGGATAATGTGACTGAGTGGGATATCACGGCATGGTACTGTCGGCCTGGTCTCCCAATGGGGCTGGCCAATTACGTTGCCATGAGTGCGCACTCTCACAAGTCGGTACCCGTCCTGATGTGACCTTAGATGTTGCCAGGACATAAAACTCCAACAACCAAGATGTTGCTTCAATGGTTACCGGAAGCAGCATAGGACCACTCCACAGGTTGCACATTTTATTTTGTTGTCTCCTGACCAATATTATTTTATGTAGCCCTGGCTTAATCTACACTGGATAGGGACTGGGCTGGTCAGTTCTGTGAACCAAGAAATGCTCTCCAACTTTCTTCTTCAAATTAACCAAGCATCGGGCGATTCAACTTTAAAGCACCAGATGACAGCACTGTAAGTAATGTATGAAAGACATTAACTGATGTTGCTTCAATCCACCTGGTCGTGGACCTTGAAAGATTACTACTGCTATAGACCTATTTCATGTGACGTCAGCATAGGTATTTAGGTCAGTACGCGCGCAGCTTGGCTGCAGGACGTCACACTGCAAACTCAAACTCTATGAGCAATCTTCATACAGAAAATGTGAAATATCTCTAAAATCACACCGCTTAGAAACAAACCACTTGGCACACATATAGAAAACATATTCAACAAAAAGATTATAGTTAATTTATAAGGTTAGGGTTCTGCATTTCTATTAAGTTTGAATAAAATTGACGTCTTGCATTGTGCGTATCGGCAAACTCAATGCATTGTCAATGGCCGTGAGCAATCTTCATACAGAAAATGTGAAATATCTCTAAAACCACACCACTTAGAAACAAACTGCTTGGAACACATATAGAAAACATATTCAACGAACAGATTATATAAAATTTATACGGCTAGGCTTCTGCATTTCTATTAATTTTGAATAAAACTGACGTTTTGCACTGTGCGTATCGGCAAACTCAATGGCAGTGTGCCTTCGTTCTGCAGCCAAGCTGCGTGTGTATACACAATGTTTATAGACATTGAAGGCATCTATTGCTAAGATTACCACTAGTTTCTTATCAATATGGTCAAGTATAAAGTGGAGACCCACATGCTGGTCAGCCGAGTGGAGCGGCCAACCCATAATTTTGATCATTATGGCTCAGGTTCGTTGTTTTGTTTCTACATACAACCAATTCGATTACTCTGTTCCACTATTTGTTTAAAGGCCAGAGTCTCAGCGACAAGACGAACCAGCCAGTTGCCAATTGAAAACCTTGACCCTCCGCAACCTTTAATTGGGGCAGGTGTCCTCCTTCGAGAGGTCACATGGTTCTGTCTCCAGTGTTGATGTTTACGGCCCTCTCCTGTGTCCACCAAATGGGACACTTACGACTGAATGGCACCATGTTGCTTTTGACCATGTGGTGCCTGTTTTATAAAACTGAGTCAATAGTTGCTTAGCCTATGGTGATTGCCCTGTCAATCACTAGCTTGACCAATCTTAATAGAAATTGGGTAGAATCATTGTTTATAGCCATTAGGCAGCATACTAAATATATATATATAATCAATATACATGTATATATATAATCAATATACATATATATATATAATCAATATACATGTATGTGTATAGGACCTGCATGTTAACTCTGAAAATAAATACTGTGGAACGCCAATTATCCGGTCACCTGTCGCCCTAACCAATTAGTGGGCGTTTAGCGGGGTGGCCGTATTATCCGGTGAGATCAACTTTGTAATGAGTCTGACAATGACATTGATTCTGGTAGGTTGTGGGCAGAAGTGGGCCTTTGTTTACTTACGACCAAAGAGATGCCAAACTAGAAATGTTTCAAGGCCAGATGGGATGGTCGAATGAGTTGAGCGTCCGTCTCACGTTTTGGGAGATCGTGGGATTCGAACTCACGGGTTCGAACCCTGGTCCAGTCAAACCAATGACTTAAAAATTGATACTTGTTGCTTCCTAGCCTGGCGCTTGGCATAATAGTGTGATGGGGCCCCTTTGTTGGCCGCACGCGGTAGACGGTAGGTCTCAGTCACTGCTCTGTCACACAGTGACAGAGCAGTCCTTGCTGCCACCGTATGGTAGTGGAGCTCTGGACTACTACACTAGTATAGGGCAAGGACTGGTTAGGTCAGTGTCGGGATAATGTGACTGAATGGGGTATCGGGTCATGGTGCCGGTGGCCTGATTTCCCTGGGGGGTAGCACTATAAAGTCGCCATGAGTGTGCACTGTCACAAGTCGGTACTCGTCCTCATTTGCCCTTAGATGTTGTTTTTGTTTGTTGTTTTACGCCCTAGCAACATCTAAGGTCATATCAGGACGTGCAACTCCAACAAGCAACCGATCTGGTACATTGAGGGCAGAGGTGGTCCTTTGTTTACTTATGACCAGTGAATATTCATTTGCAAGGCTTTGTTTACACACTACTCAAAGTGCTGCAATGTAAGTCACGTGACTAGAAAGTCCGCTGCCCCCCACTCCATCCCCTGGTCCCTGGCCACACACACGCTGCCTCCTTCCGATGTAATTACACACCAGTAATCAGTTGATTGAGCAATACTGATTCGGAAATGGCGTATTGATCCCCAAGCTACAGTGTGTTGCCATGGTTTGCACCAGCAGTAATACTAATAGGTTGGTACTAGGCATACTCACTAGGTGGCGTGTAGGGTGGCGCTGTTCGTACCTTTAAGCAACGGCCTATTCAGGAGTTGAGTTATACCCCAGTCACACTACTGCTTGCGAGCACTTTACGACTACAAAAAAGGGGTCGTTGCAAAGAGGTTGCAAAGTGATCCTCAGTGGTCGCTGACCGCCTTGTGACCAAAATGTTTGCAAGGATGTTGCAGCTACTGCACTAAACACCTCCTTGAGGCCAAAATGGTCGCTCAGAGGTCGTCAACCATTGATTTGGTCACAAGGAGATGGGTTCTCTGTCCAAAGTGGTTGCAAAGCGGTCGCAAGCCATAGTGTGACTTGGGCTTTAGATGGGATGCACTTAGACAGGGTGTACTTTGATGGGATATGGTTAGATGGACTGCTACCTGTGTCAGTACCTTCAGGGTCTTATCGTGAGTTAGGTGGGACGTGGTTAGATAGACTTACTATCTCTGTCAGTATGTGTCAGTACCACAAGGGCCTTGTCATGAGCTAGATGGGACGTGGTTAGATGGACCTACTATCTCTGTCAGTCCCATCAAGACCTTATCGTGAGTTAGATAGGACATGCTTAGATGGACCTACTATCTCTGTCAATTCCATCAGGGCCGTATCGTAAGTGAGATGGGACGTGGTTAGATGGACCTACTATCTATGTCACTAAGTAGTAAGTGTCAGAACCACCAGGGTCTTATCATGAGTTAGATGGGCTGTAGGTAGATGAACTTACTATCGCTGTCACTAAGTGTCAGTTACACCAGGGCCGTATCGTAAGTGAGATGGGACGTGGTTAGATGGACCTACTATCTATGTCACTAAGTAGTAAGTGTCAGAACCACCAGGGCCTTATCATGAGTTAGATGGGCTGTAGGTAGATGAACCTACTATCTCTGTCACTAAGTGTCAGTTACACCAGGGCCTTATCATGAGTTAGATGGGACGTGGTTAGATGGACCTACTATCTCTGTCACTAGGTAGTAAGTGTCAGAACCACCAGGGCCTTATCATGAGTTAGATGGGCTGTAGGTAGATGAACCTACTATCTCTGTCACTAAGTGTCAGTTACACCAGGGCCTTATCGGGAGTTAGATGGGACGTGGTTAGATGGACCTACTATCTCTGTTACTAGGTAGTAAGTGTCAGAACCACCAGGGCCTTATCATGAGTTAGATGGGCTGTAGGTAGATGAACCTACTATCTCTGTCACTAAGTGTCAGTTACACCAGGGCCTTATCGGGAGTTAGATGGGACGTTGTTAGATGGACCTACTATCTCTGTCACTAAGTAGTAAGTGTCAGAACCACCAGGGCCTTATCGTGAGTTAGATGGGCTGTATGTAGATGAACCTACTATCTCTGTCACCGGGAAGTTACCGGGAATTAGATGGGACATGGTTAGATGGACCTACTATCTCTGTCAGTCCCATCAGGGCCTTATCGTGAGTTAGATGGGCCGTGGTTAGATGGACCTACTATCTCTGTCAATACCACCGGGCCTTATCGTGAGTTAGATGGGACGAGGTTCGATGGACCTACTATCGCTGTCACTAAGCATCAGTCCCATCAGGGCCTTATCGTGCAAGTCTCCCGACGTAGTGGCACACTGCACGGCGCCTCAGCCACGCAACCAAAATCCCTGCGTGGAGCGAGCCATGGGCAGTTTGTCCATTGATCGACTTGCTGTCAGAGCAATGTTTTACTAATGATTCGCGCAGCGGGTTGAGTTGGTAGGGTGCCCACACCTCGTGTGGATCAATCCCAGGCCGAGTCGAACCAGAGACTTACCAAAGTTATACTTGTCACTGCCTTGACTGATGCTAGGATACCATTGTTAGGATACAGCACGGACTAGTTGCCTCCGTGTCAGGATAGTGTAATTGAATGGGATAAGTATATATCATGGTGCCCCCGACACGGTAGCCAAAAGAGAGAGCACTATGAGGCAATGTAAAATAAAACAAACTTTCTTTTTGCTATGGTTTAAAGCCATCCCCAGTCACTCATTAACCCTAACCCCTGCTGTTACCAGGACATTGAATCAACGTCACGAATTTCATGCGTTTAAAAATTATTATTGTTATTATTATTGTTGTTTATATTATTATTATAAGCCCCCACTCATTGTCATTGTGGGTTATCTAGGCTCCCTAATACACACACACACACGCACGCACGCGCGCACACACACACACACACACACACACACACACACACACACACACACACACACACACACACACACTCACACTCACACTCACACACACACTCACACTCACACTCACACTCACACTCACACACTCACTCACACACACAACTACAATATTTTATTTGTCAGAATACATCATTCATCAGCACTAAAGCGCTAGTCTTCCAGGCATCTGTCGTAGCAGTTATTTACACAATTCTTTTGATGACGATAATATAGTTAGTAATGTGATGGTGTATGAGAAAGTGAAAAGCGCTTGGAGACTATATTATATTTGTATGAGTTTGCTTTATTTGCTTTTGTCAACTATATTTAATTGTATGCTTTGCGTGCTCTAAGCTGGTTGTAATGTATGTAGGGGTGGTAAGCTGCATGGTGGGTCAGTTGACACAGGTGCATGGGTCGTCATGATTTAAGTTCCCTAGAGAGAAGCAAAGCAGACGTTGGCACAGTATTAGTGGTTGAGTGGGATAGCAATGGGTGCATTGTTAGAGAATGCCCTTAGACTTTGTTTGTTTGTTGTTTTACGTCTTAGCAACACCTCAGGTCATATCAGGAAGGGTACTGACTTGTGACAGTGCGCACTCATGGCGACTTTATTGTGCTGTCCCACTGGGAAACCAGGCCGCTGGCACCATGACCCGATATCCCACTCAGTCACATTATCCTGACACTGAGCCAACCAGTCCTTCCCCTATCCTAATAATGCCCAACGCCAGGCTAGGAAGCAAAAAGTATCAATTTTTAAGTCATTGGTTTGACTCGGACCAGGGTTCGACCCCACGATCTACCAGCACAGGAGACGCTCTAACTTATTCGGCCATCGCGTCTGGTCAGTCGCTTAGGTAGCGGAGGGTTAGAGAGGGTTGGGGTTTTGCTTTCTAGCAAAATCTAAGATAATTATCAGGACAGATAGCGACTGGTGACTGCGCACTTATGGTGACTTTATAGTGCTGCCCCACTGGGGCCATATGCAGGAGTCGGTGTTACCGAGTCAAAACGCATTTAGACGGGATTTCTGGTTTAGCGCTGAAAAGTCGGTATGCACGAGTCAGTGATAGGCCTAACACCACAAGCTTAAACTAGGTTAAGCTACACCAGAAATATAGCTGGTTTAAGGTTGGTGTTAGGTATCGATTAGGCCCGAATCTATTCAATGCGATCATATTTGCCTAAACTAATTTTCCATGTTTGCACTCAAACTATCTCAAATGTTTACCATTTAAAATAAAAGTAATGTTGAACTAATGTAAAGTAGATACTAGTGATCAATCTAATATATTTATCTCAGAAAAAATACAGAAATTCAAAACCATCAGACTATGCAACTAGAATCTCATTCTATATAGTACAAATAAGAAGCTCCATTTTTTCAGACCATCACCTTTATTATTCTTTCAGAAATTGTATATAAAACTTGCTAAATTCCTTAATTTCCATCAACCACCAATAATAAATTCAGTAAAATAGCATAACTCCCGTTCTAATTGTCCTATCACTGCATTTTCTATTTCAAAATAACCGATTGATTGATTGATTGGTGGTTGCTTTACGCCGTGTCGGCAGCATAGGCCATATTCACGGCGAGAAATGTTTGTTTTTTGTTCAAACCATCGCTTTTACATGTAAAAGCAGACAATCAATTATGTGCCAATAGACACTCATTAAATTAGAAAGCTCACTAAAGTTGATGATACTTTTGTAAACAAATGTTCGATCTTTCCGATGTTTTTTTATTGCTTTTAAAATTTAAGTGATCTGGGCAAGATTTCATTGAAAATATTGGTTCCAAACTTGTCATTCAGTTTTCACTGCAAATGCATGCCAAAGACCAGCTGTGTTTGGTATGCTAATGAAACCCGGTCTCAGCTCTTATTTCTCATTTGTGGTTATTTAAAGCTGCATAACCCGATGAAATATCAAATTTTCAAAACCAAACCAATTATCTAGATTTGATTTTACATATCTAACTTAGATACTGATGCACTTATTATTATATTAAGCATTTGTTTCTGCGTAGAAGGCAATGCTGAGTCAATTTAACAGAACCTGTTACTGCAGAAGTCTATGATCTACGCTTGCCAAAACTAATTTTCACTCAAAATATCTCAAAAGTTTACCATTTAAAATAAAAGTAACTTTGAACTAATGTAACGTAGATCCTAGTGATCGATCTAATATATTTATCTCACAAAAAAATAGAGAAATTCAAAACCATTGGACTATGCAATTTTAAAGGATGGACATACATACTCCTGACCCGGCCTTAAAAAAACCTACTGCTGCGAATTTGCTGTGGGGCAATGTCCGGTGTCGCGGTTTCAGTTCTCGGCCAGTTTCAGTTCTCCCTTGTCGCTTCTGCACATGCGTGGATTCGAGCGACGCCTTCAAACTGCAGAGTGTCATGGTTTCAGTTCTCCGCCAGTTTCAGTTCTCCGCTCTCGCTTCTGCGCATTTCCTACCTCCATTCACACAGCCTCTGGCTTTTTTGGGGGGGAGGGGCGGGGTGCTTTAAAATTAAAATAATGTAATTATTGTTTCAAATATCTCGGGGGTACTTATGGGGGGGGGGGGAGATTATTTTAATAATAATCTCTGAGAGGGGGGAGTACTTTTATTTATCTATTGATGGCTTGGGTTTGGTGGGGGTTTGTATCTCGGGCTCTTTTTTTTCTTTTTGTATCTGAGAAAGGGGGTGATTCTTTTTGTATTGCTGAGGTGTGGGGGGGGGTACTTTATTATCTATTCATGGGTTGGTTTTTGGGAGGGGTGGTACTTCATCTTTTTTTGTGTACTATCTCGCGAGGGGAAGGAGATTATTTTAATAATTATTTTTGTATCTCTGTGAAGGGGGGGGTATTTTTGTATCGCTGAGGTGGGGGGGGGGATACTTTTATTGATCTATTCATGGGTTGGTTTTGGAGGGGGGGGGGTTATTTCCAACCTGCATTCACACAACGGCTGTCTTGGTTTTTTGGGAGGGGGGGGGGGGTTCTTTTACATTATTGAAATTACATGCATTTGTCACCAATTTAGTACTTGTACCTTAATTTAATGGAAGAAAATAAAGACCAATTTCAGAGATGGAAAATGCCCTAACTATCTGGTGCGATTTTCTAGATAATAGAAGTTTTCTGCAGTGATCGTTTCATTGTCGGTGTCACATCCGCGTGAAACGTCCTTACATGCGAATAGACGAGATCACCGTTCAAAATTAATAGAAATACATAACAATTTGGCATAAACATGTGATCGTTTCATTGTCAATGTCACTATAGTGTCAGTGTCACATCGGCGTGAAACGTCCTTACGCGCGAATAGACGAGATCACCGTTCAAAATTAATAGAAATACATAACAATTTGAATTTGGCATAGACAAAAGGCACCACTGGAAGGAGCTTGAAAACTCCGTGAAACTATAGTGTCAGTGTCACATCGGCATGAAACGTCCTTACGCGCGAATAGACGAGATTACCGTTCAAAATTAATAGAAATACATAACAATTTGGCATAAACAAAAGGCACCACTGGAAAGAGCTTTAAAATTGTAGTGAATATCCAAACGGCCGTATCCAAATATGTTAGGCGACGATTTGAAACTGGTTAATTTTTTACGCATGCGCAGATGACGCTGTTGGATTTAGACGCATGCACAGAAGCGATGCGGAGAACTGAAACTGGCGGATAACTGAAACCGTGACACCGGTAGCTACTAATTATGACTGAAAGCACACTAATTAAAACACATCATTTTTAGCAATCATAAGAAATACTGGGCTACATAGGCACACATACAAAAGCACAAAAAGAATCAACTTTCAGTTCATGGTTTATATTTTGCAAAGTGAATAATTAACGGATATACCATAGGTTGAAAACTATCAAAAGTATGTCAAATTTCAGTCAGCGGCCAGCTGACCTGACCATTTGGAGTACCTATTATAAGTCATCGGTTTGACTCGGCTGGGATTTGAACTCTTGACCTTCTGCATGGGAGCCTGTGCTCTGCCGATTCGGCCACCGCGTCCAGTCATCAGAGAGCATGTGGTTATAGCTTAAATAAAAGTATAGGGTCTGTACTGAAGGATCGGGGTTGGTTGAAGGAGTTTTATGTCCTGGCAACATCTAAGGCCATATCAGGACGGGCCAACCTCCCACTTCTGGTGTGTAAACAAGTTGTCACAGCTTCAGTTCCTCTCCAGAGATCAGCAGACTAAAGCTAAGATTCCATATTCGCGGTATGTGAATGCAAATGCCGACATGATATGACCTTAGATGTTGCCAGGACGTAAAACTCCAAAAACCAACCAACTGAATGTGAATGTGGCAAAAAATGGAAAAGCATGTAAACGCACAGTAGCGCTTCCATATGTCTGAATGCGAATGCGAATGCGGCTGGTGGATCGCTCCATTGACCGATCGGTGCGAATGCAAATGCGAATGCTGCCCCATTTGCCATAGGAAACTAGCAACTTTGACTTTCCTTCACAAATTTGTAGCAAGAAAGAAAGACTGAAAATCGCATCGGTATCTATGCCGCATTCACATGCAGCATACCGTGTATATGGAATCTTAGCTTAACTCGGAATACCCGTAATATTGGCTTGTCCCAGATGAACCATTTCTGTCCTGTTTATGATACACACTAGACCACCCAATACTCACAACAGGCGATGATGTGGGATTATCACAATCGATATATGGTCTGTATCATGCATTATGCGAATATAAACAATGGGTATGATTGTGCAGTATTATTGCATTTATCCTGCTGCGGGCTACTACTGTTCTGGTTGCTATAAGAAATGCCACCACTGTTGGTGTCTCCTATGGTCATTGGTATTTAAAATTTAATTCCTAATCGTTAACATCATCATGTGTCGCTCAGATAGTATTCTATGTAATCTGTTAAAGTTATGTTAATATAAATAACAAGGGTACTCAGGCGATTATTAATATATATATATATATATCTCCACACCATCGATGCTCCACAACCGTATGTGATGACCCAAATCACCAAATCAGTAGAGCGCAGGCTTCCCATGTGGAAGGAAGGTCGGGAGTTCGAATCCCGGCCCGTCCTGATGTGACCTTAGATGTTGCTAGGAGGTAAAACAACACACAAACAAAAATCGAATCCTGGTCGAGTCAAACCAATGACTTACAAAATTGTTACTTGCCGCTACCAAGCCTGGCGATCGGCATTTCTAAGGTACAGCAAGGACTGGTTAACTCAGTGTCACGATAATGTGGGATATTGGGTATCCCAGTGGGGCAGCACTATAAAGTCACCGTGAGAGTGCGCTGTCACAAGTCGGTACCCATCCTGATATGACCATAAATGTTGCTAGGATGTTAAATCCCAACAAACAAACAGTCGATGTGTTTGTTACTGGCGCCATCTGTGTTCCTGCTTTGCAAATCTCTCCTTCATTGAAATGAAATTTGAAAAATGAATTTTTATCGCTGGTACTCACCCGCAGATGGCGCCAATGTGCCAGAATAAGGGGTGAATCTGCAGTGAGGTTCACTGTTTACATCCAGTATCGAGCAGTGACACATTGTATGGATTAATTGCACCAGCTGCGGTCAACGGTGTTACTAATCATTAACATCATCACTCACTGCCAAGATAGTATGGTATGTAATCGGTTGCATGAATATAAATACCAAGGATTCTCAAGCGATTATTTATATACATCTCCATACCACCAATGTGCCACTGGTGCCATCTGTGTTCCTGTTTTGCAAATTTCTTCTTTGTTTATTTGAAATAAAGAATATAACTTTTTATTTCTGGTACTCACCCGCAGGTGGCGCCACTGTGTCAGAATATCAGTCAAGTCTCAATGCGGTGAGTTTCACTGTTTACATGCAGTATCGAGCAGTGACAACATTGTATGGATTAATTGTGCCATCTGTGGTCATTGGTGTTTCTAAAGCGCCAGTCAGACCTTACCGGACTGGGGAACCGGACATGAACCGGACACTGTCCAGTGAAATACGGCAATGTCCTGTACATGTCCGGTACCCATCCGGTGGTGTCCGGCGGTGTCCGGTACAAGTTTTGAACATGCACAGAACTTCTACCACTACCAGACACCGCCGGACTGATGTGTCCGGTTTGTCCGGTACCCATCCGGTACGTGTCCGGTTGGCTTCCGGAATTGTCCGGTGGCGAGAACGTCACCGGACAGCCACCGGAGATGTTCGGTCCATCCGGTCCTCGTTCGGTAGGTGTCCGGTTGATGTACGGTCCGTCTGGTTCTCGTCTGGTTCTCATCCGGTACATGTACGGTACTTGTCCGGTTGCCCGGCGGCAGTTGACCCAATTACGCTCCATTTCAATACATTTCGGTACATTTTGTCACCAGACACCACCGGACTAGAAAATTCTTTGTCCGGTACTCAGTCCGGTAAGGCGTGACAGGCGCTTCATCATTAACATCAGTTTAAATTTTTTTTTTTTAAATTGAGGCTGTATTTATACTGTCCATAGCATATAAGCCCGGGTACCCAGGCTTGTTTTCAATGCTGGCCAGTTGTAGTGTTGGTGTTATCTTACCACACAGTAGCTGCTGATAAGGTATTTGATTACCTGCATTTCACTAGCAGATAGATAATTGGTTGGTATGGTTAGTAGCCTACCAAGATAGTATGCTATGTAATCTGTTATGTGAATATAAATAACGATTATTTATATCTCCACACCACTGATGTGGCATTGGTGCCATCTATATTGTAGGGATTAATTCAATAATTGCTTTCTTTATATTTGCATAATGCATTGTGTAGCACATAAAATTATATATATTACATGGATGTCACATCTTAGTATTTGTAATCATTAAACTGACTGATTATTCTCCTTGTATTAAACTAAAATGCTACATTATATTAGATTAGGTGGGATAGCCTCGTGGTTAGAACTTCTACTTCCCAGGCGGGAGGTAATGGCATGCAACCACTGGCTGAGTCAAACTACACTCAGAACATTGATATTTGTCGCTACTTTGCCTGGTGTTCTGCGTTTACTAGGATAGGGCAGCGACTAGTTGGCTCAACATTATGATAATATGCCAGTGCAGCAAACTTCAATGATCACTTGCTGTAGAATCGAAATGAAGTAGCCATCCATTTTCTTATTTCATGTGTCAATCATTAAAATGCTGTATTTAGAGGGACAATTCTATTAATAATAAATAGAATTGGTTTCAATGAGCAATTAGAGGTTTTGAGTCCTCACAGCATCTGGGATCTTATCAGAATGGTATGATGATAAGTAGTTATATTGCAATATTTATTAATATCAGTAGTTATATTGCAATGTTTATTAATATCAACAGTAAGCTTTAAAGGCCACTTAAAGCTGCATAGTCCGATGAAGCATCGACATTTCAAAACCAAAATAATTATCTAGATTTGATTCTACATATCTAATACTGATGCTCTTCTTAAGCATTTGTTTCTGTATAAAAGTGAATACTGAGTCAATTTAATAGAACCTTTTACTGCAGAAGCCTATGGTGTTAGAGTTTTGGCATGCTTGCTGAAACAAATTTGACATGTTTGCACTTCAAATATCTCAAAAGCTACCCATTTAAAATAAAGGTTACTTCAAACTAAGGTAAAGTGATTATAATCATCAGTCTAATATATTTATCTCAGAAACATGACAGAAACTCAACACCATTGGACTTAATGAGTCAGTTTCAATGGTAATCTTTTTTTGTGGGTAAATATGTTTATTCTGCTGAATAAGTCTTTTGTCAGTGCCGAAGCACTGGTCTTCCAGCCATTTTTCAATTCAGGGTTATTTACACAAAAGGTATATAGAATAAGGTGTACAATACCTGTTGAATAGACAATTAAGCTATTTAAAGTTTTTGAATATCAATCATTGTTTTTTTAATACATGCTAAGCAAGAGCAAAAGATGCTCATGGTGCCATTTGATATTGTTGTTGTTTTTTTATTTTTTTATTACATTCATTGATTGATAAGGGGACATTTCACTCACAGACAATTAGTCTTCCTCATTCCGCCATACTCGACCCCTATCCCAGTAATGCCGAGCGCCAAGCTAGTGGTTGAAGTAATTTAAGGGTTGCGCCAAGTATGCAATTTCAAAAAAGGTAAATTATTTAAGCATGGCTGGGTTTTTGAATCGCATGACCTGCCACATATGATATATGGGAAGCGGGTGCTCAACAACTCATTCGGTCATCCCGTCTGGTCTGAAACCAGTCCATGGCCAGTTGACTAGGATGATTGTGCACACACCGGCTAACAATAGTAACATGTCCTTCTCGTACCTTCTCCTTGCCTTCACGCAGCCAGGACGTCGGATGCCAACATCCCCAACATGGTGCGTGGCCTGCCTGTAATACCCCTATTGTCGCTCACTTCTGTTCCAGTTGGCTGCTTCCTTGGAGTCGTTGTGGCGTAGTAAAGTTCCTTCCGTTATTTCAATTCTGTTCTCTTATTTAATTCTTCCTCTTCCTGAACAGGCATTGATATATATATTTTTTTGTGTGTGTTAAGAATATTTTAAATAAATTTATTTATTATTATTATTTTTATTTTTTATAAATATATTTATTTTTATTTTTATTTTTATAAATTTATTTCTTATTATTATTATTATTATTATTTTTTTAGTAAACACTCATCAGTATGGCATAATCTGGCTAACTGTATGAAATGGCAATCACTTTTCTATTAGGGGCCGTCTAAGGTTTTCAACATTTTCACGGTCATACGAGTGGGGGGAGACTGGGGTGTCAGTCAAGTAAGACATTTATCATTGAATAAAATGTTGATATTTAAAACGTATTTAACAAATTATTTAAATGTTGATGTGTACTACTTTGGAAGGGTAAGAGGGGGAGGGGGCGGGGAAAATAGTATGCTTTGTATGACCGTGAAAATATTGACAACTTTCGCTGGCCCCTTATGTACAATTGTGTGGATCTTTGTTTCTGTGCGTAAACAATGTAAATAGCATGCGAAATCTTTTTTTACGAATGTAAAGCATGAATGCATTTGAGAATTCCTGAGGACAGCTGGACTGTATCACCTCTTATAACCATGACCAATTTTTACATTTGTCTTTTGATATAAATTCTTTCCGCGCTTTGTGTAAGTTTGACACATTAGTTTATATGTTATTTAACCGATGGATCCATTTATCTTAAAGGAAAACAAATGTGACAATAAAATGGTCTCACTTTTCGTCGTGAATATGGCCTTTGGTGCAGACACAGTGTAAACACAATCAATCAATCAACCAATTAATCAATCACTAACTTAGATACGTGCAGTACCTGTTCTGGTGAATGTGTATCCTGCCCCCACCCAGATGCTGGAATTAGGTTTGTTTGTTTTGTTTGTTGTTTTACGTCCTAGCAACATCTAAGGTCATATCGGGACGGGTACCTACTTGTGACAGTGCGCACTCATGGCTACTTAATAGTGCTGTCCCACTGGGAAACCAGGCCGCTGGCACCATGACCTGGTATCCCACTCAGTCACATTATCCTGACACTGAGCACACCAGTCCTTGCCCTGTCCTAATAATGCCGAGCGTCTGGCTAGGAAGCGACAAGTATCAATTTCTAAGTCATTGGTGTGACTCGACCAGTGTTCGAACCCACGATCTACCAGCAAGGAAGATGGACGCTCTAACTCATTCGGCCATCCCGTCTGGAATTAGATGTTCCTAAAAGGTGTGCTACTTCCTAATAGACCATACTAACTGTTACATTAACCTTCTGACCCCAATCGACAAATAATCACACCAAAAACAAGCAAAAATAATTTTCGCCAATTTCCAATGTTGAAATGCCAATTTTGCTATTTGAGTACTTGACCAAAAATGTATTTTTAATTTAATCAAAATTAGAGATAATTCAGCACCTTTAAAATAAAATTGAATACAGGGTCCATACAGGGCCTGGAAAGTCTTGAAAAACTCTTTCATTTACCCCATTTCAAGGTCTTGAAATTTTGGGTAATTAGTCTTGAAAAGCCTTGAGTTCTATAAAACTCCCCACTGGTCTGAAATAGTCCAAAATTGCCATTTGTCATTGTTGTTTTTTCCCTGAAATCTAAATGGAAATAGTCTTGAATTCCTTTCAAAAACAGCCTTGAAAAGCCTTGAAATAGCCTTGAATTCCATCTCTTCACATGTGTACGGAACCTGTGAATAACATTTTGACATCATCCTCTGTTCCCCATATCCTCCCATCTCTCAATACACCTTTTCTATCTGTATGAACACTTTTGAATGTAAGTGATACACTTTACATGTGCTGCCAATCTAATGAACACCTAATACCCATGAATTTATAAACTATTGAAAGCTATTAAAAATGTTAAATGAAGAGAATAATTTGCATGACAACAAATTCATAATTTGAAATATTGAAAATAAAATAAAAAGATCTATTGGGTGGATATGGATATTTCTTTTAGTATGTGTTTCTGAAGAATTACCTGAATATGTTTGTGTGTTTTAAAACCGATTAGATTGATCCAATCTAGGCTTTTGAAATAATTTCATGTTGGGTTTATTCATTTAAAGATTAATAAACCAACGAAAGCATAACATTTGTTAAACCAACACACTTACAAATTTAGAATGTATTATGTCCAATGTAACTTGGATGCCAAATATGTGGTAACAAGTTTCAGAGAAGGACCCACCCATATTAGATCCGCTATATGTAGCTTAGATACTGTTGAACGTATTAAATATTTATTACTACATAGACTGCATTAACCAGGGATGAAAGATCTCTGCGATTTTGCGGATTTCCGGAATTTTTCATGTAGCTATAAGTGTATACTAATACTTTGCGTCAGTCCTGATATGACCTTAGATGTTGCCAGGACGTAAAATTCCAACAACCAGCCAACCAATTTGTTGTTTCACACTGCAGCACCATCAGCGTATACTAATTTTACCTCGGTACAACGCCTCGGCTACTCGAGGCCGAGGGAGAAGGAAGCAACATCCGGGTTCAGCAATTAGCATATTCCGCTCATAACTGGAGGAACGTTACGAGCAGCTCAGCAGTTTTTACCACGGATTTACTCACTTCTACTGTAAGTACCGGAACATAAACTGGTATATTGGTTTATGAATGTTTATAGCACACGCTTATAAGCTTTTTAAGACAAAGCTTACTTGTACTAAGTAACTTTTACAAGCGTTGTGTTTATCCGGTGCCGTAGTTTGAGGCATCCATTTTATTTTTGCCGCCCGTTGCCGAACGGAGAGACATGTTGGCTGGAGTCATTTCGTCGCTTAGATAGCATTTATTTTTGCCGCCCGTTGCCCAACGGAGAGACATGTTGGCTGGAGCCATTTCGTCGTCATGATAGTTTTTTTCTGAGGCGTACCTCCGAGTTTCATAATATTTTCTCCAACTTGTTGGCGTTGAGGCCACAGGGGGGGAGAAGTCTATGATACAGAGAGTGTGGGTGGGACAGTACACTGGTCCCTACCCCTCGATTGGTTTCGGTTCGGTTTCTCCGACCGTTACGCTTTCGTGATACCTTAGCTTACTCACGCCTGGTATAAAACTGGTGTAAATACAGTTTTCTTACCCTATAAGGGCTACATGCCCCTTACACACTGTTCCACTGGTTCAGTTATTCCTTGAGTTCGTGCTAAACACATTTTTGGTTGTTTTCAGACGACTCGAGATGGCCGCGAAGCGGGGTAGCAAAGGTGCTCCACACACGCTCAGCGAGGGGGACGCGACCCCGGGTCTCTTATCGGGCGCGTCACGTGACCGCTCCCCGGAGCCAGGGCCTTCCCAACCAGACCCCAATGAGCAGATGGTGAGGCTCATTCGTGAGCAGCTGCAACAGCTGCTCCCAACACCGCCGCCTAAAACGACCACTAAACGGGCCTCACCTTCCGACCAATCAGACTGGGAGGACTTATCTGAACCACAAACAACGGACTCAGAAATCATCATCGGGAAGAAGCGGCGCCATAAAAAGTTTTCATCCGAAGGCGACGACTACTACCAAGCCCGCAACAAAACAAGGAAGGTCAAAAGGACTAAGAAGAAGAAGTCTAAGTCCAAGAAAAAGAAAGCAAAATCTTCCTCCTCAGACTCGTCCAATGACTCGACCACAACGGGCTCGGAGTCTGATGACCCGCATCCAGGCACTTTCGCGGATATCACCGAGAAAGTGGCCAAAAATATCCGAGCGGACAAGAAAAAGCGAATCAACACCTGTTCGCTTATGCGCAAAAACCTGAGGGGCCATTTTGATGCCTTTAAACCGGCAGAAACCCTCACAAAACTGGCCGAACAATACACTGGCATAAAAGGTATTCCTCAGGCGACCATCAAAGAAATGGACGATGACGTGAAAATGAGTGAGGATCGCAAGAAATTCTAATCGTGCTTGCACATAGTGCACAAAGGAGTCCTGATAGCCCTCTCGGCCATCATGCCAGTTGCTAACCGCATGATGGTGGGTAACAAGTTCACAACAGTTACCCCGGACATGAACGCAGCCATCGCAGCTCTGACTGCCACTAGCAACTTCCTCTCGTACCGCAGGTTCGAGAACGTGTTTAAATCGGTCACAACCGACGCAGGGAAAGAGGTTGCACATTCAAAGAAGGTTGTGGACAATGACGGCAAAGAGTATACACTCTTCCTGGCCCCGAAGCCCATAAAAGGAAAGCCACTAGATAACACCAAGATGTTTGGGGGTCAACTCCAATACCTGTTTAAACAGGTCGAAACCGCCGCTAAGCAGTCCAAACACCTCGACAGTAAGAAGGACACTAACCCCTCGAGATTCAAGAAATCCAGATCGGATTTTCGAGGGCGCAGGACCGGCTTCTCAGCAAACCGATTCGGGAACCGGACCCAATACCAGCCGAGAGGAAGAGGCCAACGCAACCAGTACGGCTGGAACGACGGCAACCGCCCCTTCAGGAGGGACAACCCCTCCCAGAAGCCGTTTCCCAAGCCGGGGAACAAGTAGAGCCTGCAACACGACCTAGTGTAAGCCCCTTTTGTGCGGGAAATGTGGCTAACCATATTAGACAGTGGGAGCAACTCACACAAGATCAGACAATCCTAGACATTGTTAGAGGGGTCCGCATTCCATTTATAGAGACCCCTATACAAAATAAAGTACCTTTCCCCTACCGCTTAACACCAGGCGAAAGACTAGCCTTAGATCTAGAAGTTACCAACTTTGAAAGTAAAGGTATTATTACTACCGTTCAACATACACAGGGAGAATATATTTCAAATATTTTCTCTAGGCCAAAACCTAACGGAGACATTAGGATGATCCTCGACTTAACTATTCTAAATACCTTAGTCGAATACAAACATTTCAAAATGTTCTCTCTAGAGACAGCCCGTGACCTAGTAATGCCGGGAGCCTGGCTTGCAAGTGTAGACCTGAAAGACGCCTACTATACTATACCGATCTATGAGTCACATAGAAAATTTCTTAGGTTCACTTGGCAAGGAAAACTTTACCAATTTACTTGTTTACCTAATGGTCTAGCCTGTGCCCCACGTTTGTTTACAATGCTACTGAAACCCGTATTTGCTGAAATGGCCAAGAAAGGCCATGTCATGTTCCCTTACATTGATGATTCATTTATCGTAGCACGCACTGAGGATGATTGCCATTTAGCCATAACAGACTTATGTAACACTTTGACCCACTTGGGTTTTTTCATTCACGAGACAAAATCGGTTCTAGAACCTACCCCCCTTTTGAAATTCTTGGGGTTTATTATCAATACACAACAAATGACAATTTCCTTAACTTCAGACAAAATTGACAAATTTACTACTACATCCTCAGTTCTATTAAAGATAAAAAGACCAAAAATAAGGCAGGTAGCTGTGCTTATCGGCCTAATGGTGGCTTATGCGCCAGCCGTATTATATGGAAAGGCACACATTAAATCACTCGAAATAGATAAAAAATACCGCCCTAATTAAAGCCAAGGGCAATTTCGAATGCCTAATGACAATTTCCAAAGCAGGACATGAAAACATCCAATGGTGGATGCAACATTTACTTAATTCCCATAATCCCATCCGTATGGATGAACCTAACACAACAGTCACTACTGATGCATCATTAGAGGGTTGGGGCGCCCACAGAGATAATGAAGCCACAGGGGGCCGCTGGCTAGATAACGAAATTGAAGATCACATAAACGTCCTAGAATTAAGAGCCATCTATCTAGGTCTCACAAGTTTAGTTAAAATACAAAAACTTACTGTCCAAGTGTTAACGGATAATACTACAGCAATGGCCTATATCCGTAACATGGGAGGGACAAAGTCCTCGGTTTGCAACGCCATCGCAAAACTCATCTGGGATTGGGCAGAGAAACAACACCTTTGGATAACAGTAGCTCATATCCCAGGTACACTAAATACATTAGCCGACAATAAAAGCCGACATTTCCATGATCATTTAGAATGGTCACTCAGTCCCGACATATTTAAGACAATTTGTCATCAATGGGGAATTCCAGACATAGATCTTTTTGCCTCTCGTAGGAACAAAAAACTTGATAAATATGTATCCTGGCATCCAGAGCCACACGCTTGGCGAGTGGATGCCTTTTCTCTTATTTGGAATAACGCATTTTACTATATTTTTCCACCATTTAGCCTAATCAGCAGGGTAGCCAGAAAAATCAGGCTGGACAAAACCCATGCAGTACTGATAGTCCCGGACTGGAACACTCAGCCATGGCGAGCGATAGTGCAGTGGGAAGCCAAAAACTTTTTAAGATTCCCACGAGGGCCAATAAACCTACAACATCAAGGAAAAGTGACAACCCTCGGGGACGTGTCCACAACCCCGTTACTGGCATTCCTTTTCTAAGAGCGTATTTACAAAAATACGGACTTGATAAAATCACCCAAGAAAGGCTGATTTCCCATGCCTGGAGGCCAGGAACTGTTAAAATGTATACCACTTACCTTAAGAAATGGGGAGTATATTGTTTAATACAAAAGGTTAAACCGATGGCTCCTACTGTCGCGCAAGTAGGCCGATTCCTGCGCATGTTGGAAGATGATGGACTTGGTTATGGGGCCATAAATGCGGCGCGCTGCGCACTCTCCATTATTGTACCAAGAATAGAAGGACAAACCATTGGCAAACACGAAGTCATTCATTGGATCATGAGATCAATCTATGAAAGAAACCCCCCAAAACCGAAATATAGTCGGTTTTGGGATGTTTCTACAGTATTCAAGCTTTTCCAATCTTGGCCTGAAAATAAATTTCTCACTGTCCAACGGTTAGGCTATAAAGTAGCAGTATTATTACTATTAGTAACAGGACATAGAGGACAGACAATTGTAGCCCTCTCCTTGCAAGGCCTGGATATTGATAAGAAAGAGGCCACGTTTGATTTGGACATACTGTTAAAATCAAACAGGACAGGAGATCCACTCTCCTCCATCCATCTCGATAGCTTTCCACAAGATAGGAAACTTTGTGTAGTTGCCGCCATTAGGACATATATAGCCAAGACTAAGGGAATACGAAATTCCAAGCAGCTACTTGTGAGCTTTATTAAACCGCATAAAGCCATCTCACGTGACACACTCGCCAGATGGACTATTATTATACTCAAATTGGCAGGCATAAACACAGAACGCTATGCGTCGCACTCTACAAGAGGGGCCATGGTCTCCAAAGCAAGAAAGTTAGGAATCTCAGTTCGCAGAATCCTGATACACGCCGGCTGGAAGACGGCCAAGTCGTTTGCTAAACACTACAACAAACGAGTCGAAAAACCGAGCGGGGTGGCAACCCGACTACTCACCAACTGACAAGATCGGGTGAGATGTACAAACTTTTGATATTACTACTGATACTATTATATGTTCATCAGATAATTGAGGATAAAAATGAGGCTACGTAAAGGTCTCCCTCGGCCTCGAGTAGCCGAGGCGTTGTACCGAGGTAAAATAGTATAGTTATACAAATCTTACCTGGGTACAGATGATGGATAACTCTTGTTTTCCCGAGGTACAAGCCTCGGGTAATCGTGGACTAGGGCCCACCCGCCACACCCTACCACGATTATCACGTTCGCTTGTGCCAAACGAAGACATCAGATTTCCATCATTAAGCTCGTTTTTATCCTGAATAATTAGGTGAAGATTGCTGAACCCGGATGTTGCTTCCTTCTCCCTAGTCCACGATTACCCGAGGCTTGTACCTCGGGAAAACAAGAGTTATCCATCATCTGTACCCAGGTAAGATTCGTATAACTATACTATACATGCTTCAAATGCCACAGCACTATCAGCGTATGCTACCAAAACGTGCTTCAAACTGCGCAGCACTAACAGCGTATACTAATACGTGCTTCAAACGGCGTAGCACTATCAGCGTATACTAATTCGTGCATCAAACGCCGCAGCACTAGCAGCATATACTACTAATATGTGCTTCAAACGCCGCAGCACTAGAAGCGTATATCAATATGTATGAAACCCGACTTCCGGGAATTTTCCGTGATTCCCTGACAATGCTAAGCCTATGGAAGAATATCAGCATTTCAGCTTTTTTCCCCGGAGATCACGTTCATCCCTTATTAACTTAAAAAAAGTTTGTGGGAAGAAAAACAAAAAGTTTGGGTAAATGTATAGTGTCGCTATGTAAATCTTCACAATCACACAAGCGTTCTTTTGATCCGTTTTGCGGGTTATATTCAATACAAGTAATATTGCTAGCATACTTAGCACACAGGGACAACAACAATTATTTGACTTGCTACCAAAAAAAGAAAGAATGAATTATCACCATCGTAACATGGAAACGAAATATGTGGTGGCCAGTTTCAGAGAATGACCCATGTCCACTCAATGTCCTATTAACACAGCACACGCATCTAATTATTGCACTCAGCATATTGTAAATAGACACGGCCAAACAAACCACATGGATCGGGTGCAGTGGCCGAATTGGTAGAGCGCGGCACCTCGAATGCAGGAGATTGGTAGTTTGGTTCCTCGGTCGAGTCATTTGTTTGTTTGTTTAACGAACCCCCAGCACAAAAAGTGGACATCGGCTGGTGCTCGGCATTAATAGGGTATGGCAATGACTGGTTAGCTCAGTGTCAGGATAATATGACTGAGTGGGATATCGGGTCATGGTGCCGGCAGCCTGACCTCCCAGTGGGGCAGCACTATAAAGTTGCCATGAGTGCGCACTGTCACAAGTCGGTGCCAGTCTTGATATGACTTTAGATGTTGCCAGGACATACAACTCCAACAACAAACCACCTGGTGTCACCAAGTCGGAATGCCATCTTCGGCTTCGCCCTGGCAAGCGAGAACATGGTGGGGCTATGCACATCAATACTGGTGGCTAGGTCATGTGACTCAACTTAAGAGGGTCACTTCCCCCGAAAGAAGGAGCTGGGGACAGGGCAGGCCAGTAATTGACAACCGGCCAATTTGTGCGGAGCCTGGTCTTTTAACCAATAACAAACCACATAGTGTCACCAAGTCGGAATGTTGTCTTCGCTCTCGCAAGTGAGAACATGGTGGGGCTATGCACATCAATACTGGCGACTGTGTCATGTGACTGAACCTAAGAAGTTCACTTCCCTTGAAAGAAGGAGTTGGGGACAGGGCAGGCCAGTAATTGGCAACCGGCCAATTTGTGCGCAGCCTGGTCTTTAAAGCTGGATAGTAGGATGACAGTGTCACATTTTCAAAACCAAAAAGCATATAAAGATCTAGAATTGATCTTACGTATCCAACTTAGATACTGGTGCATTTTTTAAAGTTGCATAGTCCTATGGTTTTGAGTTTCTGTCATTTTTCTGAGATAAATATATGAGGTTGATTATTATAATTTTCCTTACTTTAGATTGAAGTAATTTTAATTTAAAATGGAAAGCTTTTGAGATACATGAAGTGCAAACACGCAGACATTTTTTTTGGAAAGCGAGCCTAAGCGCTGACACCATAGGCGTCTGCAGTAATAGGTTCTATTAAATTGCCTCAATATGTCCATCTATGTGGCGACAAACGTTTAATAAATGCAACAATATTTAAGTTGGATATTTGATGTTTTCATTGGACTATGCAGCTTTAAGTATTTGTTGCTGCATAGAAAAGGGATACCAAGTCAATTTAATAGAACCTTTGAAGCCTGTGATGTCTGAATTTTGACGTGCCTGACAAAATTAATTTGTTTTCACTTCAAATAATTCCAAAGTTTCCCATTTAAGGTAAGATTACTTCAAGTAAAGTAGACTATAACCATTAATATAATGTATTTATCTCAGAACATGACAGAATCTGAAAACCATCGGACGCCATTAGAGTGCGTGTTTTTTTATCCATCCTATTTTGATATTAAAAGTCATGTGATTGTAGTGTGCTTGCAGTGTGCTTGCAGTGTGAATGTAGTGGGCTTGCGGTGTGCTTGCAGTGTGAATGTAGTGGGCTTGCAGTGTGAATGTAGTGTGCTTGCAGTGTGAATGTAGTGTGCTTGCAGTGTGAATGTAGTGTGCTTGCAGTGTGAATGTAGTGTGCTTGCAGTGTGAATGTAGTGTGCTTGCAGTGTGAATGTAGTGTGCTTTTAGTGTGAATGTAGTGTGCTTGCAGTGTGAATGTAGTGTGCTTGCAGTGTGAATGTAGTGTGCTTGCAGTGTGAATGCAGTGTGCTTGCAGAGTGAATGTAGTGTGCTTTTAGTGTGAATGTAGTGTGCTTTTAGTGTGAATGTAGTGTGCTTGCAGTGTGAACGTAGTGTGCTTGCAGTGTGAATGTAGTGTGCTTGCAGTGTGAATGTAGTGTGCTTGCAGTGTGAATGTAGTGTGCTTGCAGTGTGAATGTAGTGTGCTTGCAGTGTGAATGTAGTGTGCTTGCAGTGTGAATGTAGTGTGAATGTAGTGTGCTTGCAGTGTGCACCAGCTGTTTCCGGTCGTTTTCACCACGCCGTCAATAATTGATATAACCCTCTGCATGTCTCCACTACTAAGTACTTGGTAGGACCCCCCCCACCTCCTACACACACGCGCGCACACAAACACACACACGCACACACCGGTTCCGGTAACACCACACCACACCGCCCCGCCCCACTAACACACACCACCCGCTATGTGTCACGTTCACGTATCATTGTTGTTGGTTTGCCATTTCCGCACAACAGTCTACCAGCATCATCACCAACACCACCTCCTCCTCTTCCTCCTCCTCCTCCTCCTCCTCCTCCTCCTCCTCCTCCTCCTCCTCCTCCTCCTCCTCCTCCCCTCCCTCCTCCTCCTCCTCCTCCTCCTCCTCCTCCTCCTCCTCCTCCTCCTCCTCCTCCTTCCTCCTCCTCCTCCCTCCTCCTCCTCCTCCTCCTCCTCCTCCTCTCCTCCTCC